>JACEEZ010008478.1:0-27166 GCA_016584305.1 Chionoecetes opilio | reverse complement strand
CCCCCGTTTATTTGTCAACCCTGATGTTCAGGACCCAGTGTTTCCCTTTTCAAAAAAATCTCCTGGTTTTTTAAAAAATTTAGGCCTGAGAAGGAAAATTTTTCAAAGGGAAAAACCCAAAACAAAGGAAATCCTAGGAAAAAATCCTTTTTTTTTGGGAGATTTTTAAAATTTATCTATTTTAAAATGTAATTTAAAATGTTTTTAAAATAAAATTTTGATGTATTTAGTATTTAAATACTTTCCCGTAAAATATATTTTTTTTTTAGTTTTTTTAAAAATACATTTCTCCCTGTATTCAGTTTTAGTATTTAAAACATTCAATGTATTTAGTGCCCAGTCTGAACACACCCACAAAACACAACACACCCCCCACAAACACACACACACACCCCACACACACAACACCACACACACAAAAACAACGCACACACACAGATTTGAGGAGCCCTCATGATTTTACGACCCCTGCCTTTCCCCCCCTCAATTTGGGCGACAGCCTCCCTAAACCTCGTCATGAGAAGGTCGGTTTGGGGTCCATGGAGGATCGACTCCATGGACGTAAGATATAACTATTTTTTTGTTTTGTTTTTTTAAATCTCCTACTTTACTTTTTTTTCTATTTTAGTAAAAATCAGAAAATGTTAAAAAAAATGTTAATTGAAATTTCAACATGTCCTTATTTTTACATAATCACAACAAAAAAATAAATAACAAACTTATATATTTCATTCCCGATATAAAAGGAATAAAAAAAGACTAACCACCCCAGTAATACATATGTTTTTACTTTTGATAGACCATTAATCTCCTAATCCCCAAATGTTAAAAAATATGTCACATGCCTTTTTCCCCCACAAAGAAATGAGGTAAAAGTAACGCTATATTCTTCTATCAAAGTCAAAGTAGTCAAATAATGTGGTTTCTTGAATTTTTTATCCTGCCAGAAAAGGCTGGGGGTTTCAGGGGGAAAATTTAAAGAAACAAACCCCCGGGGCCAACGGGTTTTGCACCGCAAGTTTTAAAAAAAAGCGAAGAAACCAGATTTGTAAACCTCTTTCAGTACTTTTTTTAAAAATCCCTAAATTCCGAAAAGGTTTCCCTTTCCCGTTTGGGAAAACTTGCTAATGTTACTAAAATACAGAAGAAAGTTGATTTGATACAATCCCAAAAGGATTTTAGAACCTCCCGCATTGGTGCCTTTGTAGGGTCCGGGGGGTTTGGTTACCCAGAAGGTTTGTTTTCGGATGGCCATGAGGGGCCCAGGGGGTACGATGATTCTTTTTCATTTTCATCCCCCCGCGCGGAGAGGCAACAGCTTGCCCCGCTCCTGCCTCACCCCAACCGCCCCCGGCCGGAATTTCCGTGGCGGTTTTAATTCCCGTAGGATATCGGGGGTGGTTTACCCCTCATTCTCATTTATACATTTTTTCTCATCTTCACTGTCTTTCTTAAGTAAAATCTTTTTGCGTCGTATTACCCGAAATGTGAAATTATAAGCCACTCGATGAGAGCGAATCTTCTTGTAAATCAAGGAAGGAGCTTTCTTTTACGGTTGCATGTAACGGGCGTGGCGTTCGTCGGAGGCCTTGCCTTGCCCCCCCTCGTCACCGGGGCAGGCGGTACCCCTCACATGTAACGGCGGGCATTTTTTATTTCCCCGTAGGAGGCCCCCCTGACACCCCTCGTCAGGGGGGAAGCAACCAGTGAGGCGGGGCCCCTTCTCAACTCCCCTGTTGTTCTTCGGGGTGGCGCCTGTCCTTCCCCACAATATCGGTGTAAATGCTTCCCCATGTAGCGCTTGATTTGTTTTTTCCGTCGGAAGCGCTAGCCCATTCCTCAGTCAAAAGAGGAGCTCGGCATATCTCACCAGTAGCGACCTCATTTTGTTCCATTTTTAAAATTTTTTTTTTTTTCCCCCTTTCCCTGTCTTTTTACGAAATCTTTTGCGCTCGTTAACAGTAATGGAATTGATAAAGCGCACTCGATGAGATCTTAAATACTGTACGAATCCTATAGTTGAAAAAAAGGGTAGCGTAAGCTTGCTTTAAACTTTTGGCCCTTTTTTTTGTCTACCTAGTACATTACTATAGGGGCGGGCAGACAGGTTCTGGCTTTCCGTTTTTTCCCCTTTTTTTAAAATAAATTAATTTTTTAATTTCAGGGGTTGGTTTTTTTATATATTTACTTCCTCTTATCTGGGAAATCTTCGTTTAAGTCGTCATCGGTATAGTTTGGTATTTCATAGTACCCTACTATATAGCCTAAAATTTAAAACTTGGCTTATCTAGAATGGAAATTTTCTCCACAAAATGCACCATGCATATATGGTGAGCAGCTATTTGGGTGGAAGTAAAAAATCTGCTCTAGCGACTCTTATCATTTTAAATTTAGTCTAGTAGGGTACCGTTCCTATATCCCTATAGTAAACCGGAACTGTTGAGTACAGAAAGGGTTTTTTTTTATGCTTAAATGAATGTACACATCCAAGGATGCAGAAACTGCCGGATGCAAATTTGCTTTTTGTTGAGAAATTCGAAAATTGACCCCAAATTACACATTCGTATTATTTTTCCCTTATTAAGCCGCCTTAAATTCCTTGGGTGTCTAGACCTAAGTTTTAAGTTCTCATGATAAAAAAATGCAAGATGCACTGTGTATTTTTTTATTTTGTCCAAAAATTTTGTCTATTAGCATATTGTTGGTATGTCACAAAAAATTAAATATATTCCCTATTTAAAAATAGCATAGTTTAAATCAAAGCAAAATCTTTTTTGAATTTAATATTCTAAATCACATATTTGTTCTTTAAATCAACAATTAGCACGTGCAAAATGGGTTGTCGGGGGGAAAATGGTCTGACTTGAGTCAATAATAAAAATCGTCGGTCAACTACAAATAAGATGTCCTTTTTGATCGGTGTGGGGGTATATTTGCAAAGGATTGAGAGGCCAGAAAACCGGGAAGGATCAATTGCATACCAGTTGACTTTGCCCTCACCTTTACTTGGCACGCAGCCAATAAAAACAAAGATAAAAACGGCAGCTCCCCCAAACTACTCGGTACTAAAACTATAAAGTTTAAAAAAAATTTTTTGGGGTTTCCCTCAAAATTAAGAACGTAAAAAAAAAAAAAAAAAAAAACAAAGGTTAGCAAAAAGATGGTGTCTAGTTAAATTTTTAAAAACCTAGGGGGAAAAAAGAAAAACTCCCAAACCCTTTTGGAAAAAAAAAATGGGGGGAAAACCTAACAACAAGATATGTATTAACAGTGAATGGCTTGGAAAAAAGTTGACAGAAATAACCTGCTGGTAAGAAAAAAGAAAAAGTGGGGTATTTGAAGGGACAAAAGGAAAAAATTTGGGGGAAAAAGAAAAACATGTACCGTAATAACGTATAGTCCCGCCAGCCCCCAAATATTACATTATAGTCCTACAAATTTGTAGGGTGCCATAAAATAATACCGTAGTTTATATCATGCTGTATAATCTACCCCTGTTTAGCTTTTGTTTTTGTTTGTATCTGCATGAAATAACGTTTCAAATTTTGAAATTTTTTTTTTTTTTTCGGCGACGACGCCCGTGGGGAGGACACCAGTAATACAAACCCTAGTGGCGACCTTATTGTTGGTCCCCCACTCTGTTATATTTTTTTTAATTTTATATTTATGCCATACCCCTTATGACAAAAGATCAGACACAAAAGACGACTTTCCAGATAGCCCCTTCTAACTTCCTAAAAACAGGGATGTAGAAATGTAAGTATTAACCCCCACTAACGCTTTACAAAAAAAAAAACAGTCCTGGCGACTTTAGTGTTATCTACGGTAGGATAACACAAGTACAGCTTTCCAAAAAACTTGATCCGGGAATGGCCTAAAAGTGATATAGCAAAGTGTGCCTCAATTTAAGGAATAAATTGATCAATCATATAAAACCACGACCCGAGAATAGCTCAGGGCCCTGTATGCTACAAGAGGTATTATAGATCACATGCACACAAGAGGTCTTTTCGATGGAAGATTGATTCAAAGCTAAAAAAGGGGGGAAAAGTGCCAACATCGGAGGTCATATGGGGACTTTACGTGGAAGATTAATTGGTAAAAAAAAGGGGGTGAAAAAAAGGGGCAGGGTGAGAGATATTCAATTATTTTGTAGGAGGGGTTTTTAATGAAACTGTTGGAAATTTCAAAATGTAGAATATTTTTTTTAAATTTTAAGCTTTCTAGATATATACTGCACATGTACTGCTGCATAAAGGAGCTTCTAACAGTAAAAAATACAGAAAGGGGACAAAATCCTCCAGGGGTTGAATACCCCGGGGGGGGAGTCATCCCGGGGCATTTTAGGGGGACCCAATCACCCTCGCACGGTAAACCGACAACGCCCAAAAAATCCTGCTGAGCGATCCATAAAAACCGGGCTTATGCCAACCGCCGTAGATTTCTTGACATGACCCCCCCGTCATTATGTGCTGCGTACCAAAGTATGTAAAACTTTTCCAAGATCTCTGTCCCCCGAAGACAATGTCCTCAAATTTTTCTCAATGAACAACTTTAATTTTCATCTAGTAAGCCTCCAAAAACCTCACCAACGTTTCGTGCTGGTATTAATCTTCCTCCCCTTCTCATAATTTCATGTTAACATTGGCCTCCTCCTCATCTTCCCCTTACTGATCAGCGTGGGTTGTGTATTGACACTGCCTCCTCCGTATTCTTTCATCATTTCCTTTAGCATAGTGTCTGTTGTTTTTTCTCCCATAACCCCCCCATAGACAGATGGGTCCCATGGTGTCTGTTCATCCTTATGATAAATCTTCTCCCCCCTTACGGGGGTTTTTCACATCCGTGGCCTCTCATTCAACTTCCTCCTCCTCCTACTGATTTTCATGTTTGCATCGTGTCTCTGTATACCCTTTTTATCCAACCCCTTTTTGTGTTGGTGTAGTGTTTTTTCATCCCGGAGACCCCACTTTAACAGGGAAGGCTCCCCCGAACGATTTTTTTTTTTTGAGGTAAATTTAGTAAAACACCAGCAGTCCAAAAGGTAAATGGGGGATTTAAATCTCCCCTCAAAAAATTTTTTTTCCTTGTCAGTTGCCAGATATCAGGAAATCACCTTTAATGCCATGGGTTTTTATTAATATCTTTTTTGCTTCATTTTTAATGTTTTTTTTTTTTCTTCAAAAAAAAAGGAAGTAGGTTTTTTAAAGCAGCATGCAGGGCCCCCGGGGGGGTGGAGCAGCAGGGAAACTGTTGAGGTTTTTTCTAGTAAGGAAAAAGGCATCTTTGTGAAGATCCCAAAACGCCGTGTGTCGAACTAAAACTGAAACCCTTACGCTGCGTCTTTTATTTCAACAGATACAAATGCCCATGAAACCAATTGGCATACCCCACTACATAACATAGTATGGGGGTCATGTCTTTTTCGATATTTCGCTGTTGCCGAGTGACACTGAAAGGTTTATAATTAAATAAGGATAAAAAATGAAAAAAAATGAGGTCGCACTGGTGAGATATGCCGAGCTGCCTCTTGACTGAGGAATGGAGCTAGGCGCTTCCTGAGGAGAACAAATCATGTCGCTCATGGTGAGGCTACCCGATATTGTGGAGGGGAAAAGGCTGCCACTGACGAAGAAATACCGGCAGTTGAGGGGGAGGCCGCTGCCTCAGCGGTCTCGCTTCCCCGGACTGGGGGGGTCAGGCGGCCTCCTGACGGGAGAAAAACATGCTGCCGTTACTGTTGAGATACCGCGCGCCCGGTGACGAGGGTTGCAAGGGAAGGCCTCCTGACAGAACGCCACGCCCTGTAACATGCAAACCTAACAAGCAAAGCTACGCTTCCTTGATTTACAAGAAGATTTCTCTCTCATCGAGTGTGCTTATATATTCCCCATTACTGGGGAAAACGACGCAAAAAATAAAAAACTTAAGAAAGACGGGGACGGAAAAAATTTTAATGATGAGATGAGGGGGTAAACCACCCAGAGTATCCCCACGGCGAAATTAAATTTGCCACGGGGGAAATCTCCGGCCGTGGGGTCGGCTGGGGTGGGGGGGGACCGGGAGCAGTGTTTTCCTTCCGCGCGGGGGGATGAAAAAAAAAGTAAACCGTCCTTTTGGGGCCCCACATGGCATCCGAAAACAACCCTTTTTTGGATAACCAACCTCCTGGACCGCCAACCTCCCCACCCGTTTGGGCCCCGCCCCTCTTGAGAAGCTTGCTCTCTCTTCCTCTAGACTCGCGGAAGTTTTTTCAAGCAGCCCCGAAATATATCTGTTATGCATGTATAAATAATACTGTTTATCTTCGGAAAAATTTGTTCTATAAAAATTTTCACATAAAAACACAGTAAAACCATTAAATAAATGTATTTATGAGACTCTGAAACAAAATGCTGAACTTAAATTTACTTAAACTCGTCGTCATGTAAAACTTTTTGGGGAAAATTTTAACATGGAATAATCAATAGAAACGGAATTGTATTTTTCTTTCCTTGAAATTTTTTGTTTTTGGTAATGAAACCATCATAAAATTTGGCGTTAACAATAAACTGCCGCAACCCCTCTCTTTTCCTCTCTCTCTCTCGCTCTCGCTTCCTCTCCTCTCGTCTCGCTCTCTCTCCTCTCTCCTCTCTCTCTCCCTCTCTCTCTCCCTCTTCTCCTTCCCTCTCTCTTTTCCCTCTCTCTCTCTTCTATATATATATAATATATATATTATATATATATATTTTATATATGATGGGGAGAGAGAGAAGAGAGAGAGAGAGAGAGAGAGAGAGAGAAGAGAGAAGAGGAGAGGAGAGGAGAGAGAAGAGAGAGTGTTACCCAAAAAACCTTTTTTTCCCTTTTATTTATATATATATAAAGTATAAAAAAAATTTTGGAACTCTCTCTTCTTTCCCCTCTTCTCTTTTCCTCTCTCCTCTCCTCTCTCTCCTTTTCTTCTTCCCCTCTCTCTCTTCTCTCCCCCCTTCCTCTCTCTCTTTCATTCATATATCCACCATATTTCTCTCTCTCTCTCTCCCTCTCTCTCTCTCTCTCTCCTCTCTTCCTCTCTCTCTCTCTCTCTCTCTTCTCTCTCTCTCTCTCTCTTCCCCTTTTATCATATATCTCTCTTTTACTCGATATAATAAAAATTATATATATAATATAATTATATATATATATTTAAAAATATAATTTAATATATATATTATTTAAAATATATATATAATTTTCATCTTCTCTTTCCTCATATCTTTTCTCTCTCTCTCTCTCTCCCCTTTTTCCTCTCTCCTCTCTCTCTCTTTTCTCCCCTCTCTCTCCCCTCTCCCCCTCTCCCTCTCTCCTCTCCCCCTCTCTCTCCTCTCTCTCCCCCCTTTTCCTCCTCTCTCTCTTCTCCTCTCTCATGTATATCTCTCTTTTATCTGTTATATTCTTTCCTCATATCTCTATCCTTATTTCACCATATCTCTCTCTTTTTTCGATGTGCAGCGTCCCTGTTCATTCGGTCAGCGGTTCGAGCCCCTAGTTCGTGCTGACGTGGGGGGCTTTGTATAGTCAATAACCTTGTAGTTGGGACATGCAAAGTGTCTAGATAGGATGAAAATCTTATCTTATCTCTCCCTCCTCTACTCCTCTTTTCACTCATATCTCTCTCTTCTTTCCTCTCATTCTCTCTCCTCTCTCTCTCTCTCTCTCTTCTCTCTCTCTCTCTCTCTCTCTCTCTTCTCTCTCCTCTCTCTCTCCTCTCTCTCTCTCTCTCTCTCTCTCTCTCATCTCTCTTTCTCTCTCTCTCTCTCTCCTCTTCTCTCTCTCTTTCACTCATCTCTCTTTCCCTCATCCTCTCTTTCACTCATCTCTCTTCTCCCTCTCCTCTCTTCACTCATCTCTCCTCTCTCTCTCTCTCTCTCTCTCTCTCTCTCTCTCTCTCTCTCTCTCTCTCTCTTCTCTCTCTCTCTCTCTCTCTCTCTCTCTCTCTTCTCTCTCTCTCTCTCTCTCCTCTCTCTCCTCTCTCTCTCTGTCTCTGTCCTCTCTCTCGCTCTCACTCATCTCTCTCTCTCTAGCAAAAACTAATATATATCAATATATAAACGAAATATATCGATGGAAAGCTAAAAACAAATTGCTTCTATTGATATAATCCATGTTACAAGTTGTCTCACAAAGTTTTACATGACGATGAGTTTAAGTGAATTTTAAGTTCATGCATATTTCTTCAGAGTTTCATAATGAGGTAGTGGTGGTGGTGGTGGTGATGGTGGTGGTGGTGTTTGTGGTGGTGGTGATGGTGATGGTGATGGTGGTGGTGGTGGTGTGATGGTGTTAGTGGTGGTGGTGGTGATGGTGGTGTTGGTGGTGTTGGTGGTGGTGGTGATGGTGGTGGTGATGGTGGTGGTATTGTGTGGTAGTGGTGGTGGCTATAGTGGTGGTGATGGTGGTGGTTGTGATGGTGGTTGTGACCACCACCACCACCATCGCAACCACCACCTTCACCACCACTATAACCACCACCACTACCACCCAATACTACCACCATCACCACTACCACCGAGAGAGAGAGAGAGAGAGAGAGAGAGAGAGAGAGAGAGAGAGAGAGAGAGAGAGAGAGCGGTGCGGCAGTTTATTTAGTTAACGCAAATTTATGCATGGATTCATTTACCAGAAAACGAAAAATATCAATGGAAAGCTAATACAATTCCGCTTCTATTGATATATTCCATGTTAAAAGTTGGCCTACAAAGTTTTACATGACGACGAGTTTAAGGAATTATAAGTTCATGCATATTTCTTCAGAGTCTCATAATGACATTTATTTAATGTGTTTTACTGTTTTATGTGATAATCTTATAGAACAAATATTTCCGAAGAGAACAGTATGTAATTTATATGCATAACATGATATACTGCGGGGTCATGCTTTGAAAACTTCCGCGGGTCTAGAGTGAAGGGAGAGCAAGCTTCTCAAGAGTGGGCGGGGCCAAGCGGGTGGAGGAGGCGCCAATGCGGGAGGTTGGTAAAGTCTGCCGCACTGGACATCGTATTGTTAATATGCGCCCCGGCCACCCCCATAAGAAAAAGATGGGCTAGGAGGCCATACCACTCGATTTAGAGTGCAGGATTCCCGAGGACTTTGCCACGCACTCGTCATAGGCAGACACCTCCTTGCGTCGGCATTGGAGGGGTCTGCGTGGCCGGGCCCCCCGGCAAAACTGGGTCTAGGGCGCGGTTACCACGCCCCCGGCCTCTACCTCTTACTATGTTCGTGGCTAGTTAAGTTTTTACAGGGAGGGTGTGCAAGCCCGTCCCCAACCAATCTAATTCAGGGATTGGCCTTACTGCTCACCGTGTCCAGGGACGCAGAACCCCGTGTAGGGATTAAACCCAGGATGCCCACAATTTCACCCATAGCTGGGGCTGGATGGCCATTGACTCCATAGTTAGTTCATCTGCCCTTATAGATGGTCTTATTTTTTGTCCATCTGGGTGTCCAGCACACCCTCCTCACTGGTAGAACCAGTGGGGTAGCCGGTTTAGTCGCCGACGATCCGACCATGCGGCTGGTTGTACTGGGTTACATTACCATTAGCAGGGGACAACCCTGACCAGACACTACGTATGTATATATGTCATTGCATATATATTGATGTATGACTAATCGTATATATATTTGTATGTGTGTGTATGTGTATGTGTGTTTGTAAATGTATGTGTGTGGTTTATGTATATATATATATATATATATATATATATATATAGTATATATAATATAATATATATATATATATATATATATATATATATATATATATATATATATAATATATATATATATATAATATATATATATATATATATATATTATAATATATATATATATATAATATATATATATATATATATATATATATATATATATATATATATATATATATAGGGTGGCACTTGCCATATGTGAATTTTATTTTATCCGATTTTTAGGTGTGCGGGTGGTTTTTCGGTTTCATTCCGTACAAAATAATGTGTGCAAAAGGATTTAAAAAAAATATTAATATCTAGAGGTCGCGAATGAGGTCAAAGTTGACATTTTTCGGGAAAAAATCAACTTTTCAAATTTACTTTAAACATATTTCGAACACATTTTCATCATTAAATTGCATTTCCGACGTATTTTGGCTTTTTTGTCTAACAATTGTTTATTACACCACTTCCGGTCGATCGGAGCCAGGCCAGGTCAGCCAAAACATGCAAAAATCGTAGCCCGCGTTCCGGGGCCGTATTTTGCCCGTTGGTTGGCTCAGTCTTAGTGCACGTTTCGACCGGAAAGGAGTTCGGTTGCACCGTGGGCTCTTAGAAACTGTTTACCAACGCCTTTAACAGTTTGGTTCGTTTTTATTCGCTCTGTTTCATTTTTTTTTGCCCAAAAAGTGCTGTTCCCGGGGGAATTTCCAATCATCCTATCCTTTTGACATGTTTTTTTTTGGGGACGCATTACATAAATTTTTTTTAAAATTGACTAATAATCCCTTCCCCTTCCTGTTTCCCCAGATTCGTTTGCGACGACTGGGTCAAACACGACGTGTACCTTGTCAAGTACACGAACAAACTTGGGGGAGCCGCCCCCAAACCCCGAGGACAAGCTCCCCGCGTTCCTGCCCCTTCTTTTGGAACTGAAGCACGAGAAGAGCCCCCCGGGGGCCAAGGGGATCGATGAGGTACTCGATTCTGGGCCCGGGCACGCATTCCCGTCCAGGCAACCCACCGGGCGCGCGACAAATCTCCACTTACGATGAGTGGGTCTCCTTGAAGAAGAGCAAGTCGAAGCCGGGGCCCACCCCCGGTGGCGAGGGGAAAAGGATTTTTGTCGCATCCCTGCGTCGCATCTTCGACATCGCGCACCAAGATGGCTTACAATCCTCACAGAGGAAAGGAACCCGGGCCTTCCTGCTGCCCAAAAGGGGGGACGACCCCGCGGTTCTCTCGTTCCGAGCATGTCCCTTGTGTCAAAGAGAAGGGTCAAGGAGAAATTTGGGGTAAGAACGCCGGCGGGCGGAAGCGGGGGAAATGTGCCTTGGCTTGACCGGGCCTTTTGCTTTCGGGCAGTTTTTTCCGCGGGCGTTCTTCCGACTCCCCGTGCCAGTGCGGAAAAGTCCACCCCGGGCCCTTGCGGCGCGCACACGAAGGGAACGTCTTTAACGATGGGGACGACAGAGGCCCTCAACGTCGACATACTCCCAAGGCATGCGGGCGAGGTGCGAAAGTCCTCCCAACGTGAACTGGCCCCGCGCTCAGACCCAAAGGGGTCAACCGCAATGCGGTTAGGTTTGTCGCTTTTCGCACGGAACTTTGGACACGACCCCCCCGAGCGGGGGCTGCCCCCCCAATCCTTCAGGCGCGCTCGGATGAAGTTCCGAGAGGAGGCTCCCAAGGAGATCAAGGCCGCTTTCAACCCCGACGCCGTTCTCATCGTCCCCCTGGGACGGAAAGATCGTCCCGGAGAGCGATGGCGGGGGGGGGAGCGTCGACCGGCTCCCGGTTCCTGGTGTCGGGGGGCGGAGTGGTCAAGCTCCTCACCGCCCCCAAAAGCTCCCGTCCGGCCGAGCACAGGACTGCGCTCAGGCCGTGCTCACAGCGCTGGAGGACTGGGAGCTGGAGGAGCGGGTCCGCGGTCTCAGCTTCGACACCACGGCGGTGAACAGCGGGCTGGTGAACGGGGCTTGTACCCTCATCGAGCAGAAGCTGGAAATCGGCCCGTCCTCCACCGGCCTGCCGGCACCACGTGTACGAGCTGGTCCTGGAGAAGGCCTTCTCCACCTGCCTTGGAGTCTCGAGCGGCCCCGACATCCAGCTGTTCAAGGGGTTCCAAGGCGGGTGGGAGTCATCGACAGGACCACGCCGGAGCCGTTCACCCCCCGAGACGTTCCGGAGCGGGACGAGCTGCTGGTCAACTTCCGCCGCTTCCTCGACCACGCCAGCCCGGGCCGACTACGGGGAACTTCTGGAGCTCTGCGTAATTGTCTCGGCGGAGTTCCGAAGCGCGGCATCCGCTTCTCCCCCCGGACCGCTCCACCGGGCCAGGTGGATGGCAAAGGGCATCTACGCTGTGAAGGTCTTCCTCTTCAGGGAGCAGTTCCGGCTGACGGCAGCCGAGGCCAGGGCATCAGGCCGCTGTGCGCTGTTCGTCGTCCGCACGTACGCGCCGCCTGGTTCCGGACTCCACTCGCCGCTGCTGCGCCGGCGTGGACCTGGCCTTCGTGAACGCGCTCCGCGCCTACCCCGACAAGGAGCTGTCGAGGGGGGACAGTCCCGGTCTTCGGCCGCCACCTGTGGTACTTGAGCGAGCGGGCTGGTGGCTCTGGCACTCTTCGACCCGACCTTCCCCTCGGGGTCAAGCGAGACATGGTTCCAGGCCATAGACTTGCAGGAGGAGGAGGAGGAGGGCGAGGACGCCCCCCGCAAGTCCGCAGTGGACATCAAGAGCGCCGCTCTCGCGACCAAGACGGTGGCGAGCTCGTCACGCCGTCGTCCAAGAGCTCTTCAAGATCCTCGACCTGGAGGCGGGGTTTTCCTCAACAAGGATCCAGCCGACTGGGAGGAGGACAGCAGCTACCAAGCCGCCGCTCGTGTAGTCCGGGAGCTGCGGGTGGTGAATGACTTCGCGAGCGCGGTGTGGCGGGTGATGCAGGCCTACAACCAGGCCCTCACGAAGGGCGAGGAACAGCGCCCGTTCCTCCTGCAGGTCGTTGAGGACCACAGGAAGCGGTACCCCGACGCCCGCAAGTCGACTGCGATGCTAACCAGGCCACTAGAGTGAGAGATGGGTGCCCACTGCCCATGATCCCCCCCCCCCCGATGAGGGGTAATACTCGCAAGAGAGGGGGACCTGGAGTAGACCAGCATCCGGTGTGACCAAAACTGAGTGAAATACCAATAAACAATATGAAAATGGGGCTAAGAATGCCTTTTAATCATCCAATTATAGTGTAACAACAACGTCAGAAACGAATTTGATAATCTTGAAATTTGCCCCCAAAATCTCAAACTTTTACCTCGATTCGCGACCTTTAAATTTAATATTTTTCAAAATAAATTTGCATACGTTATGTTTTACGGGAATGGAAAACCCGAAAACCACCCGCACGCATTAAAAATAAAAATCAATTTTTAAGTGCCACCCTATATATATATATTTTATAATGTGTATGCATGTGTATGTGTGTTATGTATATGTGTATATGTATGTATGTAATTTTGTTTTTGGCTTTTACATAAGAAACATAAGAACATAAGAAAATAAGGGGAAACTACAAGAGGCCGCGAGGCCCACCCCGTGGTAGTCCTGTCACCTAAACACTAACCTATATCCACCTTTTATCCCCATCCATGAACCTATCCAGCCCCCATTTTTAAAACTCCTAATGACTCAGCACTAACTACCTGTCTACTGAGACCATTCCATTCATTCACCACCCTATTTTTGGAACCAGTTTCTCCCTATTTCCTTTCTAAATCTACGCTTTTCAAGCTTGAAATCCGTTATTCTTGTTCTACCCTGCTTAAAAACCGTAAGAACTTGTTCCTACCTCTCCTTTATTAAATCCCTTTATCCACTTAAAAACTTCTATCAGATTGCCACTTACTCTGCGTCTCTCGAGTGAGTGAATTTTAATACTCATCACTTTTCATAACTAAATTTTAATTTCTTCTTTCTTTTAAAAAAATTTTCCTCCCCCTTTTCAACCTTTTTCCTCTCTCTTTCCCTCTTCTCTCTTTTTCCCCTTTTCTCTCTTTTTCCCCCCTTCATCTCTCTTTCTTTTCCTCTCTCTTCTTTTCTCTCGCCCCTCCCTTTTCTCCCCTCTCCTTCTTTCTTTCTCTCCTCTTTTCCCCTTTTTAAATCATACTCTTTTTAAACTAAATCTTCTTTCCCTCATCTTTTTTCCCCCCTTCACCCTCCCCTTTCCACTCATCTTCCCCTTCTTTCCTCTCCACTCTCTCTCTTTTCTCTCTTTTCTCTCTCTCTTCTCTCTCTCTTTTTCCTCTCCTCTTTTCTCTCCTCTTTCTCTTCTCTCTTCTCTCTCTCCCCTTCTCTCTGTCTCGCCCACTAATCTCTCGCTATCATTCTCTCCCCTCTTTTTTTTTAAAAAAAAAACTAAATAAAATAAATTTTTATAAACAAAATTTTTATCGAGGGAAAAAAGCAAAAAACAAATTGCTTCTTTTGGATAAAATCCATGTTAAAATTTGTCTCCCCAAAGTTTTACATGACGATGGGGTTTAAGTGAATTTTAAGTTCTTTGAAATTTTTTTCTTCAGATTTTCTTTAATAAGGTGGGTTGGGGTTTGGTGGTTGGTGATGGGGTGGTTTGGTGTTTGTGGTGGGGGTGTGGTGATGTGTTAGGGTTTGGGGGTTGGGGGTTTGTGTTTGGTGTTAGTGGTGGTGGTGGGTGATGGTGGTGTTGGGGGTTGGGGTGGTGGTGATGGTGGTGGTGATTTTGGTGGTTTTTGTTTGGTATGGGGGTGGCTTTTAGGGGTTTGGTGATGGGGGTTTTTTTTGGGGTTTGGGGTTTTGTGCCCACCACCCCCACCATCGAAACCCCAACCCCCTTCACCACCACTATAACCACCCAATTTACCCCCCCAATATACCCCCCCAAACCACTCCCAAACCGAGAGAGAGAGAGAGAGAAAAGGGAGGAGAGGGGAGAGAGAAGAAGGAGGGGAAGAGAGAGAGGGGAGAGAGGGGTTTGCGGCATTTTATTTATTTAACGCAAATTTATGGGGGCTTTTTCCCAAAAAAAAAGGGAAAAAATATAAAGGGAAAAGTTTAATCCCAAATTTTCCGCTTTATTGATATATTCCATTTTAAAAATTTGGCCTACAAATTTTAAACAAAACGACGAGTTTAAGTAAATTTAAAAGGGCCCTGTTTTTTCTTCGGGGGTCTCAAAAATTTGACATTTTTTTTTAAAGGGTTTTTTATTTTTTATGTGAAAAATTTCTTATAGAAAAAAAATATTTCCAAAGAAAAACCATTAGGGAATTTATATATGCTTTAAAATGATATACGGGCCGGGGGTCATGCTTTAAAAAAACTTCCGCGGGTTTTAGAGGGAAGGGAGGGGAAAGGGTTTTCTCAAGAGTGGGGGGGGCCCCAAGGGGGGTGGAGGGGGGGGCGCCCCAATGGGGAGGTTGGAAAAAGTCTGCCGGCACGGGGAAAATCGTTTTGTTAATATGCCCCCCCGGCCACCCCCATAAGGAAAAAAGGAGGGGGCTAGGAAGGCCATACCACCCCGATTTAGAGGCGGGACCCCGGGGGCTTTCCAGCATTTCCTTTCATAGGCAGACACCCCCTTTGCGTGGGGCTTTGGGGGGGTTTTTGCGGGGCCCGGGGGGCCCCCCGGCCCAAAAAAAGGGGGTCTAGGGCGCGGTTACCACCCCCCCGGCCTTTACCTCTTCCCTTTTTCCCGTGGCTATTTAAAAGTTTTTCCAGGGGGTGTGCAAGCCCGTCCCCAACCAATCTAATTCGGGGGTTTGGGCCCTTTTTACTGCTCCCCTTTGCCCGGGGAAACGCAAAAACCCCGTGTAGGGTTTTTTAAAAACCGGGAAATGCCCAAAAATTTTTTAAACCCATAGCGGGGTGGAGGGCCCATTGCCCCCCATAGTTAGTTCATTTTGCCCTTATAGTTTTGGTCTTTTTTTTTTGGTCCATCGGGGTGCCCACCCACCCCCTCCTACTGGTAAAAAACCAGGGGGGGTAGCCTTTTTTGGGGGTCGCCGACGATGGGGACCTGGGGTGGGGTACGGGGTTTACTTTCCCAAATTAGCAGGGGAAAACCCCTGCCCGCCCAACTACGATGTATATTTATCATTGCATAAATATTGAGGGTGACAATCTATAATATTTGTATTTGTGTGATGTTTTAGGGGTGTTTGAAAAAAGATGGTGGGGTTTTTATTTTAAATATTTTATATCTATTTTTATATTAAAATATAAAATTTTATATATATAAAATATATATATATATAATATAATATATTATATATATTAATATAATTTTATAATATATAATATATAAAAATATATATATATATATATAATATTTTAATATAAATATTTTATATAAAAATTATATTTTTAAAATAAAATTTTATATATATATTATTTTATATATATATATATTAGGGTGGCATTTTTAGCCATATGGGAATTTTATTTACCCGTTTTTTTGGGTTGTGCGGGGGTTTTTTGGTTTTTTCCCGTACAAAAAATTTGTGTGAAAAAGGTTTTAAAAAAAAAATTTTAAAATTATCTAGAGGTCGCGTTTTTGAGGTAAAATTTTGCCCAATTTTTGGGGAAAAAATAAAATTTTTTTCAAATTTATTTTAAAACATATTTCGAACAACTTTTTCCCCACTTTTAAATTGCTTTTTCCGACTTTTTTGGCTTTTTTTTTGTCTAACAATTTTTTTTATACACCACCCCCGGTGGGATGGGGGCCGGGGCCAGGTGGGCCCAAAAACAGGAAAAAAACCCCGTTTACCCCGGCTTTCCCGGGGCCGTTTTTTTGCCCTTTGGGTTTGGCCCCTTTTTATTTGCACGTTCGCCCGGGAAAGGAGGTGGGTTTGGGGAAACCGTGGGCTCTTAAAAAAAAACTTTTTTCCAACCCCTCCTAAACTTTTGGTTTTTCGTTTTTTTTCGCTCTTTTTACATTTTTTTTTTGCCCAGAAAGGGGCTTTTTCCTCGGGGGAATTTTCCCAAATCATTTTCTTTCCAAATTTGGGGAACTTTGTTTCCTTATGACCCCTTTACAAAAAATTTTTTATTTTAAATTGACAAAATTAAATTACCCTCCCCTCTCCGGGTTTCCCCAGAGTTGCGATGGCAAAGCTAGGTCAAAAAACGACTGTTTTTCCCTTTGGGAAATTTAGTAAAATGAACGAATTTTACGGGAACCCCCAAATTTCCCAACACAAAGGAAAGCTCTCCGTTTGTTCCTGCCCCTTCTTTTGGAAAACTGAAGAACGAAAAGGGAAGCCCGCGGGGGCCCAAAGGTTTGACGATGGGGTACTGGGCTTTCGGGGCCCCGGGCACGCTTTTCCAGTAAAAGGCAGCCCCCCGGGGGCGCGGGGAAAAAACTCATCCGACCCCGGGATGAGTGGGCTCCTTGAAGAAGAGCAATTTCAAAAGCGGGGGCCCGACCCAGGGGGCGGGGGAAAGAGGCTTTTGCCGTTTCCTGCTTTCCGCCTCTTCGACTTTCGGGCACCAAGATGGCTTAAACTCCTCAAAAAAGGAAGAGGACCGGCCTTCCTGTTTGGCCCCCCAAAGGGAGGGGGAACCCCCCGGGTTTCCCTGGGTTTTCTGAGCCCAATGTCCCTTGCTGCCCAAAGGGGAAGAAGGTAAAAGGAAAAAGGGTTGGGGAGTCAACAAATTTCGGGGGTGGGCAAAAAGCGGAGGGGGAAAGTGTCCCTTGAGTTTGCCCCGGTCCTTTGGGGGTTTTCGGGCAGTTTTCCCGCGGGCAAGTTTTTTCCGGGACCCAGTGCCAGTCCCGGGCAAAAAAGTCCCCCCCGGGCCCTTTGCGGGGGCCCCAACACAAAGGGGGGAACGTCTTCAAGGGTTTGGCGACGACGAAAAGGCCCTAAAACGTCGGCACAAAAATTCCGAAGCGCTTTGGCGGGCGGGGTTTGCAAAGGGTCCGCCCCTAAAAGGGAAAACGGCCCCCGCGCTGGGCCCCCGGGCCCAAAAGGTTTGCCCAACCCCCTTTGCTTTTTTCACGGTTGCAGCTGCAGCAGGGAAACTTAGGGACACGCCCCCGCCAAAGCTGGGCTAAAACCGGGGAATCCTTAAAGGGGCGTTTCCGGATGAATTTCCCAAAGGGGGAGGTCCCCAAAGGGGTTTTTAAAGGGCCGCTTTAAACCCCAAACGCCTTTTCCCATCGTCCACTGGGCGGAAAGACCCGTCCCGGAGGGGGGGCGTTTTGGCGGGGGGGGGAGCGTCCCCCCGGTTTTCCGGTATGGGTTTGTGGGGGGGGGCCGGAGTGGTAAAGGGCCTTTAAACCGTCCCAAAAGCCCCGCCCGGGCCGAGCACAGGACGGCGTTTAGGCCGGCTCACAGCGCGGGGAGGACTGGGAGCTGGAGGAGGGGGGGTCCGCGGTCTGGGCTTCGACCCCAACGGCGGGGGAAACGGGCGGGCGGGTTTAAAAACGGGGCTTGTACCCTCATCGAGCAGAAGTTGGATGGGCCCCGGCCTCCACCTGGCCTCCCGGGGCCCCAGGGTGTACGAGCGGGCCCTGGAGAAGGCCTTCTCCCCCTGCCTTGGAGTCCCCGGGGGGCCCCCCCGACCCCCCGGTTCAAGAGGTTCCAAGGGGGTGGGAGTTCTTTCGACGGGGCCCAACCCCGGGAGCCTTTTTCCACCGCCGATGCCCGTTTCCGGAGGGGGGGAACGAGCTGCGGGTTTTCAAATTTCCCCCGCCCTCGACCCCCGCCCACCCCCGGGCCCGATACCGGGAATTTTGGGAAAGCTCTGCTTTAATTGTTTCTCGGGGGAGTTCCGAAGCGCGGCATCCGCTTCCCCCGCCCCGGGGAACCGTTTAAAACCGGGCCAGGGGGGATGGAAAAAGGGCCCATTTTACGCTGTAAAGGGTTTCTTCCTTTTTCGGGGAGAAATTTCCCGGTTTACGGCAGCCGAGGCCCGGGGCCCCTCAGGCGCTGTGCGTGTTCTTCTTTCCAAAAACTTTACCCGCCCCTGGTTTCCGGGAAATTCCCCCGGCCCCCTTTTGGCGCCGGCGTGGAGGGGGCCCTTGGGTAACGCGTTTCCGGGGCCAAAACCCCGGGAAAAGGGGAGCTTCGAGGGGGGGGACGGGCCCCCGGTCTTGGGCCGGGCCCCCTTTGGGGGTAATTGAGCGAGGGCTGGGGGGTTTCGGGCACTCTTGGGACCCCGCCCTTTCCCCCTGGGGGTTTCAAGCGGACAGGGTTCCGGCCCATGGGACTTGGGGGAGGAGGGGGGAGGAGGACGGGGCCCGCCCCGCAAGCCCGCAGTGGACATAAAAAGAGCCCCCGCTCCGCGCCCAAAAGGGACGGTGGGGGAGCTCTTTTCAGGGGCCGTGGGCCAAAACCCAATTTTCAAGACCCTCGCCCTGGAGGGGGGGTTCCCCTCAAAAAAGGGAACCAGCCAAATGGGGGGAAGGACAGCAGCTCCCAAGCCGCCGCTCGTGTGGGCCCGGGGAGCGGGGCGGGGGGTTTGAATGATTTTCGCCGGGGCCGCGGTTTTGGCCCCTGATGCGGGCCCTAAAAACCGGGCCCCTCACAAAAGGAAAAAGGAAAACGGGCGCCAGTTCCCCCTTTGAGGTCGTTGGGGACCACGGGAAAAAGCGGTCCCCCGACCCCCAAAAAGGGTTCGACTGCAAACTGCTAACCAGGCCCCCCAAGAGTGAGAGATGGGTCCCCACTCCCCCATGACCCCCCCCCCCCGATGGGGGGGCAAATTTCCCTTCTGCAAGAGGGGGGGACCGGAGTAGACCAGCATCCGGTTTTGGCCCCAAAAAATTGAGGGAAAAACAATAAACAATATAAAAAAGGGATTTTAAGGGAAAGCCTTTTAATCCCCCCAAATTATAGTGTAAAAAACAACGTAAAAAAAACAAATTTTGTTTTAATCTTAAAAATTTGCCCCCCAAAATCCCCCAAATTTTTTTACCTCGATTCGCGACCCCCTTTTAAAAATTAATATTTTTTTAAAAAAAAATTTGCATAAGTTTGTTTTTCGGGAATGGGGAAACCCGAAAAACCACCCGCACGCATTTTAAAAAAAAAACAATTTTTAAGTGCCACCCCCCCTAAATAAAAATATATATATGGGATGCGTGTATGTGGGTTATGTATATGTGTATATGTATGTTTGTAAATTTTTTTTTGGCTTCAAAAGAACATAAGAAAAATAAAAAAATTTAAAGGAAACTTTCAAGAGGCCCCGAGGCCTACACGTGGTAGGGGTTCCCGTCACCTAACACCCACCTTTTATCCACCTTTTTCCCCATCCATGAACCCTTTTTCCAAAACCCCTTTTTAAAGGGCCCCAAGACTCCCCACTAATCCTGTCTACTGAGGACCCCTTCCATTATTTACCACCCTATTTGGAACCAGTTTTTTCCCATATTCCCTTTTTAAATTTTCGCTTTTCAAGCTTGAAACCGTTTTTTCTTTTTCTAACCCCGCTTAAAAGCCCCTAAGAACTTTTCCTTTCCCTCCCCCTTTTTTAAATTTCCCCTTTTTTTCCCCTTTTAAAAAATTTTATCAGATTCCACCCTTTCCCCTTTGGCTTTCGAGGAGGTAATTTTTAAAAACTTCAATCACTTTATTTAAAAAAGTTACCCCATCCCCTTTTATCTTTTTTTTGGGCAACCTTTCTTGCCCCTTTTTTAACAAAGGGGCCCCCATCCCTCCCGTAATATGGAGACCAAAAAAAAAAAAAAGCTGTTAGGTGAGGCCCGACTAGTTTCCAATTAAAGGGGTTTGGAATAACCCTTTCCCCAATTCTACTTTTTTAACCCCCCTTTGGTAATGAAAACCTTTAAAACCATTTGTTTTTAAAATTTTTGGGTCAATTTCAAAATTTTTTGCTAGGTCGGAGGTTGGGCCACCCTCACTCCAAGAAACTTTTTTTACCTTCGGGTCTTTTTAGCGAAAATTTTTATGGTGTATTATTTCCCCCCGGTTTTTTTTTCCAAATTCATAGCGTGCCCCCTTTTTCCCAAAAATTAAATTCCCTTTTTGCCATCTGACTGCCCACCCGTTTTTAAATTTATCTAAGTCTTCCCCTGCAATAGGTTTTTTACCCGACTGTAATCCAATAATTTGTACCTACTTTATTTTTATAAACAAACTTTTCTGATATCATGCTAAAAACCCCCCCTATTCCCAAGTCGTTTATGAAATTTAAAAAAAGTAATGGACCCAAAAAAGGAAACCCCCGTTAAAAAACCCCCTTTTCACCAGGGGCCCCATTCAGATTTAGAAAAAATAATTTTAAAACCCCTTTTTTGCCTATTTTCTTAGCCCAAACTCTGAAACCAAGAAGAACCCTTTCCCCCCTATTCCATTGGGGCCCTTTCCCCTTTTTTAAGAGTCGGGTTTGTGTGGTTTTCTTTTTTTTTTAAAAAGCCTTACTAAAACCAGATTTTTATTATATTTATAATCCTTATCATTATTTTTGCCCCTCCATTTAAAATTTCCTATAAAAAAATTTTTAAAAAAAATGGGGGGACATGACCCACCCCCTTTGGGGAATCCAGGTTTTGAAACATTGACCAAACTATGTTTATTAAGTGCTCTCTAAAGTTTTTTCAATAATAAAATTCCAATAATTTACCCCCCATGATTTAGACCCACGGGGGCGATTAAAATTTTAATTTTGTTCCCCGGCTCCCTTCAAAAATTTAATTTTGGGGAAAAAACATTTCCTTTCCTCCCAATAAAAGGGGACATCGACCTTTTTCTCAAACCCATTTTCCCAAAAAGTGCACTAACGATCATAACAATCCCTTTATTCCTTTTAAAACCCTGGGATTCACTTCATTCTCTCCTGGCGATTTTTAAAATTTTTTCAAATTTTTTCTATACCCCATCCCCATTTCCCCAGTTATTTTACAAAAAACTTGGGTTTCTCCTTTATCCTTCCTTTTAACATCTGTTTACATAGGATGTCGTGTATCTCCCCCGTAAAAAAAACTTTTTAAAAATTTTAATTTATTTTTTGACTTTACACAATCCCCATCCGTATTTAAGACCACAACCCCGTTTTGAATTAAAAGCCCAAAATAATTCCCTTTTCTGGTTTTAATACCTGATAGAACCTTTTTTGGGGCATTTTTTGCCGTCCGCTACTTTTTAAACTTTATTAAAATTTTTTGAAGGGAATCGAGTTAATTTTTTTCCCCTGTCCTTGCCATTTTCCCCTTTTTATGTTCTTTTTTTTACCCCAATTTTCCTTTAAAACCCTTAAAATAAATGTTTTTTTTATCCAATGTTGTGTTTTAAAATTATTTAGTCATCCCTTTTGGATTTACTCTTTCTGGGGCCCTTTTTTCCCCATTTTTAAAGGGAATTTTTTATTTTCTTTTTTCGTTTAATTTTAAACCCTTTCCCAAAAAAGGTATAAATTTTTTCCCGCCCCGAAAAACCCCATTCCCGGGGTAAAACCGGGGGTTTTTTCCCCCCTCAGGCCCCCAAACCTTTACTTTATGTCTTTAACCCCCCAAAATTTCCTCCCGGTGCCCTTTTCCTTTAAACCTTCAAAAAAAAGGGAAAATTTTCCCGGTGCAACGGCCCCTTTTTCCTTTCCCCGGGGGAAAATTTTTTTACCCTCCACCCCCAAAAATCTTTTAAAAAAACCCCCAGGGTTTTCTTCTTAATCCCGATTTAAATTTGGGCCCTTTTTGAAAAATTAGGTATTCTATGTTTATTGCCCAAAAATTTTCCAAAATTCCCATTTTAAGTTAAAATTTTATTCTAATGGTTTGCTTTAAACCCCAAATTTCCCCCGGGGCCTCCAATTTTTTTAACTAAATCGTCTTTATTTGTCAAACCCAAAAGCTTTAAAAAATTATCTCCTCTAGTAGGCTCCTTTATTTCTTTACTTTGGAAATTTTCCTGGGGGTTTTAATTTTTCCCAAATTTTTTCTGCGTCGCTGTTTACCTTTTATTAAAATTTCCCCGGGCTAATTTTTTAAGATTAAAAAATCTCCCCCCCAAAGCATAGCAATTTTTATCGCAGGGGTTTTTTTTATTTTTTTTCCAAAAATAGGAAATTTTACTCTTTTTCATAAAATTTGGAGGGCCCATACACTACACCCCAAAATAATTTTCTCAGCTCCCTTCCGTAAAAATTTTAAACCCCTTTAGATTTTTATGGGTTCATATGTTTTTTTAAAATTTTTAAACCCCAAAAGCGAAATGTATCTTTTGAAAAAAAGGCAAACCTTTTTTTTACCTCGTCTGTACTCGTCCTTGTGAATAAATTTTTTACCCCCGCATATCCGAAATTTTCCCGGGTCAAATTAACCCTTTTCCGGGCATAATTTTTATCAAACCCGTTTCTGTTAAGCAATATTTTAAAAAATTTTTTTACGTTTTTTTATTCCTTCAGGAAATCTATTTTTTTAAAAAAACTCCTACAGTTTTTTATTTGAAAAACCCTTTAACAAATCCTTCCCTTTTTGTCCATTTTCCTTATTTTTTAAAATAAACCCCCCCTCTTTTCTCTTCTTTTCGAATTTTACTTTTTGTTCCCCGCCTTCGGAAAAATCCTCCCAGTGTCGCAAGTTTTTTTTTTACCCCGACCCCAGCGTCCCAATCCCCCCGGTTTTATCTTAAAAAAAACCTTTCCCGTGGGACTAATCCCCTTTTTAAAAGGGTTTTGGGAAAAAGAAATTTTGGAAAACCCCCTTTTTCCCCGAAAAGTGCCCCCCAAACCCCGCCCGGGGGGGGGGGTGGTTATGCCCGAAAAAAAAAAGGTCCCAGTGTCGACAAAGGCCCAACATTGACTTTGGGAAGAAGTGCCCGTGGGAAATTTAAACCCAAAAGCCCGGAGGGACCCCCAAGTCGTTCCCAAAAAAGCGTCCCGGGAAGGGGGCACCACACCCCAGGGGGCCCCCCCCCTTCCCTAACTTTTCCTACAGCTTTCCCTTTAAAAAAAGCCGTTTGCCCAAATTTCCCCAAATTTTTTACACAATCAACATTTTTTCCCCCAGCGGGTTTAGGCAGGGCGATGGGCTTTTTCCCTTTGGGCCGCCATGCACTCAACTATTTTTGTCACTAAAAATAACCATCCCCTTTTCCCCGGGGGAACTCACCGACTTCCCGCGGCCCTTCCTTTTCTTTTCAAAGGGAAACCCGCGGGCAAAAATGCCTAAAACCGACTGTCACCCAAAAACCAAAATTTTTCCTTCAGGTAAGATGTATCGTTACCTTCCCCTTTCAACCGTTCTTCCTCTTGCAGCCCCTGAGGGGTTTTCCTGGAAAAAGGGTTCGTGCAAACAAATTTGGGCATGTTTACCTTTTTCTTTTTGGGCGGGGGTCCATGATCAAAATTCTTCCCCAAAAACCAAAACCCTGGTGACTTTTCTAGGAACCTTTGTTTGTCACCGGAGTCAATCTCTCTCTGGACCCCTCCCGGACATCCCTAGCAGTTTCCCCTCCCCTCACTCCACTTTGGGGCCCTTAAAACCCCCACATTTAAAAGAACGTATCTCATTTTCCCGCTTCTTCACCACGTTTTAAACGTTTTTCTTTACTTGCAAAGCCCCCTTTTTTAGGTCTCGATGCCACTAGGGAAAAGTCTAAGCGCCACTTTCCCCAACCTTTTCCCCACACTTTTTCCCCAACCCTTCTCCCCCCTCTACCCCCAATAGTTTTCATCTCAGCCTCCTTCACTCATACCACACTACCACTCTCAACCACAGCAGAAGCACACAACACCAATTCTCTCCGCCTCCACCAAAACACTCTCCATCGAAGATGTAGCCATTCTAATCCCGAGAGCTCAACCATCACAACCTCACTCCTTGAAGACCTCAGGTCAACTGTTAGGTTCACGTTACTAAGTTGTATATTTTACTACATAAACAAACTGCAATTTATTCTTCTCAGCACATATAATTTATATATGAGCATCTCTGTCAGGGAGCCTAGGCTCGACAGACCATGCCAACGACCACTTATGTTATGTACTGAATGTGTATATTTACTAGTATTGGCAAAAAACTTTACTTACTTACTTACTTACATATTAACACTACATACTACTACCTTTATATACTTTACACATGTATATATACCTTGAACAACACCTTGAACTCGCCTTCATAGAACACATCAACGCCTCAGCCTTTCATCCCACCACACATGCTTCCCTTTGTGATAAAATTCAAGCATAATAAGTTTAAGGGAAAAAAAATACGAACCTTAATTTGGAAGTCTAAAAGAATTCACTTAAAAAAAATTGCAAAGGAGCTTGAAGCAGGTTTACGGGATGGAAGGCGAACGTATGCATGAAGAAAAAAAAATGCAGTAAGGTTTACCTTCGAAAAGATTAAATAAAAAAAAGTTTTAGTGGTCAGAGAGAGAGAGAGAGAGAGAGAAAAGGGGAGAGAGAAAAGGAGAGAGAGAGAGAGAGAGAGAGGAGAAGAGAGAGGAGAGAGGAAGGAAGAGAGAGAGGAGAGAGAGAGTTATTCACTTCTCTCCCTGATAATATTTTGAGTCACAATTTCGAACAAAGATTCCTTCCTGCCTCTCTTTTCTTCTTTCATTGAATGTCTCACTTCTTTCATTGAATGTCAAACTATTTTATGTTACTTTATTCTTGGCCTGCCTGCATGCGCGACTACGCCATGTCCAATTTTCCTGTGAATCATGTAAAAAAAAAAAAAAAAAAAAAAAAATAATATAGAGGCAATATAATAATATATATAAAATATATATATAGATAAATATATAATAATATAAATAATATATAAAATATAATTTAAAATATATATAGAATATATATATATATATTTTAAAATATATAAATTATAATATATATAAATTTTATATAATTTTTATTATAAACTAATATATATAATAAATTCATATTTTATATAATAATATATATATATTAATTTTATTATTTTATAAAATATAAAATTATATATATTTTATCTAATTCCATTTTTGCATTTTAGCAATTCTTACTATGCAAAATCGCACTTTAAGCTATGCTTTGCATATAAATATAAAAGTCCATTTTTGCATAGCAAGAAGTACTCAAACCCAAAAAAGTTGAATGGACAAACCACTCTTAAAATTAAAATTTTTACATAAAAAACCCCCTCCCAAATTAAAATAAATTTAATTTCACTTTTTTTGGACCTACGGCTACCCAATAATATAAAAAAAAATAAATAAAAAATAAATTAATAAATAAAAAAATAAAATATATAAAATTTTTAATATTAATAATTTTTAAATAAATAAAATTATTAAATTTATAAAATATAAATTAATAATTATTTAATAATATATATATATTATTATATTATATATATTTTAAAATATATATAATATAAAAATTATTATATATATATAATATATTATAATATATATTAGGGTCCCGTAGGTCCAATGAAAAGTGAAATAAGATTTTTTCGAATTTGGCAGGGTGTTTTTTATGTAAAATTGAATTTTAAGGGTTTTTGGGGTCCACTTCAATTTTTTGGTTTGGTACTTCTTGCATGCAAAAATGGTTTTATTTTATATGCAAAACTTTTTAAATGCGATTTTGCATAGTAAGAATGCTAAAATGAAAAAAAGGGAAATTTAGATAAAATCGTTAAAAAATTCCTTTTTTAATAGGAAATTTGGGCATGCCAAAGTTGAGAAAAAAGAATTTTTTTTACGGGGTACCCTAACCAGGGTACCAAAAATTGGGTTTGGGGTTACGAAGGGGGGAAAGGGAAAAAGACCGGGGCGAGGGGCCCCGACAGCATGGAAACTGCACCCAAGGTTGATCAGGGGGAGCATGTGGCTGACAGAGGACCCCTTTGGGAAAGGGACCTTTTGGGACTTTGTAAGAGGGGCCCGGTGCCACCTGAGAAGCCTTGGGTTTAAAGGGGGCTCAGGGCCCCTATATTGCGTGACATACGACTCCACGCTCACGATCGTACGCAAAGGTGCTCAAAAAGGGCCAACACGGGGGTGGGAAAGGGGAGTACTCATGCCCCCTTTTGGGGAAGATTTCTGGGGCGCAAGTCTTTTTGGGTATATGGTGTTTCCACAAACGAGTTTTCCCCCGCCCCACCTTATCACCCGCATCGATGGGCCTACCTCATCTGACACTTGGGGCCCCGGGTCCAGTGTGCAGTTGCTGTCCAGCGGAATGAGATGCAGACAAAAAGAGAGTTCAGAGGAGTTTTCCCGGGGGGTGGGAAAACTCACGGAGATACCGGAGTATATCCCGGTCAACATGTCCCTGACCGAGGCTTCAACCAGCGGTCCAGGTGTGAAACGGGGGGGTTCTCCCCTCGAGCTTCAGGAGATCAAGTGTGGCAAGGTGTCCCCCTCCAGATGGCTCCAACATCCCAAATCCTCGTGTAAGTGGGGCCAGAAAAACATGGACCCGACTGGCAAAAAACGAACCCCTGGAAATCCCCTAGTC
>JACEEZ010008477.1:0-21522 GCA_016584305.1 Chionoecetes opilio | reverse complement strand
AGAGAGAGAGAGAGAGAGAGAGAGAGAGAGAGAGAGAGAGCGAGAGAGAGATATAGAGTAACCACTAGTACATACGCAAGAAATAAGGTTAAGAACGGTTATTGGAGAGAGAGAGAGAGGAAGAGAGAGAGAGAGAGGATCGGAGAGAGCGAGAGAGAGAGAGAGAGAGAGCGAGAGATAAGAGAGAGAGAGAGAGATAGAGTACCACTATAACATCACACAGTAATGAGGTTCTCGGTGTTTATTGTTTACTGGCGAACTGACCCTCACCTCTCTCTCTCTCTCTCTCTCTCTCTCTCGTCTCTCTCTCTCTCCCCCGTCTCTCTTCCTCTCTCTCATCGCTCCTCTCTCTCTAAGTTAAAAGAGGGACAGGTAATACACAAACGTGTAAGGTAAAGGGCCTGAGTGAGACCAGGGTTACCTGCGGCGGTTCCTGCGCCAAATATGTCGAGTTCCTGGCAATCAATGCATTCTTCAACACTTGTGAGGTTTCCGGTTCTGGTCTGGATGCTTTGCCTTTTTCTGAAGAGGACAAGTGAAGGAAGGAATAGGAAGACCAATTAAGCCGCGAAGTCAGTCCTGGTCCTGATTCTGCATGAACAAATGGATGAGGCATGAATAAAAGGAATGAAGGATTGGAAATCTCTTTGTGCTTGTGATAGATCAATGGGAGAAACATGATTTTTTTTTTTTCTCTTGTAATTTTTTGAAGGCATAGAACAAAGGTATTTAATATTGGAAGGTGGGCAGTTGGTTGCTTAGTGATTGGTGGGTTAAGGAGCGACCACCACACACACACACGACACACACACACACACACCACACATGCACACACACACACGACCCACCACACACACACCACACTACATACAGGCCCTTACACATTGCACACTCCACACACCATACACCCACACACCCTACAACCCCCATGCACCCATGCACACACACCCACACACCTGCACCATGCACACCCACCACCCCACGCCATAGCATACATCCAACACACACCCACCCACACTATACACACACCCCACACACACCCACATGTACACCCCATGCCACACAAACCCCGCCCACCCCCCCCCCACACCCACCACACACCACACCACACACACACACACCCACAACACACAACCCACACACCTTGCACACACACACACACGACGCACACACACGACACCCCCACAACACCCACAACACACACCGCAAACCAACACCCACGACACACACCACCCATGCTGCCCACCCACACCCCCAACCCCCCCACATGCGTACGCCCACCACACCCCACACACACCCCACACCCACCCATACACCCACACACCAACATGCGGCCAACACCCAACACCCCCCCAACACACCCACACCAGTTACACACACACACACACACCCACCGACACACGAGCACCCACACCTCGCACACACCACACACAACACAACACCACACACACACCACCCACACCCAACCCACACACACACATATATACACACACACACACACACACAGATCAGGCCTGTATGCGTATACAACTAGGTAAATACAGCTAGTAATACACTGTATAACCCTTTCCGATCAGCGTTTGGTCAGATTTCATTGCTATCTTATTCCTATCCCCCATTTTATTCTTTTATCACTCATCACGTCACTCACTCCCGTCACTCACTCACTCACTCACTCACTCACTCACTCACTCCTTGAATCCAGCCTTCCACACCTCACTTATCTCCTCTCTTTCCTCCTTTCACACCTTCACCATTTATTGGTTTCTCTCAACCCTCCTTGATCTCCTCTGGAAGTTAAGAATCTCAACTCCACACAGTGCAGGGGGCGGATTGCGGATCTTAAAACATTGGCGGGCTGAGCCCCGCCTAGAGATCTTTAGATTTGTTAACCAGTTAATTTTCAATTTATTTATGAGTATCATGAATATGATATGTGAGACACCGTGCTCTACTAAAGGTTCCGGTCATTTTACTTCGGATAACTTTCGCAACAATGAAATCAAAATAAGATCAAACAATCTGAGTTGGAGGCTCAACCTCGTTATTATTTATATTTTCATCAGCAGGAGTAAAGACCCGAAAGAAAAAAGACTTTGTCGTGATGAACGTCAAAAGCTTGTATATTGCCAATGCTTTTGTTCGATGCTGAAATCTGAGCATCCCTGGTCTTAACACTTCTGCTTCTATTGGTGTGACAATTAAGGTTCATCTTGAAAACTGTAAAACAAACTCTGTTAGCTCTTGTCTTGTCCATGGCTGATATTATCTCTTCACCTCTCCAAAGGTCTTTGTGTCTCATTTATCCTGTCGCACTTGCCACATCTCCTGTTCTATCCACCTGTTCTCTCCACCGCTCCCATTCCTGCTCATTAAGTATCCATTAGCATACGCCAGGAACATCTAACCAAATCGCTTTGTTTCGTACTTTAATTTTGTGTTTGCCCCAGTCAGGCTTATCTTATTTTTGTAAGAATATACAGGCTATTTGAGATCCGGGGCTATTCATAAAACATTGGGGGGCTCCACAGCCCCCAATGCCAGGCTAACTACGCCTATGCCACACAGTCACGCGTCCACCGCTGCGGGAAAACACTCCCCTTCTTGACGGCCACACACACACACACCACACAACACACACACACACACACACACACACCACACACACACACCTACACACAACACACACACACCACCCCCCCCCCACACACACGTACACACACACACACACACACACAGCACACACACACAACACACAACACACACACACACACACACACACGCAACGCACAGCACGCACGCACGCACGCACGCACCACGCACGCACACCTGCGGGCAACACTCACCCTCTTGACGGCCCTCACGCCATCCACGGGACTGCTCTGTTGAACTGATCGCCATGTAACGCGTGTCATCACAACGGGAACGACTTCTCATGAGGACGTCCGTGGTTGCCGGGCAGCGTGGTGGCGACTTGAACGGCGGCTTCAGGAGGTGGGGTTGTGCAGCTGTGGGTTGTAGGAGGGGTCTTGAGGGGTTTGTGCAGTGTGGGTGTAAGGGAGGGGTATTGAGGGGTTGTGCAGCTGTGTGTTGTAGGGAGGGGTATTGAAGGGTTGTGCAGCTGTGTGTTTTGTAAGGAGGGGTATTGAGGGGTTGTGCAGCTGTGGGTTGTAAGGAAAGGGAAAGGGTGAGGGGTTAGAGAGAGAGAGCTCGAGAGAGAAGAGAGAGAGAGAGAGAGAGAGAGAGAGCGACCGACCGACGACCGACCGACCGACCGACCGACCGACCGCCGCCCGACCGAACCGACCAGCAAAGTTGATTGGTATTCCACAGACAAGAAAGACACACAACTAGACAGAACACACACGGAGACAGAGACACACACAGACATACATAGAACATGTCCAGAAAAACCAGCAAAGTAATGGCATTTCTAGACGAGAAAGACAGAGATTGAGACATACACCAAGACAAGATAGACATGACATAACCCTAAAACCAGCAACTTGATGCCTTCCCGTGTCACACAAGTCACATCACACTCACGCCGCTTGTCCTCGATGCCCGGACAGGTCATAAAACTCCTCGCGGGTGTCATGAAGGCCGCGAGGTTGGCTGTTAGATTGGCCAGGAAGATGAGAGCAAACAATGGCCCACACGGTACCATAACACCTGCAAACGTGGCCCACTCGTTACCCATAAACCCTGCAAAATGCCCACACATTACCCTAACTGCCAAACATGGCCACACGTTTTTACCCGTAACCATTGCAAACATGGCCCCCACATTACCCATAAACCGCAAACATGGCCCACACGTTACCTATAAACTCAAACATGGCCCACACGTTACCCATCAACCTTCAACATGGCCCACACGTACCCTAAACCTGCAACATGGCCCCACACATTAGCCCATAAACCTGCAAACATGGCCCACACGTTACTCATAACACCTGCAAACATGCCCACACGTTACCCATAAACCTCAAACATGGCCCACCCACTTTACCCATAAACCAGCAACCGGCCCACGAGTTACCCATGAAACCTGCAAAACTATGGCCCACAACGTTTACCATAAACCTGCAAACATGGCCCACGATTTACCCATAACCTGCAACATGGCCTCAATCAATCAATCAATCATCATTGGGGGCATACTGCCGGGGACGCAGCGCCTCCGCCAACCCTACGACGCCACTCCCAGTGGTCACCCCCGCGAGTCCCCATGCAGCTCCCTTCCCATCCCAAGCAGCTCTCGACAAGAAACATCAACTGCCCCGGCACGAGCCTTGTGGCGCCCCCTTGGCCTCCTCCACGCCGATTTGTCCTTAACAGATACACCCCGATGGGTGTGTGTGTGTGTTTGTGTGTGGTGTGTGTGTGTGTTGTGTGTGTGTGTGTGTGTGTGTGTGTTTGGCAAAACGTATCGCGTCAGGTTGAGGCTTGAACGAATGTGTTTACAAATATAGTCAATTTAAAAAACACCATCATAAAGAGATTAACATTAAGATTGACCTTAATTCAAGAGGCACCATTAACCCCTTCCACGCCTAAAATCTTCCTTGGCTTTAAGAAATCGTCTGTTGTTAGCCATGAAATTACGAAAACTAAAACTTAATTACCAAATTAGCTGTGGCATGGATACGAAACAACTCAATCTATAAATATTGCTTATATGCGTTAAAATCATCTATGGTAGCTAAATTACAATGCAAATAACGTGTCTGGGCCTCAAGGGGTTAATAGATAATAAATACATTAGACTTCACCTATGGCATGACTATGATGACCTCAACTCCGCTTACGTATTGAAGACAGTTCCCTGGAAAGGATTGTTTAGGGCGCCATGTACATTTGTTTGTAAACACACTATATTATGTCCGATTAGTATAAAAACTTTTTTATCTGCTATTTACTTATTCTCTTTTAAAACTACCGATATCCAGTTGACGTATTCAAGAAGTTAGTTCTGGAGAAGGTCATTATAGTCGCTATGTAAAATATAGATAACTATTAGAACCTATAAGACTAATTTATTGGCCCTCCTAGTACCTTGTTTTAAGCATTTTCACCTATGCACTCTTTAAAGCTATTCAAATCTTCACCTGGTCCACTTATGCATTATTAAAGACAGTTCCTAGAAAAAGGTACCTATTAGGCTTTATGTCATATGGAAACATCTATATTAAATGGCTTTGCTATATATTTTTTTTTGGAACATATTTACACTCATTCACTTCTTTAAAGCGTGCGATGGCGTTAATGTATGAAATATTATTATTGTCTAAAATTAGGAAACCATGAATCTTGTTGCTGCGAGGTGTTTGGGTGTTGTGGGGAAGTGTTGGGGCGACAAGGGGTGTGTGTGTGTGTGCGCGTGTGTGGTGTTGGGTGGGTGGGGGTGTGGGGTGGGGGTGAGTGGTTTGGGGGGTGTGGCACTGTGTGGTGTGTGTGTGTGGGTAGAGGATGGGTAGTGTGGGTGGGTGGGGGGTAGAGGAATGGGTAGTGTGGGGGTGTGGTGGGGTGGGTGGGTATTGTTGGGGGGGTGGGGGGGTAGAGGGATGGTTAGTGTGGGGGTGTGGGGTTGTGGTGGGGGGATAGAGGGATGGTAGTGTGGGGTATGGTGGGGTGTGTGGGGGTGTGGGTATAGGGATGGGTAGTGTGGTGGGGTAAGGGATGGGTAGTGTGGGTGTGGTAGGGGTGTGGGTGGGTAAGTGATGGTATGTGGGTGTGGTTGAAGGGGTGTGGTGGGGTAGAGGGTATGGGTAGTGTGGGTGGGGTAGGGTAGTGGTGGGGGAGGATGGCAGGGAGCAGGATTGTATGCAGAAGTTTTATTTTTACAGACTAGTGTAGCACATTTACATTTTGGTTTGAAGTTGTGTGTGTAATTTTGATTGAGCGAGAGAAGATTAGAGAGAGAGTGAGAGAGGAGAGAGAGAGAGAGAGAGAGAGAGAGAGAGCGAGAGAGAGAGAGAGAGAGAGAGAAGAGAAGAGAGAGAGAGAAGAGAGACAGAAATATGTAAATACTATCCGTCATCAGTCAGTCAGAGCGTCGAGTTGTGGGTTAAAGTTGACTAGCCAGGACTTGTGTGTGTGTGTGCCTAAGTGTGTGTGTGTGCGCGTGCGTACCTTGCCGTGTAGCCTCTGGGACAGTCCACGTTCACAGCGGCCTGGAAGAGAATCGCCCACACCAACCACAGCGTGCGGCACAGCGAGAAGCGGTGGCTGGCGGTCGGCTGTAGCTGCGGGGAGGAGAAATAAAAGAAGAAATGAAAGAAGGAAGGAATGGAGGAAAGATGAATGAATGAAAGGAGGGAAAGAAAAAGTGCATGAAATGGAGGAGCTGCCACTGTGAGGGGAGGGAAGCATGGGAAGAACCGATACCAGGATAGCTCTTGGTCTGTAACGAGGGTTTCTGCTGAACTGCATGGCTACTTATCAATGAAGTACATGTAAGATATCGGAAAGCATACATAACAATGATGATAAGAGTGTAATTGATAGATAATAATGGTCCTTTGAATAATAAGTAAGCAAATGATAATAGTAATTATAATGATGATAGAAAGACAAGTAAAGAGACGATTTTCACGTTGGTGTCGTCAATGAGGTTCCCAAAGGGTGGTGAGTGAGCCTGTACTGTAGCGCGCCTCCAGCCTTGGCATGAGCGGCAGCCTGTTATCCCTGCCTGTTATCTCTGCCCCAACTACCCACCAACTCTCGGCTGTCGCTTGTGACTGCCCGCGATTACAGGGTGAAAACACTTTCCAGAGGTTGACGGTACAGCGGCTGAATATTCACGGTCACAATCTTAACATTACGGAAGTTTTCCCCCATCGATATGGGGAACGCGTTGTAACAATGGCACCACCGCCCTGTGACGGCGCTTGTTTGGCGCCTCAGCGCCCTCTGTCGGCGGGTGTGTGATGCGCATCCATGGATCTGCGGTGCGGGCAGTAACCAGTGGTGGCGGCCGGTGGCGATCCCTCCGCGGCGGCCTCGCGTGCCCGCCATGCCGCCAACAAGTCCTTGATGGTGACGCAGCACTCCGTCACCCTGGTCTTGCCGCCCTTAACGACACCTTGCGACGCGTGCATCCTGGAAGACCTGCATGCGTACCGGGCCTTCCAGTGTCGCCTGAGAACCCCTCGTCGGGCGCCTGCCAAGCGAATTCATGAACCGCCGAGGCACCAGGAGGCATTCGCTGCACCGGGCGGGGTAGCCTCCTGGCCTCCTTACATTGCAATCGGCGTCGTGTTTTACGCTGAGAACATTGGTCTTCCACTTCTGTTGACCTGTAAGGCTTGGTGGGGGTTGGGTCCTCCAGCCTACCCCTCGTCTGCTGTCCCCTCGGTCCCTGCCTCGCTGGCACACTCGAGGGCCGCAGGACCCAGCTCAAGTGTTGTGGCATGGAGCGGCAGGGCAGTGCCCTGCGTGTGTTCCGTTACGAGCCCGTCACCGGCCAGAGTGCGGTATTTCCCTGTCCTGGTCCATCCAGCCGTCGCTGGTCATAACCTGGAACACGCGACGAGGACGCGTCCCTTCAGGGAACGGGCCGGGTCCTCCATGCAGCGTTGGGCGTCCCCTCCAGACAGCTGACGCCGTGTCCTCCCGCATAAACCACTGCCTCGCATTCCTTGTCGCAGCAGCGGTGTTGCCGTGCCAGACGCCCCTCGCCACCAGGGCACCACGCCCTCCCGCACCACTACAATCACCACGAGCCACACACAGAGGCCTTGGGCTCTCTCTCAGCCTGCTGGACCTGCCTCTCCAGACAGGCCCAGGCATTCTGCAGGCCCACCATCAGGGGCAACCACTCCCGCCAGCTGTCGCCGGCGGAGAAACCGCACTCCTCAAAGGGGTCCCTTTGTGGATGTCGCCCTCGAGGGGCCCCAGCCACCAGTGGCCAAGCGCCCCCGTACCACTCCCCATGAGCGGTGGTGTGGTCCCCGCGATCCCGCCACACCCTCACTGCCTGGTGCACCTTTTGGGCCTCGTGCACCAGTCAAGGAGGGAAGGAGCAACGAGGCCAGGAGGACCATCAAAAAGAGGATGTGGTGGTGTGGTGGTGGTGTTGTGGTGTGGAAGGTTATGTCCCCAAAGCCAGAAAAAGCACCGCCTATCCATACATATGCACTCTGTTCGTGTCTTGCATCACCATGATCAACAGTAACATTATCATTAATACTATCATGGCAATGCTAATACCCTCATATATTGATGTTATCTGTTGACGCTCGATCTAAACAGCATCACCTTCACACCACTGTGACATATTTGCTGCCACACATTGCATCCATGGCCATCAACTAGTGATTCATTGGTCCTTTTATTTGTTGTTGTTGCCGCCTGCGCTGCCGATGCAACCCTGGGATCAGCTTGTGTGGGTGTTGTGTTTATGTCGTCTGTATTTATCTTCTCTTTCTCTTCCTCTTCTCTTTCTCCCTCCCTACATCCACCACTTCTCTTCCTCTCCTCTTCTTCTTCTTTCACATCCCTACATCACTCACTTCTCCTCTTCCTCTTCCTCTTCTTCCATTCCTGCATCACTACCTCTCCTCTTCCTCTTCCTCCTCTTCTTCTCCATTTCCTGCACACTACCTCGCCTCTTCCTCTTACTCCTCTTCTTCTTCATTATCGCAGCATCACTACACTCTCCTCCGCCACATTACACAATTCCCTTGCGTTACATTTTCTTTAAATTGTTTCATGTATAAGAATAACAAAAACGAGGACTTCACCGAAAGTGAGTACAGAAGTAACGTGTAAATATAAAGAATAGGGTGAAACATTACCTTCTAAACATCAACCAGAAAATCTGTGAAGCTTGAAAAATAAACCCAATAGATCAAATATGAGTATTACGATTATTATATTCATTGGATTCGCAAATATGGGAGACAATCACTATGATATTTTCACAGCGTAGACTTAGTGCTCACAATTTAACTAACTATATGACGTTCTGGTGATGATATGACAATAGACTCATAAAATTGTCCCCTAAGTTATGTTGCGTCCTGGTAAAGTTCTGACTACCGTCCTATCTGCCAACCATTTATGACTCACGCAAAGAAGCTGATTGGGTATGAATTTCATGGAGTTTTACATAGGCACCCATAACTTTCCCCTTTGGGGGCTTTTAAAAAATAGAAAAAAAAAGGGATCGTTAAGGTAAAAAACAGTCAAAAGTTACTTCACCGGATCGCTTCATTATGTAGCAATTGACGGTGTGAATAACTTATACTCCCCAGAAATTGACTGAGTCTACAGTACCCAACTATTTTGAATGGCATATATATTTTTTTTTTTTTTTTATCATTGGACGACTAAGGGGAAAAAGTCCTCTAGCTGCATCCCTGAAAGTAGAAAAAAGTAAAAAAAAGGGAAAAAGAATTACAATAAGTGGTGAGTCCTTGATCAATCTACCGTCCAACAACCACTAAGTCGCCACTGCAACTATGTAGCCAGCGGCCATTTTTTTACAAAAAAAAAAAAAAATATTAACAAACTTTAGTCAATCACTTACAGACCTTGTAATGTGGCCACTGAAGGCAGGTTCAATGACATAGACTCTGTGCATGCCTCTTTATGGCACATCACAAGTCCTGTAGTGATGCTATAACATTTCGTATTATGGCGCCTGGCGACATTAGTGCAGTGGCGACTATAGTGTTGTTAACGTAGGTCTGATCCACCACTAGTGTACAACACACGCATGCATATCATGTTCGCCTTTCAGTCTTAATTAACAGGTGAAGATGAAGTGTCCAGGTATGGCGTGAATATATGTTTTTTACTAGCAGCAAAGCCGCCGCGACTTTTTGGCTAGCTCCTGCGGAGGGCTATTGGTGTACCTTTGGCCCACCAACACAAGAATCTCCAGATAGCCCCTTCTAACTTTCCTTAAATCATGGATGTAGAAATGTATGTATTAACGCTACCATCACCCCACCCATTCACTTCCCGCGCATTACCCTCACCCCCACCCATTTCACTCACCCGATTACCCATCACCACACACCCATTCCACTCACTCCATTGTCCCATCACCGTTGGGCCCCACCTATTCCCTCACCCATCACCCGATCGCCCAACCCATCCTCCCCCACGCCATTCACTCCCCCATCACCACCACAAGCCCATTACCCATCACCCCACCATTCACTCACAGCCATGTACCATCCCCTAACATCAAGGTTTTCCTCAATTCTCGCAACCCACATTTTTTTTTCACAATTCTCACTAATAGGCTACTAAAAAAAGAAAAAAAAGCGATCGGATCATCCCATAAAGTTTGACTATAATGCGCCCCTGGTCGAGCTGGTTCCAACATGTGCCATATGATGGACTTGGGGCACTGGGGGCGGCACCTATCGCGGACACACACACACACAGACACAACAGACACTTTCGCTTATATAGTATAGATATATCATAGAGGGCTGGCCAAGGCTAGAAAAATAAAGAAACAACGAAAATCGCTAATGGTTTTAGTCTCCATTTAGCCAACTGAGATTCTTAAAGGGTTTGGATTCAGTTTTTAGCTTTAGAGATGTCTTGACAACTTCTCTAATTAAAGGGGAGTCTCGGGGAAATTCTCTGGGGGAAATCGGTATTTCTCCCCCTATCCCGTAGCGCCCGATGTCTTCGCCATTGTTTTTTCGAATCGTTTTTTAACATAATCTGACAGTGTCTTGTTATCGGATAATAATTAGTATTTTTTCACAGATTTTTTTTTTTTTTTTTTTTTATTTTTCTTCAACAAAACTAAAAAAAATTGCACGGGACGACTTTGTTTCATGAAAGGTTTCGTGTACTGTTTGGTGTGTTCTAAGACATCCATCTATCCTATTTGTGTGTCAAAGTCCTTATATCTCTCAAAAGGTTGAAAAATGGGCACCCAAAACTATGGTTTTGGATATCAAAAATCGCAGAAAATGAGATTTTTCACAATTACATATTTCTGTACTTAGTTTACGCGTATACATGTGGGATATCGATGCTAAGCGTTAGACTAGAGTGCAGAACTGTGGTGGTGGGTAGAAACATATTGTTCTTAGAAACATTTATTTATATTTCAGAAAAAATAGTAAAAAACTGCTGCTAAATTGCTAAATTCCTTCCTTATGAGCGTCTCGTTTTCTGAGGTGTGCCACGGCAAGTCAGACTTGAGGTGCACCAGAACAATTTTAGCGGGAAAAAAGCTGAATTTGAGCGATTTTTCGGCTCCCAGCCACCAGAACCTCCCCTTAAAAGAACATTAAAAAGAAAGATAATGTTAAAGACGAGAGAGTAAAACAGTAAAGAACAAGACCTATAAAGTCTTTTTCAACTTGTAACGGCTGGATTAAGCACTTTTTTCATTAATTTTCCGTAAGTAAAAAAGGGAGTATTTTTTCTTCTATTTTTTCGAAGTAAGAAGAAGGGAGGCATTAATGTTAGTGTCATATATACGAGAGACACTCACATGGGAAAAGATACGTTTTGTCGAGCTCCAATCAAAGACAGTTTTTTTTGTCCAGTCTTTCCCCAAAACTCTACGAACAAAGAACAATTTAATGAAGGAGTGTAATTTTTCTCCAGTAAAACGTAATTATAACCAAGCATTTGAATACTGAATGCATAAGACCTGAATAAGTCTTAGTCATGCATGCAGAGAGAGAGAGAGAGAGAGAGAGATAGTCTTTCCCATAGTTTCAGTGCAGAGGAATGCGTGAGGGCAATAAAGACATGAGAGATGGAAGGAGGATCAAATTTGTCATGAGGCAGAAGGCGGAGTGGTGGGCAGTGCGGGAGAACGTTACCTTGACACGGGATGAAGAACAGGTGGTGGTGTTCGCCTTGCTTCGTTACAATGAGAGCTAATCTGATAGACCAAATGAAGGAAGGGTTTTTCTGGACTGATTTCCTCTACTCATCAGCCGTCTTTAAATTTGGTTTGAGACACTCAATTACACAAACACCACAAAAAGTCAAGCCAGGGAGACGCAAAGACCATACACGTAAAAAAACAGCAATATCACCTTCATGGCTACACTCACAATTACAAAGAAACACACAAAAAACCAGACACCAGACACAGACACGTACAAACACGTCGGCAACCGTCTCACCTTCCTGTTTTGTAACCCGAGGGAACTGAGCCACTCGAATAGGAAGATGGAGACCGCCACCGCCGCGACCTGTATTGCCACCAGCGCCACGAGCATCCGGAGGCGGTGGTCGAAGGCTTTCTGTGGGGGGGAAGAGATACAGGATCTAGCGAGACAAAGAAAAAAAGGGCGGGAATAGATACACGATTAATCTAAATATAATAATATAGTCGCCGCATGTTTAGTTGGCGAAATGGTTGCCCTTCACTCCCCCTTTTGAAAAAAAAAAATAAAAAAATAATATCGCTGCACGTTAATTGGCGAAAATGTAGCCCCTTCACTCTCCCCCCCTTTGAAAAAAAAAAATAAATAATAGTCGTGCACTTAAGTGGCGAAATGGGGCCCTCACTCCCACCCTTTGAAAGAAAAAACAAAAAATTATAATCGCCGCATGTTAATTTGGCGAAATTAGCCCCTTCACTCCCCCCTTTGAAAAAAATACAATATCGCCGCACGTTAAGTTGCGAAAATGTTGCCCCTTCACTCCCCGCTTCGAACGCACGGATTTTCTGAGGTATTGGGTGTTGGTGAGAATGCCTGCTCAAGTCCGCCCTAAAGCCCCAACACTCCAACACCTCAAGCCATCCCGTGCGTTCGGAAGGGGGAGTGAAGGGCCAGATTTTTTCGCCAACTTAATGTGCGCGAGTATAGTAGAAAGGTATGATGAAATAGTATATGGGAATAGTGTCGTTCTCTTGGTGGTGATGGTGGGGTGTAGTAGCAGTAGTAGTAGTAGTAGTAGTATGTATAGTATAGGTAGTATAGTATAGTATAGTAGTAGTATTAATAGTAATGTATTGGAGAGGGTGAATTAGGCACGTATACAATAGATATGCCTGTTTTTCCTACCCTTGTCCACGAGCTAATTTGGGTTTATTAAGTTATTTTCGTAATTGCATGGTTAACAACAGACGGTTTTTATATAGCAGAGGAAAGATCTAGGGTGCTGCTCACGGGTAATAGAATAGGTAAAAGGTACTGTGTTATAAGTTTAGTTCAGGTTTTATATAGCAGAGGAAAAGATATGGGCGTGAAGGGTTGAGGAAGGTACGTGTATATAAGTTAGTGCAGGGTTTGATATACAGAGGAAGCTCTGGGTGTGACGGGGTTGAGGGGAGTTAACGTGTATAATAGTTGTGCCAGGGTTTTTTATATAGCAAGGAAAGATCTGGGTGTGTTGGGTTGAGGGGAAGGTACGTGTACTAATAAGTTAGTGCAGGGTTTTAAATAAGAAATTGAAGGCATTAGAAATTATTTAGGAAGAATGATTTGTGTTTTTCTTTTGTTCCGAGGTTAGTGTTGGGAGCCAGTCCGCTGCAGGTAACTGTTGTGTGTGTGTGTGTTGTGTGGTGGTACCTGTGTGTGTGTGTGATAGTGTGTGGGGGTGTGTGTGTGCGTACCTGTGTGTGTGTGTCGTGTGTGCGTACTGTGTGGTGTGTGTTTTTTTGGTTTTTTTTATACTTTGTGCCTATAATAGCGCTCTGGTATGGCAGTGGGACCCAGGGCTCGGATGGTAGGCTCTGGAGATTCACTTGAGGGTTCTGATGGTTGGTCCTCGCCCGTTGGTGTCGCAGGCAGTTTCCTTATAGTGACGCTGTGAGGCTCCATGCGCCCCCCTGTGTCCTCCCGATGCACATCGCAGTTCGAAGGTAGAGTTGATAGGCAGGGCATGTGGGTGTTTCTTAGCCACTCCGAACGGTGCAGAAAGGTTTTGGGTTTCTTTCGGGATCGTAAACTCCGTGTCACCGAGACGCCATCCGAGACTCTAAAACCGCTCCGCTACCGCCTCCCCAATGTGATAGTGTGTGTGTGTGTGTGTGTGTGTTTTTTTGTGTACCTATATGTGTGTGTGTGTGTGATAGTGTGTGTGTGTATGTGTGTGTGTGTGTGTGTGTGTATTGTGTGTGTGTGGGTGTTGTGTACGCTATGTGTGTGTGATAGTGTGTGTGTGCGTTTGTTTGTGTGTATATGTGTGTGTGTGGTTCGTGTGTGTGTGCGTGCGTGTGTGTGTGTGTGCGTGTATTCATCTAGTTGTATTCATCTAGTTGCATTTTACAGGGCCAGGCCCCGTCTCCATATCAACATTTTTTTTTTATCATTCATCCTTAGTTCTTAGTGTTGGGGGAAGCCACCACCCCGGGAGGTGGATCACAAACCCCCAGCTAATACCCGATACCCATTCACTGCTGGGGGGGGATTGGGTGGTGGCTGTGGGCTGGGTTTTAAGAAGACCACCGTCTGTCTTCGCTCCGCCCGGGGATCGAACCCGGACTTCTCGTTGTGAGCCGAGTGTGCTACCCCTTATACTACTGAGGTCCCCTACCCCGTGTGTGTGTTTGTGTGTGTGTGTGTGTGTGTGTGTACCTATGTATTGTGTTGTGTGTGTGTGTGTGGGTGTGTGTGTGTGTGTGTGTGTTTAGGTGTGAATGAACAGGATTCAAATATTTTGCATCACCCAGCGTCAAACACACACCGCCACGATGGTCAAGTGGATAGAGCGTTGGCGCGCTTCTGTGTTTAGCCGGTTTGAATCCTCGTTTGCTCTCGGGGATTAATCTAATCTAATTAGTAATCTAATTTTGTGTGTCGAAATTATGACCGTGTACTGTAGATGTCAGTAAGTTCGAAATGCAAAAAAGTAATATCCTTTCCCCGGAATAGTTTGAAATGTGTTGAAACCTCTAATGAAATGTTTGTGGCGGTGGGTGGGGTCGTGGGTGGGGGTGGTGGGGGTGTGGTGTGGTGGTGGTGGGGGATGTTGGTGGTGTGGGGTGGTGTGTGGTGGTGGTGGGGGTGGTGGTTGTGGTAGTGTGGGGTGGTGGGGCGGTGGGGGGTGGTGGTGGGGTGGGTGGTGGGTGGGGGGGGTGGGGGGGGTGGTGGTGGAAAGGGTGGTGTTGGTGGAAGTGGTGGGTGGTGTGGTGTGGTGGTGGTTTAGGTGATAGGTGGGGGTGGGTGGTGGGGTAGGGTGGTGGGGTGGGGGGGGGAGGTGATGTGTTGGGGGGGGGGTGGTGGTGATGGTGGATGGTGGGGGTGGTGGGGGTTAAGTGCTTGGTGGTAATATGTTATGTCCGAGAGAGAATTGTGAAATATTAATTATAGCCTGAAAATTGTCCATTTCGGCGTTAATTTCCTCTTAGAGAAGAGAGAGAGAAGAGAGAGAGAGAGAGAAGAGAGAGAGAGAGAGAGAGAGAGAGAGGATAGAGAGAGAGAGAAAAAAAGAGAGAGAGAGAGATTGTCAGTAATAATGAAAAGAACGTGGAAATTACACACACACACACACACACACACATACACACACACACACACAACACACACACACACACACACACGCACACACACACACACACACACGTTGAAAGGTGAAGTGGCGTCAACATTTCCTGCAACACACCGAGTCAACTGACCCCTGTCTCTCTGTTTCACCTTAGAGAGATAGAGAGAGAGAGAGAGATGAGAGAGAGAGAGAGAGAGAGAGAGCGAGAGAGAAAGGAAACAAGTCTATAAGGATGCTAGATAATGAGACAGTGATGTTTTTGTGAAGAGGGAAGAAGGGAGAGAAAGTCCAGGTGAATTAGAGAGAGGGAACAAGAGGGAGGGAGGGGAAGTAAGAGAAGGTCACTGATAAAGAGAATAAGGGGAAAACAAGAGGAAGATGAAGGTGGGGGATATAGTATGATAATAAATATAATAATAATAATATAATACTATAATATAAAATAATAATAATATAATATGTAATAGTGAAGGAAAAGTTGTCTATCAGTGATTAATTTTCATTATTTTCAGTTATAGTTTTTTTAGATTTTTTTTTTCAGGATTCGAGATCACCGTGTATTTATGTTCCTTTGTTCCTGTGTCCTCTCCCTGTCCCCTTGCTGATACGTGTGTGTGTGTGGTGTGTGTGTGTGGTGGGGGGGAAACAGGAAGTTGAGCTTGTGATTTTACAGCGGTACACACACCACACCACACACACACACACACAACACACACACACAACACACACTCACACACCCACACACACACACAAACCACACACTCTGTCACCCTCCGCCCTTTGACACACAATATATTAACACACAACTAATCTCTCTTGTTTGGTAATTAGCGTCGATTCACCTGAACACAAAAAGCCTCATCGTTATCTAAATATAACCCTTGTCCCCCCCCCCCCCATCACACACACCGTACCCCTTATCCCCCACCCTCCCTACCCCCACACACCCTTTCCCCACCCCCAACACACAATAACCCACTAACCCCCACACCCCTTTCCCACCCCAAACACACACCACTACCCCCACAAACCCGCTCCTCCACAATACCTCTCCATACGAGGCGGGAAGGGAAGGGAAAGGAAGGGGAAGAGCATACTATATACCCAACCACCAACACTCCCCCCTCTACCCGGCACCCCCTCCCCTACATTAGCTCCCATATAGAGACGGGAAGGGGAAGAGGAGGAAGAGGGAGGAGGGGGAGGAGGAGAGGAATGGAAGGGGAGGGAGGAGAAGAGCCACCATTTTATGTACGAACTTGACAAGCTTGACAAAAGGTCTGGACCGGTATTACCAAAGCGATCATAGTTAATACGTATATCATAGCTGGACCAAAATGGCCCATTTTAGTCACACTGGCTGGCGAATATCATAATTGTGGGGACTATCACAACCGCGCGGGAGCTAAGGGCGGTTCACACGAGGCGTTTCCAACCGGGGCGGCGGCCAACCGGCCTAGAAACTTGTAATCGTCATACGAGGCGGTTTCCACCGCGCGGCCACCGCGGCGTTTGTGTGTTGTGTGTTGTGTGTGTGTGTGTTGTGGTGGTGTGCGCGTGTGGTGGCCTTGTCCCTCTTTGGAATGATTTGTGTGACAACTGTAAACAAGAAAGAAGAGAAGAAGAGACCTTTTTCTTTCCTTATTTATTCTCCTCTTTCCTCCTATTTTTATCTCTAATCCTTCTTCATCCTCCTCTTCTTCTCTTCCTTTTTTTTAAATTTCCTTTATTTCCATTTCCTTAATCTCCTTTCCTCTTCCCTCTTTTTTCATAATCCTTATTATTCCTCTTCATTCATCCTCCTCTTTTATTATAGAGAGAGAGAGAGAGCGAGAGAGATGAGAGAGAGAGGAGAGAGAGCAAGAGGAGATGGGGAGGGAAAAGAGAGAGCGAGAGGAGAGAGACGCCGAGACTCCCCGTGGATCCCAGGGTTGCCATGTAACGCACATTCTCTCTCCTCATTGGTAAGGTCGTCGAAGCCAATGACACGGTGGCTGCCGCTATCTTTTGTGATTTACTTTATCTCGAACCGTGCGTTTGCGAGGGTATAGCGGTAACGGTTGGTATAACGGCGCGGTTTCAAACCGCCGCGGTTACGTGTGAACGTCCCATAGTCTACCATTGATTTGCTACCGCACGTTTTGCTACCGCGCCGGTTGAAAACGCACCTCGTGTGAACAGACCCCTTAAAGTGGGTCACCAGGGAGTTCTAGCGCGACTATGATACCGGCCTCCGCACTATATAAACTTTCTTACTGTTAACAGGGCCGAACACAATAATAACAGCCTCAGTGGAAGGAATATTCGGCCACATAGGGATATGTTTAGTGAGCTGAGTGATGCACAGCGATTAGGAATACGCGAGTAGACCGGGTGAGGCATATTGTTCCTAACCAACTTTGTAAAACAGCTTTTTAGATCGAAAACATCGCCATCTTGCAACTCTGTCCCGTGTTTACACAGATACTGCTCCACGGTACATCTATATGCCTATATTTTTCGGGAATGAATTCCTACATTACTCCTCGGGTCCACTGCCCTAAACATGTTATAAACATAAGGGAAGAATTATCAATCCATAACGTGGTCAGGGATGAATTTAACTGATTCATAACATTTTAGAAGAAACATGACGCTTAGATGTTAGCAACGCTATTGATCGAAAATTGTGCTAGATTCCAAACTTATGATAAATTGCGGTATGATAGAAATTAATGATATTCAAGAGTACTGATCATTTCTGTCATAGCTATGATTAAGTTTTGGTAATACCGGTCCAGCGTTATCGAGGCCTGAAGCTGACTCATTATAGCTGTCGTGCATGGTTTTTCAAATGGTTTGGAAGAGAATGGTGGATGAGAATATGATATAGATTTCATATATATAATATTTTTTGTTTGTACTTCACAAGGACTGGCCAAGGGCCTAAAAAAGGTAACAAAAACCCTTTTGGGCCCCAAAGTTCGGGGAAAACCCCCCCCCCAAAAGGGGGGATTTGGTTTGGTTTTCCCCCCCTTTGGTCCGGAAAAAGGGGGCCCCCAGGGGGACCAAAAACACAACTGTGCCATCCTCACAGTCCATAGTAGCTTTGAAGTGCCCAAAAATAGTGTGTCCCGAGGAGGACACGGGTCTAATACAAGTCGATTTGGCGTAAACATCCCCTCTCTTTAGTTTTACGCATCTCGGTGGGAGCCGTACATGCAACAAGAGACATGAAACCCAAGTGGTTTCTCCTCAGCCCTTTATACCCATAAACCGGGAGTAACCTCAACAACTGAGGGCTGCATTTTGGCTGGAGAGCCTTAGCACTCCCCGTCGGAAACAGTATATAAGAGGATAGATAATGAAAAAAATTAATGTTTTAAATAGAAGAAAGAGGAGAGAGAGAGAGAGAGAGAGAGAGAGAGAAGAGAGAGAAGAGAGAGGGGAGGAAAGGAAGAGGAGAGAGAGAGAGAGAGAGAGAGAAAGGGAAAAAACAAGTCTATAAGGAGGCTAGAAAAGAAAAAAGTGATGTTTGTGAAGAGGGAAGAAGGGAGAGAAAGATCAAGGGTGAATTAGGAGAGGGAACAAAAGGGAGGGAAGGGGAGAAAAGAAGGGCATGATAAAGGGAATAAAGGGAAAAAAAGGAAGAGGAAAGGAGATAAAAAATAATAATAAAAAAATAATAATAATAAAAATAATAATAATAATAATAATATAAAATAAATAAAAATAATAAAAATATTGTAATGTTAAGGAAAAATTGTCTATCGGGTTAATTTTCATTTATTTTCAGTTTAGTTTTTTTTTAGATTTTTTTTTCAGGATTCGAGATCAAAGTGGATTTAGTTGCCTTGTGTTCCCGGTCCCTCCCTGTCCCCCCTTTCGCTACCGTGTGTGTGTGTGTGGGGGGGGGGGGGGGGACAGGAATTTTACTTGGATTTACAGCGTACACCACACCCCCACACAACACACACACCCCCAACACACAACACACACACACACACCACCACACACACGCACTGTCGCCTCCCCCTTTGACACAAAAATTTAGCACACGAAAAATAATCTCTTGTTTTAGTAATTGCGCGATTCACCGAACAAAAAGCCTCAAACGTTATCTAAAATATAACCCTTTCCCCCCTCCCCCTACCTCCCCCTCACACACACCCGTACCCCTTATCCCCCCCCTCCCTACCCCAACCCCTTTCCCCCCCCCCAAACACACCACTACCCCCACAAAACCCCTTTCCCCAAAACCCCAACACACCCACTACCCCCACAAAATCCCTCCTCCACATACCTTCCAGTACAGAACGGGGGGAAGGGGAAGGGAAAAGGGAAAGGGGAAGGAATAAAAATATACCCAACCCCCCAAAACTCCCCTCTACCCCCGGCACCCCCTCCCCTACAGTAGCTCCCATATAGAGACGGGAGGGGAGGAGGGAGGAGGAGGAGGAGGAGGGGAAAAAAATGGAAGGGAAAGGGGGGGAGAAGAGCCTACCCTTTTTGTAAACGTGACAAACTTCAAAAGGATCTGGACCGGTATTTCCAAACGATCATGTTAAGAACGTATTCATGCTGGGAAAAAAGGGCCCCTTTTGTCCCCAACGGGTGGCGAATACATAAAATTTTGGGGGGGCTATGAAAAAACCCCGCGGGGGGCTAAAGGGCCTGTTCACACGAGGGGTTTTCAAACCCCGGGGGCCAAACCCCGCCTAAAAAGTTGTAATCGTACATACGACGTTTCCAACCGCGGCGGCCACCGGCGTTTGTGTGTGTTTTGGCGTTGTTGGGCCTTTTCCTCTTTGGAATGATTTTGTTGGCACTGTAAAAAAAGAAAGGAGAAAAGAGAGGCCTTTTCTTTTTATTTTTTTCCTCCTTTCCTCCTATTTTTATCTCTAATCCTTCTTCATCCTCCTCTTCTTCCTCTTCTTTTTTTCCTTTCCTTATTTCCTTTCCTTTTCTCCTTTCCTCTTCCCCTCTTTTTTTCTAATCCTTCTTATTCCTCTTCATCCTCCTCTTTTATTTAGAGAGAGAGAGAGAGAGAGAGAGAGAGAGAGAGAGAGAGAGAGAGAGAGAGAGAGAGCGAGAGCGAGGACTCCACGTGGATCCCAGGGGTTGCCATGGTAACGCACATTCTCTCTCCTCATTGGTAAGTCGCAGCCAATGACACGGTGGCTGCCGCTATCTTTGTGATTAATTTATCTCGAACCGTGCGTTTGCGAGGGGTATAGCGGTAACGGTTGGTATAACGGAAGGTTGTCAAACCGCCGCGGTTACGTGTGAACGATCCCATAGGCTACCATTGACTTTGCTACCGCACGTTTGCTACCGCGCGGTTGAAAACGCCTCGTGTGAACGTTTTGTGTGTAAGGTTACTTACCTTAAAGCGGGTTCACCGAGTTCTAGCGCGACTATGATAACGGCCCCGCGACTATGATAAACTTTCTTACTGTTAACAGGGCCGAGACACAATAACAGCCTCAGTGAAGGAATATTCGGCCACATAGGGATATGTTGAGTGAGCTGAGTGATGCACAGCTGATTAGGAAATACCGAGTAGACCGTGTGAGGGCATATTGTTCCTCACCAACTTTGTACAAACAGCTTTTAGATCGAAAACATCGCCATCTGGCAACTCTGTCCCGTGTTTACACAGATACTGCTCAACGGTACATCTATATGCCTTATTTTCGGGAATTAATTACTACATTACTCTCTGTGTCACTGCCCTAAACATGTTATAAACATAAGGGAAGAATTATCAATCCATAAAACGTGGTCAAAGGATGAATTTACTGATCATATAACCATTTTAAAGAAACAATGACGCTATATTTAGCAGACGCCTATGATAGAAAATTGTGCTAGATTCCAAACTTATGATAAATGGCGTATGATAAAAATTTATGATATTCAAGAGTAATGATACATTTATGTCATAGCTATGATTAAGTTTTGGTAATACCGGTCCAGGCGTTATCGAGGCATGAAAGCTGACCAATTATAGCTGCGTGCATGGTTTTTCAATGGTTTGGAAATAGAATGGTGGATGAGAATATGAGTATAGATTTATATATATATTTTTTTTTATAAGGATGAGTA
>JACEEZ010008476.1:17500-19625 GCA_016584305.1 Chionoecetes opilio | reverse complement strand
TCTCTCTCTCTCTCTCCTCTCTCTCTCTCTCTCTCTCTTCTTTCTCTCCTCTTTCTCTCACATTTTCTCATTTGCATCGTTTTTTACTTACTTTTCCTCCTCCTCCTCCTCCTCCCCTCCTCCTCCTCCTCCCTCCTCCCCTCCTCCTCCTCCTCCTCCTCCTTCAGTATTATCAGCAATTCTTTCATCATCAAATTTTCTTCCCTTATCGTGAGGATTAATATTTCACAATCATACATTTGTGCCATTGAGATTCCTTGCATTTCCCTTTCAAATAATCCTTAGTTTTTAAATGATCTAGTTTATTCTACGCTTCTTCTTATTTTTTTTTCTTCTTCTTCTTCTTCTTCTTTGCTTTCTTTTATTCTTGATTTTTCTTTTGATCTCTTTTCCCTTTCTCTTTTTTTTCTTCTTTTTTTTCTCTTTTTTTCTCCTATCTCTTTTATAGGTTTTTATTTTTATTTTTTATTATTTTTTATTTTCTTTTATCTCTTGTATTTCTATTCCCCTCTTGCTTAAGCTCCATTTCTCCCCTTATTTTTATTCTCTTTCCCCTCTTTCTCCTCTTTATCGTATTTTTCTTCCTTCCTTTCATTTCCTCTTTATTTTTCTCTCTTCTCTTTTCTCTTCTTCTCTTCTCTTCTCTTCTTCTCTTCTTCTCTTCTCCTCTTCTCTTCTATTTTTCTCTCTTCTCCTCTCTTCTCTCTTCTTCTCCTCTCTCTTCCTCTCGTTCTTCTTCTTCTCTTCTTCTCTTATCTCTTCTTCTCTTCTTCTCTTCTCTTCTCTCTTCTTCTCCTCTCTCTTCCTCTCGTTCTTCTTCTCTTCTTCTCTTCTTCTCTTCTCTTCTCTACCTTCCAATAATTTGCCTTTTTCTTAAATTTTTACTCCAAAATGTATTCACAATTCTTGAATGAATAATAAAATGTGAAATAAAATAACTAATGATAATGTCAATAACTCTAGATAAATAACTAATAGAGGTAAATAACTAGAGGAAATAACTATAGAACGATATTGACAATGAACCCAAAGAATAGAACTAACTAAAAATATATGAATGATAAATAAAAGAAAAAATTACAGGACAATAAACGCAATCAAATACGTAAATTTAAATAAAATCTGATTAGTACTTGTTTTAAAGAGAAGAGAAGAGGAGAGAGAGAGGGAGAGAGAGAGAAGAGAGAGAGAAGAGAGAGAGGGAGAGAGAGAGAGAGAAGAGAGAGAGAGAAAAAGGGGAGAGAGAGAGAGAGTTATGAGGGTGTGAGTGTGTACTGTGAACCCTGTGAGAGAAGAAGAGAGAGAGAGGAGGAGAGAAGAGAGAGAGAGAAAGAGAGAGAGAAAGAGAGAGGAGAAGAGAGAGAGAGAGTTATGAGGGGTTGGGGGTTGTACTGTGAAAAACCCCCGGGTTTAAAGAGAGAGGAAAAGAGAGGGGGGGAAGAGAAGGAGAGGAGAGAGAAAAGAAGAGAGAGAGAGGAAAGAGAGAGAGGTATTTCTAGGAAGGTTACGCAAGGGTTTTCATTTGTCTCATTATTTTGCTTTTGTTGTAGTGCGGGTCACTCTGAAGAGACTTAAAGGGGGGTGAGTTTATTCCCCCCTTTCTCTCTCTCTCTCTCTCTCTCTCTCTCCTCTCTCTCTCTCCTCTCTCTCTCTCTCTCTCCCTCTCTCCTCATCTCTCTCTCTCTCTCTCTTTCTTTCTCTCTCTCTCTTTCTCTCTCTCTCTCTCGCTCTCTCTCTCGCTAAAGTCGTGTTACATAAGAAAGGTATTTGTTTATTTTATTTAGATATCTGACTTTTCTCTTTGTTTTGTGTGTGTTTTGATCTTTTAGCATCTTTTTACCATCCCCACTACTACTACTACTACTACTACTACTACTACTACTACTACTACTACTACTACTACTACTACTACTACTACTACTACTACTACTACTACTACTACCACTACTACTACCACTACTACTACTACTACCACTACTACTACTACTACTACTACTACTTTTTTACTACTACTACTACTACTACTACTACTACTACTACCACTACTACTACTACTACTACTACTACCACTACCACTACCACCACTACCACTACTACTACTACTACTACTACTACTACTACTACT
>JACEEZ010008476.1:0-12500 GCA_016584305.1 Chionoecetes opilio | reverse complement strand
TGGATACTATTATTTGTACCAGAACATTTTCATCCTTATTATTTTTTGTTATTTTCGTCATTATTTATTTATTTTTTTATTATTATCATTATTATAATTATCACTTATTGTTTTTTCATTAGCGATTATTATTATCATTGTTGTTTTTGCAATTATTAAATGTAGTTGGACGTGTAGGGCATCACCAATATGAGGTATTGTATTCCCCTCTCTCTCTTTTTTTTTTCTCTCGTCTCTTTTCTTCCTCTCTCTCTCTCTCTCCTCTCTCTCTCTCTCTCTCCCCCTTTTCCTCTCTCTCCTCTCTCTCTCTCTGTGTCTCCCGTCTCTGTCTCTCTCTCTCTTTTTTCTGTCTCTGTCTGTCTCTCGTCTTTCTCTGTCTCTCTCTCTCCTCTCTCTCTCTCACTTCTCTCTCTCTCTCTCTTTCCCCTCTCTCTCTCCTCTCCTCTCTCTCTCTCCTCTCTATCTCTCCTCTCTCTCTCTCTCTCTCTTCTCTCCCCCTCCTCTCTCCTCTCTCTCCTCTCTTTTCTCTCTCTCTCTCTCTCTCCCTCTCCATTCTCTCTCTCTCTCTCTCTCTCTCTCTCTCTCTCCCCCTCCCCTTCCCCTTTTCCTTCCCCTCTGTCTGTCCCGTTTGTCCCGTCTTCTGTCTGTCCCGTTGTCTGTCTTCTGTCTGTCTTTCTCTCTCTCTTTTCTCTCTCTCCCCTCTCTCTCTCTCCTCTCTCTCTCTCTCGGTGGGTTCTTAAAGTAAATAATTGCCCTTGTGGGGCGTTAAGGCGAAACCCAACAGTAACTCCAGCCAGGATAGACTTTATTGCCGAGGGAGTAGCGACCCCCAAGAGAGAGAGAAAGAGAGAGAGAAGGGGAGAGAGAGAGAGAGAAGAGAGAGAGAGAGAGAGAGAGAGAGAGAGAGAGAGAGAGAGAGAGAGAGAGAGAGAGAGAGGAGAGAGAGAGATTGTATATATGTTTATAAAAACCTCTTAATATCTCTTGGAATATTCAACCTTTCTCTCTACCCTTCATCTCAACCCCACCCCTCTCTCTCTTTCTCTTCCCCCCCACACACTCCCCTCTCTTTTCTCTCTCTCTTTTCTCTCTCTCCCTCTCCCCCTCCCCTCTCTCTCTCTTCTCTCCCCTCTCTCTCCCTTCCAAAACCCAATGACCTCAGATTCGTCTAAGCCCTTTTGTTACGCCACTTCTCCTCCTTCTCCTCCTCCTCCTCCTCCCCCTCCCCTCCCTCCTCCTCTTTCCCCTCCCACTCCCCTCCTCCTCTCTCCCCTCCTCCTCCCCTCCTCCCCTCCCCCCTCCTCCTCCTCCTCCTCCTCCTCCCTTCCTCCTCCCTCCTCCTCCCCCTCCTACTCCTCCCTCCTCCCCCCCTCCCCTCCTCCTCCTCCTCCTCCTCCTCCTCCTCCTCCCCCTCTCTTCCTCCCCTCCTCTCCTCTGCGTCACGGTAATTGGGCACCGGAAGCACCAATTTGCATTCCCGATGGCTCCTGTCCCGCCCCCGCCGCGGAATTGGCGCCGAAATGGGATAACCTGCGACGAGTGTTTGTGTGTTGATGAGTGTGTTTGTGATTTGCTTGACGGGGTTTGTTTTGGTGGACGTGGTTTGTTTGTTTTCTCTTTGTTGGTAGTTAGACATTTGGATCGTATATTTGGGTTAGTTGAAAAAAATGTGTATTGTTTGAATTTTTTTTTTTTTTTTTTTTTTTTATTTTTCTTCATGGGTGTTTTTTGTGTGAATTTTGATGCCAGAAAATTTTTGTGTTGATTCCTATAATGTTCTTGTTAATTTATTCTCCAAATCTTTTTTTAGTTTGGTTATTCACATTATTTATTTGTTAATGTTTACTTTTCAATCTCTTTAATCTTTCAGGTATTAAAATTTTTTAATCGGTAAATAATAATGATAATATATATTTTTTTTATTATTTACCGATTTTCATCCCAACTACAGAGCAACAAGCACTTATTATTAAACTCTCTATTTCTTTCCATATTTACCTACTACATTTTCCTTCCTATAACTCATATTTTACTATTATTATTTTACTATTATTTGCTCTAGTAGTACTTAAGTTTACTCTTTGGCCTGTTCTTATCGCTTTGTTTTTGTATGCCTTCGGGCGAGGATAAAATTATTATTATTATTATTATTATTATTATTATTATTATTATTATTATCTACTATTATCTATCTATTATCTATCTATTATCATTACTACTCATCTATTATTAACTTGTCTATTACGTATTTACTAACATTATTATTTCTAACATTAACGTTATATTTCCCAACACCATATATTTTTAACATTTTTATTCATGAACTACAAAGGAATGATCTAAAGAATAAAAATATGATAGACAAAAACCATGTCGTAAATAAAAAATAAAGAAGAAAAAAGAAGAAAAAAAAAAGAAATAAAGAATTTTTTAAAAGAATCTAAAAAATATAAAAAAGAAGAAAAAGAAGAAAAAAAATTCCAAATAATAATAAAAAATATACAGCGAACATTTACCTGTGGTTGAGGTGTGCAGGCTTAACCTACCATTAACACCTAATGTACGGCAGCCATAAAAAGTAATGGGCAAAAAGATTTAATGGGCCGAAAGATTTATTCCCGTATTATTTACCTTAATTCTCGGGCTCAAAAAAAGGAAAAAAAAAAAAAAAAAAAAAACAAAAAAAAAATACAAAAAAAAAAAAAAAAAAAAAAAAAAAAAAAAAAAAAAAAAAAAAAAAAAAAAAAAAAAAAAAAAAAAAAGGAAAAAAAAGGTTAAGATTTGGTTATAGAAAGTGACACAACAAAAACCAGTGACAATTTCCTTTATGGAGCTTAGATAAAGTACCAGAGATGAGAGAGAGGGGGAGAGGAGAGAGGATCCGGGGAATATGAGCTATGTGCTGACGATGACGGAGAGGGGAGGAGAGATGAGGAAGGAGAGAAGAGAGAGAATGACGAGAGAGGAGAAGGGGAGGGAGAGGAGTGAGGACGAGAGGAGGAGAAGAGGACGGACGAGAAGGGAGAGACGATGGGAGGAGAGGGAGAGAGGAGGAGGGAGGAGAAGAGGAAAGAGAGATGTTTCGAGGAGGAGAGAGAGGGAGGAGGGAGAGGAGACGGGGGGAGAAGGGAGGGAGAGGAGGGACGAGAGAATGGAGTTGGAGGGTGCATATTGAGGACAGAGCCAAAGCTAGATGGAGGGAGAGGGAGTAGTTGGAAAGGAGAAAAGGAAGATCAAGCAGACAGTTAGGAGAGGCGCAAGAAGTGGTTCAGAAGTTGATGCGAGTTGGGGGGGTTGAGGATGGAGTGAAAGCAAGGAGAGGGATGCGCATGAGATAGAGGGGAGTGAGAGGAGCTAAAAGATCGGCGAGAAGTGAGGAAAAAGAGGGAGGAGGGTGCCGTGTGTGGCGTTGTGATGGCTCGGCAGGTTTGGAGATTGTTAGCGGTGGAACAAAATGAGGGGTGGAGACGTGCGCTAACGATCGGAGAGGGGAGAAGTTGTTGAGCGAAGAAGAGAGGTATGACAGGGCTGGGGGTAGACTAAACGCGAGAGGAGAGAAGTCACAGAAGGGTTTAATGAGCGGACGAGGACGTGAGAACGTTGGTTGGCTGCTAGAACCGAGTATAGAAGGAGCGAGTTACGGAAGACCGGTCGACCGGTGATCGGAGTCGGACAGGACCAATGGGGGAAAGAAGAGAGGGAAGGAGGAGATTCGATGGCAGAGAGGGACGGAATTAGACTGCCAACGTCGGGGAGGAAGGAGGAGAGACGGGGTGAGATATAGGAGTGGAGAGGGGAGACAGGGAGAGGGAGAGAGGAGAGTAGAGTCGAGAGATGGGAGACGTTAAAGGGTGAGGGAGGAGGGGGATGATGGCGTGTTGAGGTGAAGGGGGAAGGGAGAGGGGTGGTGGAGGTGGGGAGGGAACTGGGAGGACGAGTCATGGAAGAGAGGTAGAGGAGAAGAGCTAGGAAGGTGGACTGTAAATAGCGGGAATCAGGAAAGGAGCGTTGGAGAAGCGAGGCGAGAGTAGCTGGGTAGGAAGAGGGAGAGAGACAGAGCAGATTCGATGGAAAGGGAACGGTGGGAAGGGCATGGGGGGTAATCAGTAGAGAAGGGAGAAGAGAGAGGAAGTCCGATAGAAAGACTTTGCTCTGGGGGAGCGTGAGACGGGATGAGGAGAGGAGATCCAGCTGAGAGGACGAGAGCACGGAGGAGATGAGGACGAGAGAGAGAGAGAGATGAGAGAGAGACGAGAGAAGAGAGGAGAGAGAGAGAGAGAGAGATGATGAGAGAGAAGGAAAAATATAAGATGGCGGAGGAAAAAAAGAAGAGAGAAAACAACTAAAAAAACAAGGAAAAAGAAGAACATAAAATGAGAGAGAGAGAAGAGAGAGAAGAGAGAGAGAGGGAGCGGATGAGAGGGAGAGGAGAGAGCAGAGTGAGGAGGTCCTGGGGAGATGGGAGGAGGATGACGAGGCGCGAGAGGGAGAGGAGAGAGAGAGAGGACGAGGAGAGAGAGGAAGGAGAGAAGGGAGTGAGAAGGGGACGAGGAAGAGAAGGGAGAGGAGGAGGAGAGAGGATGAGAGAGAGCGAACGGGAGAGGAGAGAAGAGAGGAGACGGAGGAGCGAGAGAGAGAGGAGAGATGGAGGAGAGAGAGACGAGAGAGAGAGAGGAGGAGAAGAGAGGGGGAGAGAGAGAAGAGGAGAGAAGAGAGAAGAGAGCGAGAAGGACGGAAGAGGAGGAGAGAGAGACCGAGAAGAGGAGAGAGACCGAGAGAGGGAGATGGAGAGAGAGAGAGAAGGAGAGAAGAGAGAAGAGAGAGAGAGAGAGGAGACGGAAGAGAATTATGGAAGGGCAGGAAAGGGGGAGGGGAGGAAGGGAAGGAGTGAAGAAAAATGAGGGTTAGGAGGGGCAAGACGATAGGGAATACGGAGAAAGATGAGACAGGGGAATAGCGAGGTGAGGGGGAAAAGAGGGGAAGAGAGGGGAGAAGGGGGGAAAAGAGGGGAAAAGGAAAAAGAGGGGAGGTGAAAGGGAGAAAAGGGAAATCAAGATGAAATTGACAGGAGAGAAGAGAGAGAGAGAGAGAGAGAGACGAGAGAGAGAGAGGAGAAGATGAGTGAGAGAGAGAGAGAGAGAGAGAGAGAGAGAGAGAGGAGAGGAGAGAAGAGAGGTGGTCAGTATAATTAGAACAAGCTTTTAGATATATAGTTCTTTTCTCTTCTCTCTCTCTCTCCCCTTCTATCTCTCTCTCTCTCTTCTCTCTCTCTCTACTCTCTCTCTCTCTCTCTCTCCTCTATCTCTCTCTTCTTCTCCTTGTTTTCTCCTCATTTCATCCTTCACCCTTGTTCTTCTTGTTCCAATTTCTCGTCTGCTCACCTCCTCCTCCCTCCTCTCATCCCACTCATCTCCTCTCATCCTACTCCTCATTCAGCCATTTCTCTTCTCCTTCATTTACTTACTCATTTTTCTCTGTCCCTTTTACCTCTATTCTAACCTGTCTTCTTCTTCCCTCCTCATTTCTATCTTCTTCTCTCTTCGCCTTCATCATCTCTTCTTCTCATATTTAGTCTCCTTTCCTTTGTAATTTCTTCGTCCTTTTACTGTTCCGCTCTTTCATTCTGCTTAAGTCTGTTCCTTCATTCCTTCCTTCTTTCCTTCTCTCTCCCTCTGTTTCCTTCCTTCATTCCTCCCCTCTTTCCTTCCTCCTTCCCTCTTCTCTAAATCCTTCCTCCCATCCTCCTTCCTACCTTCCTTCCCTCCTTCCTCCTTCCATCTAATCCTCCTCCATCTTTTTTTTTTTTTTTTTCCTTTACATTTGCTTATGAATTTTACAGCCAAAAGTTCCCGTGACGTTCCGATCACTATCTTTAGTCTGCACATTTAGTTGGACTAATTATGTCCAGATGGCACAGCCAGGCATTCAATGCACACTTAAAGATGGGAGTGTGGTGGCCTGGTGCATGTCAGTCTGTCGCACTACACCGGTTCCACAGCATACTGTATCGCGGCAGAAGTAGCGGAAGAAGGCGCTGTCTGGCGAAGAACAATGAGTGTGCCTTCTTGTTGCGCGTCCCGTGCGAGTATGGGTGAGGGTGTCGCCAGGCTGCCGTAGTTATAGCGAGGTGTGGGGCGCCCGCTTGAGGATTTGTACGTGACGCACAGGCCGGCCACGTACCGCCTGTGCTGTAGGGGCGTAGGGGAGCGAGCTGCATGTCTGTGCGGCTCAGGGAGATGAGCCGCTGGGCACGGGTTCTTGTACAGGTCTAGAAGACCAAGGTACGAGGGGGGGAGGATGACCAAGTCCGGGGGGCGTACTACAGGAGGGAGCGGACTTGGGGCGCAAAAGGGTGTGAACCCCGAGTCGTCAAGGAGGTGGGAGACGCGCCGACGAGTTCAACCTGCTGCGGCCTTATGGTGTCTCCTGACGGGCTGGTGAAGGAGAGGGTTGCTGTCACCTCAACGCCTGAGATGTTGACGTCGGCTGCAAGGGCACACCCTTCCGTCCAGAAGAAGGTGGGAGGGATAGGGGTGGCGGGGGTTGATGTCGCGTGAGATCAGCTTGACCTGTGTTTGTCCTGGGCGAGACAACCTGCCACCGAGTCCCTAGAGGTGATGGTCTCCAAACACTGGTGACGAGGGCGACAGTAGTTCGGTGGTCAGTACTGTCACAGGGAATGGAAGGGATCGCGTCACGCGTTGCAGGTGACCCGGGTGAGCCCTAAGCGGAGAGTCGTAGAACACATTCCTATATAGGGAGTCAATGACACTGCCCGTCCTGATAAGCGGCCACGCTCCATCGAGAGTGATATATACGAGAGTGTCTGTTCCACGCAGCGCGCAGAGATTGATGTTCCCAGGTAGTGGTGAAGGAGTGTGCGAGAGGCCGCCGTACACTCCAGCTGCGGTTTGGTTTATGAGATAAGCACCGTCAGTGCCACACCCTATCGAAAAGCCTACGACGCATGTCCAAGGCGAGCGTAAGAAGTTTTCAGGTCTACGTCCAGAGATTGGTGACATGAAGGTGGACGATACACGCGCAGAAGGACTTGTAGTGCCAGACCTGTTAGCGCGGAAGCCGACACGTCTGTGTGCTGAGGAGTGCGGCTGTTACCCTGATGGGGCGCCCCATGAGGCGATAGGAGATCTGCTGGCAACTGTGGTTTCAAGTGTCTTGCGGCGAGGACTAGAAAGAGGGAGATGTCAATGATAGTTTTTTGGCTACGTTTCTCTTTGTATTTTACGTGAATGGCAATGCCTGTACTCTTCCACCTTCCACGGGGGAGGGCCACTTACCAGTTGCTGAGAAAAACCTGGAAGATATCGTGAAGGGGGGCTGGCCAGCGGGCGGCGCAGTGCTTAAAGGATGTGGGGGGACATACAATGTATGTTCCAAGCGCCCCCCTTTTCAGGGCGACCAGTATATTGCAGCTGTCGCATCACCTTTTCTGGGTTAAGGTGATGGTGTCGAGCGTCGCGCGTTGGGAGAGTTGCCACGCAGGAGGAAGGAGGTCAGGATCAGAGACTGTCATCTTTATGAGAAGTGGGCGCTAATACTCACCTTCTCGAAACTTCCGAGTGGCTACGTAACCGTCAGCTTTATTAGCGGGGGGAATGTGGGTCATCGGGTGCAAAGCCTTGCGTTCCTTGATGGGCGTCCACCAAGATTTGCTACCACAGAGCGGTCAAAGGAGAGTTTGAAATTTCAGCTGGTGCTTGCCACCGTTGATGAGCCACCCGCGTACCCTTTGAATGTTGACGCAAGCTTCCTTGTGCATGTGCTTAGTTATGTCGACCCTCGGGTGTCGTCTGAAGGTTCTACAGGACTCGCTTTTCATCGGCGCCACTCTGCAGTTGTACCCAAACCATGGCCGGCGAATAGGTTTTACCGTGAATTATGGCTGGGGACGTACCTTCTTTGAAGGGAGGAATGTGCTTGTGAAGCTTATCACTTGGGTGTCCACGTCACCTTGTAATGGATGTGTTCCAGGGAGTTGTGACGCAGCGCGTCTTGCTACTTCTTTCTCTTTTCTCCTTCCCCCTTGTAAGTCCTCCATCCATTCCTTCCCCTCCCTTGTTTACTTCCCTCCCCACCTATTCCTTCATTATAAATCCTTACTACATCTCCTTTCCTGTTTACTTCCTGAATCTTTCCTCCACTTACCTATTTCCTTACCTTCTACCCTACTTCTAATCCTTCATCCCATCCTCCTTTCCTCTTCCATTCCTTCCTGCCTCCTTCCTTCCCTCCCCTCCCTTCCTTCCTCCTTTCCGCATTCCTTCCTTCCTTCTTTACCCTCTTCTAATCCTCATCCATCCTCCTTTTCCTCTCCCCTCCTCCCTCTTCCTTCCTCCCTTCCCGGCCTTCCTCCTTCCTTCCTTTTCTTCCTTCCTTCCTTCCTTCCCTTCCTTGCCTCATTCCTTCCTTCCTTCACCTGTAAGCTACCTGAATGGGCCCGATAAAATTTGAGGTGGTGTATGCCCTTTTTCCAGTATGTCGTCATTGTCGTCCTAATGTACCAATAATCCCACCCATTTACAGCTTCCCTTTCTTTCCTTACCTTTTTCAGTCTCCTACGTTATCCTCTGTCTTATCCTCACCCCTTACTTACTCTCCTCCTAATATTCTTCAGTCTTTTTCTCTCTATAACTCTCCTTCGTGCTCCTATCTTATCCTCCTCTTATTCGTTGTCTAGTTGGGTACTAATCTAAATGGCTTATCCCTTCCCCTCTTTCCTTTCCGCCTTCTTACTCTCCTTCCATCTATCTCATCATCCACTTTTTCTAACCCCTGAAAACAATATGTCCCTGTCACTAGTCAGCGTAATCACTATATTCAACGACAGCTTTCTGTAGCATCATTCTATCCATCTACTTATCACTTTAACACATGTTCATCCCAGACTTACACCAGACAATACATCCACTTTTCATTTACACACTTCTATTACTGGATGGTTGCCTTTTTTATCTGCCTTTACATATCTACACCACCCTCATTTCTTAACACTGTCTTTCTGTTCCTTTCCATTTTTTAACACTTCTTCTTATACGTATTGTGCCGACATTACACGTCCCCTTGCATCTTTACTGGACTATTCAGTTCCTCTCTTGCCTTGCTTTCTTTCCATTTTTTTTCCTTCCGTACGTTCCCGTTTTACCATTAGTTCTGTCCATAGATAGCTTTCTTTACCCCTTGCCTTCCTTTCTCTCCCGTTCTATTTTCCCCTGTCTGTCCCCTTCTTCCCCTTCTTTATCTTTCTTTTCTTATATTCCCTCTGGTTCCTTCCCATTATCTCTTCTTATTTTCTTTCATTGACTTCATTTCATTTGACTTTCTATCTTTCATGATATTGTTTAAAGTTTTTCTATATCTTTGTCTTCTCTTTTCACTTTTATTACTATCTATTTCTCGCGTCCATAATTCCTATCGCTCGTTGGTCTATCTCTCTCTCTCTCACTCTCTCTTCCCTCTCTCCTCTCTCTACTCTCTCTCCTTCTGTCGTCTCTCTCGCCGCTATCTCTCCTCCTCTCTCTCTCTCTTTCTCGACACTCTTGTCTTACTTCACATTTCTTTAAATATTTTTTTGTACGTTTCGAGCTAATAGCGCCTATAGGCACATTTGTTTTTACCCTATTTTTCGATGTTGCATGTGCAAGTGAAGGGGGAACCCTGCCGTGCGTCATTATATGATGTGGTTTATATGTGTGTGTTGTGGTGTTGTTTGGCTGTGTGTGTGTGTGTGCAGTGTGGTGTACGTGTGCTCGCTGTTGTGCTGCAGCTGTACTCTCTACATCCCCTCTTCTCACTATTAACTACTATCTCTAATCTCTCCTCTATATAATGCAATTCAATAATGTATTTCCGTCTCCCCTTGTTTTAAGTTATTGTAGAATGTGAAAGTAAGGACTTTTTATCTCTTATCTGTCCACGCCTACATGTGCTAGTCAATTTATTGGATAATCTACTAGTTATTCATTAGTATGATCGTATGTACGTATTAATTCTAATGTAAGAGATGGTGTATTTATGGATGTATGCTGTATGCATTAGACATTGTGAATATCTACCAGTATTTTTAGGGGCAGAATATTACTGTAGGCAAAGAGCGAGAGAGAGAAGAGAGAGAGAGAGAGAGAGAGAGAGAGAGAGAGAGAGAGAGAGAGAGAGAGAGCGAGAGAGAGAGGGGATATCAATGCTACGTCGAATTTATGTCGAGCGTACCTTTTTATATCCTCTCTCTCTCTTCTCTCTCTTTCTCTCTCTTCTCTCTTTCTCTCTTCTAATCCCTCCTCTCTCTCTCTTCTCTCTCTCTCTCCTCCTCCTTCTCTCCTCTATCATCTCTCTCTCTCTTCTCTCTCTGCTTCTCTCTCTCTCTCTCTCTCTGCTCTTTCTATTAAATCCTTGTACTCATGGCTAAATGAACACACATAAAAAAGATTGAGAAAGAAAGACAGAAGAGAGTATAAAAAGTCAGACAGTAATGGATGGAGTTAATCTTTATATCGTGTGACGTTGGCAGTATCCTGTCTTAATTTTGTTCTCTATTTCCTCTTTCAGGTTAAGTACCCACAGATACATGTGGTGTTGCCCCCCCCCCATGAGGTCTGTGAGTACTTGCTTACTGTTTCCTATTTGTGTATATTTCTTACATATTTTTTTGAGTTTAAGTTGATTCAGTTCATTAATTTAGTTAAGTCAAAACGGAAAATTTAAATAGAATTAAATTTAAAGAGTCGTTCCAGACCCATTTTTTCTTTGTCTAATTATGTTCGAATGATCATCAAAATACCTAATCCACAAAAAATGATGATTTCGCACGCCATTAGTTCACTAGAAACAGACTTTGTAAAAACAGAGCGGAAAAAACAGTCCATCAGCCGTGGCGGGAGGAAAAATGTGGAGACGTCACACGAGGAGGACTACAGAGGCATATAAAAAACACGGAGACTGGAGAAAAATTGTGTACTTGGGGGGGGGGCGGGGGGGAGTTTTTTTTGTCTTGGGGGGTTGGGGGGGAGAGGGGAGGGGTCTTGCGGAATTTGGGTGTTCTGCAGTATTTTTGCGATGTGGCATAAATTGCATCTCATGGATACAGCAAGAAAGCTGTGCCTTTGCAGAGAAAAGGGGGGGAAATTAGGCCCCCCACCCTTTCTGATCTATTGACCATGTAATGTCTGTAGCAGCGCCTAGCAGGGGCGGGTGAGGGAGCTGCTGCTAGACAAATGTGCTTCAAACCGCACTCTCTCACCCGCCTATGACAGGCGCTTTGGCACAGACAATCATGTTCAAATAGGTCGGAAATGAGGTGCTAATCTCTTGCAAAGGCACAGCTTTCTTGCTGTACCCATGAAGAGGCAAGTATATGCCCAATCGCAATTTTTTTATCAGAAACAACCAAAAAATTCCCAAGACTACATTTTTCCGTGTCTCTGTGATGATCAGGCAGGGTGGGAGTCACCGATGACGTTGCGAGCCAGGTGCGTAGATGCTGCCGCCGTTGTGTTTTGAGAGGGTCGGGAATTTACAGATTTTGAATGCGGATCATTAAAAACGGTTGATGGATGCAAAAAGTGACAACATATGTTGATATACTCGAGCAGGCTTATATGTGACGCATCAATCAGGAATGATGAAATGGTCTGAGCGGATACTTCAGCAATCGACGTTTTTTTTTTTTAGTGGTCATACGTTATATGATGTTTTTTTATATAAGGACACTATTATAACTACTACATGTAATGAAACTTATAACTAACTATGTAAGAACTATAACACTACTATAATGAGGTAGTTATGATAAGACGAAAATTTATAATTCGTTTAAATAAAAAATACAGAAGAAATAAGAATGAAGAAAGAAAATATAGGTAATTAAGACCCTGAATTGCTTAGAATGATGACGATGTGATGATAAAGGCGTAGTAAAGAAGGTAGACAAGGGAGAAGTCAGGAAGGGAAAAGAGAAGGAAAGAGGGAGGGAGGGCGGATGGAGGGAGGAGGAAGGAGGAAGGAAGGAAGGAAGGAAGGAAGGAAGGACGGAAGGAAGGAAGAAGGAAGGAAGGAAGGAACGCAGGAAGGAAAGGAAGCGGAAGGAGAGAAGGAAGGAGGAAGGAAGGAAGGAAGGAAAATATAAACAACAGGCACAGTTTAATATTTCTGGTGTTATTGTTGGTAAATTGGTGTTTTGTTTCCGTGTGTGTGTGGGTGTGGTGTGTGTGTGTGTGTGTGTGGTGGGGTTAGTGTGTGTGGGTGGTGTGTGTGTGTTGTGTGTGTGTAGTAGTGTGGTGTCCACCAGCACTTAATGACTACAACAATTACTGTCACAGGTCAAAAGGAAAAAAGCTATGTAGCACAAGGTTATGAAATTGTGTTTCTTGTTTTTCACGGCGTTTTATTTACTTCCTCTTCTCTATCTCTCTCAATTACTCTCATAATATCCTCCTCCTCCACTCGCTCATCCTACCTCCTCCCTCTCCCCTCTCTCACTCCTCTAC
>JACEEZ010008475.1:62500-67500 GCA_016584305.1 Chionoecetes opilio | reverse complement strand
TTCTTCTTCCCTTTTATTTATTGTTTTTGTGTTTTTTTTCCTTCTATTCTTGTTTTTTTTCCCATGTACCGCCTTTCTAGTCCTTCGTTCAAGCGAATTCGCCGACCGCAGGTCATAGATTCCGACCTACGAGTATTTCAGATTCTAGCGGAATTTTCTCTTCTGAAAATTCAATAACAACCTGCAATGCTTTTTGTCCGAAACGATTTTTTCCTGAAGACCTGCTCGGTGCACAAGCCCTCCAGCGACAGAGGTTGTTTCCCCGGATTCGAAATACTTGTCATACGTTTGTGTTGGTAGCGCGCGGTTATGCCGGTGATAAAGATAAGATACGTTGATCCCTATCCAGCACTTTGCAAGTACACTACAAGATTATGACTATACAAAGCGCCATAGCGCCACCGCACGCCAGGACGAACTTGTGGACTCGAAACCGCGCCTGACCGAATGCAGGACATCTGCACGCGACATACCGTGACTCCTACCAACCGCCCACCTGGCGGTGCTTATGCGGTGAGGACGCCACTGCTCTGCGATGCCGCGGCGGTGTCAGGTCTTGAATGAGGCACTGCACTATACACAGAATGGCAGGTGACAAGTGTAGTGACTTGTATTTTTTTTCTGCAGTGTGTGTCTGTGTGTGGTGTGTGTGTGTGTTGTGTGTGTGTGTGTGGTGTGTGTGTGTGTGTGTGTGTGAATTAAGCTTTCACCTCTCACAGTGGATATACTAATGAACAGCTTGATACATTCAGGACACTATTGTGTCCCTTCAATTGGGATAATTCCACCAAATATTATCCGTAAGAGGAAATCGAGTTTTTAACACAATCCTTCGCAGACGAAACAACGAGAAGGGCAAAATATTATAATTCGTCCTTCACAAAGAGTGTGGGAAGATTGCGGCGTTACATCACATCAAATTGTTTGCGTCGTTCCCCATTATCATTTATTTTCTGCCATATACCGCTGTGTGGAATATTAAATACCCAAGATTAAAATTGTACTCACCAAAATCAGAAGCCACGAGAACACCCGAGCCGAGCACAATCACCACGCGTGTTTCACCAACAAAGCAAACTAACCGACTAACCTACTTCCGGCAACTCACCAACCCAAGCAAGCCACTGCTTGTTCTGGGGGAGGAGAGGAGGGGGGCGAAGGAGGGGGGTGCCGTGAATCCGGAAAGATTTGGTTGAGCCTGAGGCCTACTTAACACATTAATCCACGCTGAGAGGCTGAATTCACTTTGGTTTTGACGTCATTGTTATCCGCATAATGGCGTCCCTCGGGGGCAACCTGCAGCGTGCTACAGAAAGGCCCGGAAAGGTCGGCGGGGAATACAAAATAGGAGCTCAGATTTCGGCTGGATGCTTGTTGGTTTTAATCGTTTTGTGTGTGCGTGTGTGTGTGTGTGTGTATCTGTCTGTCTGTCTGTGTGTGTGTGTGTCTGTGTGTGTGTTGTGTGTGTGTGGTGTTGTGTGTGTGTGTGTGGTGTGTTTCATTAGTTGTATTTTATCAGGCCTGAGCTAGCATCTCGTTATGGCCCTCGTCTCCATAGTTACATTTTTCATTCATTATTAGTTGCTTAGTGACGAAGGCTACAAGCCAGGGTGCCGGGTCAACAAGAACCCCTCGGCTAATCACCCGTTACCCATTTCACTGCTTTGGTGGACATGGACTCGGGTTTATAGAAGACCGCCCATCTCACTTCGCTCCGCACGGGATCGAACCCGCGACTTCTAGGGTGTGACCCGAGTGGTGCTACCACAACCCTACGGATACACTTGTTGTGTGTGTGTGTGTTGTTGTGTGTGTGTGTTGTGTGTTGTTTGTGTGTGGTGTGTGTCTGTATGTGTTTGTGTGTGCTTGTTGGTGTGTTGTGAGCGTGTGTGTGTGGGTGTGTCGCTGTGTGCGTGTGTGTGTGTGTGTGTGTGTGGTGCGCTTCATCTCACCGCACAACCTGAGGACGGAGCTCTCTCTATATTAATAAATAGCACTGAAGTGTGTCTGTCTGTCTGTCCGCGATAGGTGCCGGCCCCCTGTGGCGACCCCACCCAAAACCACTTTTTTGGGAACCAGGTTACCGGGGGAAAGGGTTTTTTAAGCCACTTTGAGAGATCCGATCACTTTTTTTTTTTTTTTAACACCTATTAGCGATAATTTGAAACAAATGGGGTTGCGAAATTTGAGGAAGCCTTTGAGGTATGGTAATGGGTTGAATGGGGGGGTGAGGGGTGGGGTTGTGGGTGATGGGTGATGTGTGGGGGGGTGGGTGAGGGGTGAGGGTGGGGGTATGGTGGTGAATGGGTTGTGTGGGGGTAATGGGTGATTGAAGGGTGGGGGTATGGGAAATGGTTGGTAAAATGGGGGGGGGTGGGGGTAAGGGGTTGTGGGTGGGGGTGATGGTTGGGGTGAGTAAAAGGGGGTTGGGGGGGTGTGTGAAGGGTTTCTTAAATACTCTTTTCTACATCCATGATTTCAGGAAAGCTAAAAGGGGGCTTCGGGAGATCTGGTTTGGGGGGCCCTTCGGCCCCCCAAACCCGGTGGTAGGCCAAAGGCCCCCCAATAGCCCTCCGCAGGACTAGTCAAAAAGTCCGCCCGGGGGGCGGCTTTGCGCTATCCCTACAAAAGAACAATAATTCAACAAAAAATTCAATTCCTGTCACTAATTTTTTTTCCTTGTCCGCTCTATATGGGGAAGTCGGTGAGGGATGAGGAAAGGACGTTTAAAAGTGAATTATTTTCGCTGGACTTTTTTCTGTTAGGCTTGTCTGGAGGTGGTTTTGGGGGGTGGCGGTGGCGGTATATAGAACCCCCAGAAAGGGGTAAACGGGTGTTGTTTCCCTTCCAATAGCTCCGTGGACGGAGGGGTAGCCAGGGAAACGCGGCACCCAGACTTTTCGTAAACAATAACTTTTTTTGATACTTTGATCCCTTAATCCCTCTAGGGCCCCCTTCCCCTTATATCCCCCCCCCTCCCCTCCCCCCCCCTCTCCCCCCCTCGTAACACAAGTTTAAAAGATTTGAAGAATGTTGCAAGGCATAAAACAATGTTCCCGAGCGCCTGGTATGTTTTGTGGGGGAGTCTATTAACGCATCATTTATTTTATACACGGGCCAAAGTGTGTGTGTGGTGTGTGTGTTGTGTGTATGTTTGTTGTGTGTGTGTGCGTGTGTGTGTGTGTGTGTGTTTGTTCTATTTTTTTAATCCCTCACAACTTTTTTTTACGCGCCATAGCCCTTTATTCCCTACACAGGCTGGTCATCTCGCCAGAAATTCGGGAGTTGACACTCACCCTTTGGGTTTTTCATGTTTCCAGATGCGTTGAGTGTGATGGGCGGGGGGTGGGGGCCTGGGGAGGCGGTGGCGGGGCGCCTCGCGGCTGGGGCGTGGGTTTGCTCTAGCGTGGGCTCCCTTTCATGGGCGGGGCAGGCTGGGGGGCTGCAAAGGGTGATCGTTCCCACGACGGGGAGCTGCGTCCCGCCGACCAGTATTTGCGAGGGGGCCGGGGCGGCTGTAGGGCCCACGAGACAGCCCCCACTGCCGTTGAGTACCCACAAAACCACACACACCACCCCTCTAGGGGGGTCCAATTACAAGCCCCCATATGGCTATTTCGCCCCCTTTTTGGCTTTGTGTATCCTCGCCACTCCAATATACAGCTACCGTGAATCGCACACACTATATATCCTAGCAGGTATCCATTTATAGTGTATAATGCTCCCTTCTTGGGCCTCGTCCAAAACCCTGTAAGGGGGGGTTTTGAGAGACGCTTAAATGATTACTTAATTTTTCGTTTTTTACTCCCCTCATGTTGAAATTTCTCTTCGGACATGCAACCTAATTAGGCACTGAAAAATAGACGCATATACAAAAAAACTAGTTGTGATGAAACAGGTGATTTGACTATCATCTTGCCTTTCCTTTCACTAGCTTTATTTTCTCATCATGGCCCCCAAAAAACCGAAACACAAGGCATACCGTTTTCCCTCCCCCTGCCCCGCACACCGGGGCAGCACATTCATTAAAAACACAAGTGCCCGAACTACCGAACGTACGACAGATCATTTTTTACCTTTTCTCACTTTTTTTTTGAAGCGAGAAAAAATTGATTACCGAAAAGTTGTTATATCCCTTAAAATTATATCGTTAACAAAGGGGGACGAGTATTTCAGAACTAGAAGTGCGGGTTTCATTTGTTTTCCAAAAAGTTTTACATAATGTTTCTAATGCCGTCAGACTGTGGATTTTCAAGTGTTGAGTGTCAACTTGTGCGTGTCAGGTGGTGATGTTAGACTGTTGATGTCAGAGTGGTGGTTTTCAGACTGTGGCTGTCAAGTGTGTATGTTAGACTTGTTGTCAAGTGTGTAGTGTCAAATGTGTGGATGGGTTATCATTATCCGCAGCACTTATTTTATCATTATTTAGAAGTTATTAAAAATTAGGGTTAACCGGGATGCATATGCAGACAGCCACGTTATAAATTTTTTGGGATTTAAAACATTTTTTTGGCGGGCGGATTGGCAGAACTTTTATTTTTAGTGTTCGGGGGGGTTGACTCAAAATTTAAATTAAATGGGAAAAAAAATATGGCTCCATTATTGGAAATCCCTTCGGGGGCGGGACATAAAATCGTACATTAAATTTCCCTTTTATGTTCTTCTCAGATCGACCAGGCGATTTGACAATAAAAATTATAGGCTCCAAAAAATTTTGAAAAATTCCTCAACAAAAAATTTTGAAATACTTTACAAAAACCAACTAGGAACGAGTTAAAATGAAAAAGGAAAAACAAATTTTATAAATAATGGATTAACGTATTGGAAAAAAAAAAACAGTGAGGAAAGAATCAACAATATAAATCATAAAATACAAAAAAACAACTAAAAATTAAACAAATGCAAAGAAAACGAACAAGCACTAAACGACGATATGAAAAAAATAAAAAAAATAAAAAGAATCAAACGAAAAAATTTTAAAGGCATATTCCCCCTCAAAA
>JACEEZ010008475.1:7500-57500 GCA_016584305.1 Chionoecetes opilio | reverse complement strand
TTCCTTTTAGAAAGAAACACAAAAAACGAAAACAAAAGCCGCCCGTAACAGCCGAACCCCGAGATTTGACCCTTGGAGGTTATTTATGTTAAAAGGGAAAAAAAATACATTGAGCTCACCAGCATAAGGGTTTTGCCGAGCTTCACCCTTGTAGCTGCTTAGACCACCAATAAACCGATACATAACCGGCAATAATTATAAAGCCAGCCATTACCCCGGCCAGGGTACCCTGTAATGATGCGGCAAGCGGGAAGTCTGCCTCGCGAGTGCATTCCCGGAAGACGTGAAAAAAGTCAGGGTAACCAAAAAAGAAGTGGTATCTAAGGGCGCCGCCAAACCCCTAGGGCGCCACGGAAGGGACATGACACCATTCGGCAACTCTATAAAACTCTATAGTCTATATTTTATAACGAGGCGAAAATTTCAGTCTTTCTTAAGGTCTCATGTTTAAAATTATGCCTATGTTTACCTGATAATATTATTAACTATGATAAAATACAGCTGAAATTTAGAAGAACCGTAATATTCCCTTCTCCTGGCATCAACTATCAGTCAGTAAGCAGCAAGGGGTCAGGATTTTTCACATCGTTAAAAAAGCAGAGTATAATATTAAGCCTGACGCCGCAGCTATTCACCCAAACAAGATTCTAAAGACATAAACCTTCAATGACGTGTTTTTATTCTGATCTTTGTTATAATTCTTGGTTCAGACGCGAATCAGGCTGAACAAAAAGATTAAGATGATTGTATTTGTAAAAGCATGTAATTTATAAGGCAACTTTTTTTTCATAAGCTAGAGTATATACAAGAAATTCTATGAATATGTAAATTAAGGTTCCAGCGCTGCAACTAATCTACCAATTAGAATAATTTTCTCACTTCTAAAAGTCTACAGGCTTATTTTCCACGCGGTGCATTCACGGCTCCCTCGTTCCTACTTCCTAAGATAAATGTCCAGCCTTCACACCCGAGACCAATTTATTCACACTAAAATACCGTGTGTGAATCCCGGCCTTCTGCTTAGTGCCGCGCCTCAAATCCTTCGTGTTCTTTACACTCACGGCTTGCCTTTCACCAACGCTTCCACCTTTTTTTCCCCTTTTTTTCAGTTTTTTATCCTTTTACTTTTCTTCATTTCTTTACATAAACCCTTTTACTATCGCTCTGGTAGTGTTTTCTTGGGGGGAGGAGGGGACCTATTCCCTCTTTGTTTTTCGCCCTCTCGTCCCCCTATCCACTTCGACCCCCTTCCAAATCCTACAATTCAGTTTTTTCACCAATTTTTCCTCGTTATGGGCGTGCCGGCCCCGGTCCTTTGTCGAGGCGCCCCGTGATCCTTATGGCCCCCCCGCCCCTAAACACCGACCCTAAACCCCCGGGTTTTCTTTCCCCCTTAACAATACCCGTTTTCAATGCAACGCCACCCCCTTAAAAAAAAAAAACCTGTAGTATACGTACCTTACCCTTCCCTCGTTCCCTCGGCCCCCCTTTAACCTGCCGTGCATTTAACAACATAAATCCCTTTTTAACCTCCTTTCCTACAAAATACACCTCTGGCCTTCCCTGTACCGAGGTGGGGAGGGAAATTATTTACCCCAGACCCCTTATAATCAATAACAGTTTTTCCCCGCAAAAGGTGAGGCCCCAAAAAGGGGCTTTGTTTTTTGTCAAGCGGAAATATGGGGGGAGGGAACGGTTTTTGCAAAGGGTTATACTTTTGTTTTTTTGTTTTAAGCTTGGGGGCAGGAAATGGGGTGGTGGGTGTTATACAAGGTGTGCTATGGGTGAAATGGTTCTATTTTGTGTGTTTTTTTTTTAAGGGCTGGAGGCGGTAATGTGATGGGAGGTTTGTTTCAAGGTGTTGTATGAGGTAAAGGGTTGCTATTTTGTGTTTTTTGTTTTAAGGGGGGGAGGAGATAAGGTGATGTTTGTTTTGGGGAGGCGGTGCAGAATTATTTAGGTCCCAAAGGGCGTTCTGGGTAACCCGAGTTCGATCCACAAAAGAGGTCTGTAAAATCCCTTAAAATCTTTCTCTGCCCCGTGAGTGGCCTATGAACAACACCCCTTGCCCCAAATTTACTTTCGTTTGAGGCCGGGGGGACAAAAGGGGGCGGCATGACCCTCAAATCACAGCGTCACTATAAAAATTTTCCTGCGCCACCACGGGGAGGGCCAACCATCACTGTCTTCGAGTGAACCTCCAGGTACCATCCCCCATCTGGTGGTCACTGCCTACAGTTATAGGGACGATGTAAAAAAAAAAAAAAAAAAAAGGCGAGAGTTATAAAAAGTGTTTTATATATGAGGGGTTTCACAATAGAAAAGTAGGTTGGATAATGAGAATGTTAATTTTTTGTTACATAAAAGGTTTTAAAAGGGTTTTAGTGTTGTTTTTTTTGTTTTTAGTGATGCTAGCGGGGGAGATGGTGGTGGGTTGTAGTGGGGGTGAAGGATTCCTCTGTTAATTAATAACAAATTTCTATCAAAATGGTGTTATATAAGTTCCTTTTGGGAGGTTTGTTCTTCCCTTTCAGTTGTGTTTTGTTTTTGGGTTGTCGTTGTTTTCTTTTTTGTCTAACTCCTCTCTCCCTTTTTCCCTCTCTCTTCTCTCTCTCTCTTCTCTCTTCTCTCTTCTCTCCTCTCTCCTCTCCTCTCTCTCTCCCCTCTCTCTCTCTCTCTCTCTCTCTCTTCTCTCTCTCTCCTCCTCTCTCCTCTCTCCTTCTCTCTCCTCTCTCTCTCTCTCTTCTCTCTCTCTCTCTTCTCTCTCTCTCTCTCTCTCAATAACATCAACAAGACACTTCCACACTTGTTCCATATCGTTCAATACAAATGAACCCCCGAGTTTTTAAGCTGAATATACACAACTTTTTCTCACCCCCTACAGGTAGCCGTGAATTTCCTCTACAGTCAAATATAACATAATGGAGTTGTTGAAAAAAAAAATCCTCAGTAATGACACCCTTTTTCTCTCATTTTTTTGCAGGTTTTTGCTTTTGGTTTTAAAATATATTAGGGGTCTTTGCATGGCAGCCTTTCACTATAATTCAAAAAAATATAAAACATGTCCCCATTATAAATTGATCATCCCCCACCTGTCTGTAGAGAGGCCGGTAGGCTTGGGGAGGGGGGGGAAGGGGAGGAAAAAGGGGGAGGGAAAAGGGGAGGGGGGGGAAAAGGGGGGATAGGGGGGAGGGGGGGTTTGGGAAAATTTTTTGGAAATTTTTGGGGGGAAAGGGAAGGGGATTGGGGTTTTAGGGATTTTTTTTTACCCAAAATTTTTAAAAAAAAGTATTATTAAAAAAAAGTCTGGAAAGTGTTGGGGTTTAAAGGGGAAGGAAAATTGAAGGGTTTGGGGAAGGGGGAGGAAAAGGGGACTATAAAATTAGTACAGTGTTTTGGGGGTGTAGGGAGGTATAAAAGGGTATGAGGAGGTGGAGGTATGGAGGAATTTGGTACCTTGACGAAGAAACGTGGGGGAGGAAAACACCCACCAGAAAAAGGGGTATCAAGAAGAAAGTAAAGAAAATAAAGTCTGTCATCCAATAAAGTAACGCTATTTTCTTACTACATTTACGGAGAGTAATAAATTGGACTAATATAATCCACCATTTGTTCTTTTATTTTAATTTTTGAAATTCATTTTTATTTAAATCCCTTGTTTTTTTTGTTTTTTTTGCTTCTATGTAAAAATGTGATAGATGTAAATAATGTTTAAAATAATGCTTCCTTTCACCGCATAAAACTATCACTTCCTTCCTTCCTTCCTTCCTTCTTTCTTTCTTAAACATATCACCAATTTTCGATCTTTTCTTTCACAGTTTTGCTACCCACATATTCTTCATAGTCTTTGTTTCCTTGTTACTTTCTTGCCTATATTTGGATAGGGGGATGTGTCATGGCAGGTGGGATGTGGGCAAGGGGAGGTGCATGGGAGGGGAAGGGAGGTGGCAGCAAAACACCCCTTACTTACATTACCATAAAAAATAATCTCTCAACACATGTCCCCTATTTATATTTTTCCATCCCAGATCACATCAAACACAACAACATGACATCAGAACATAAACATTTCTGACAGTTTAAAGGGATAAAAAGAGTGTTGAAAAGTACATGACTTTGCATCGTTTAACATGTAATCATTATAAATTGTTCATAATATAAATAATGAACATTTTACACTCCTACACGAAACATTAAATGAGCTTTAACATGTTGGATAAAATAAGATAAATTGTGATTGATGACAAAAATAGGACCATTATGAATTCTTTACACAGATGATGCAGTAAATTAATCATGTGTAACTGCATTGGTCTTTAAAACACACACACAACATACACACACACACACACACACACACACACACACAAACACATACACACCAACACATAACCACAAACAAAACACAAAACCGCACGCACACACCTTCTCTCTCTCTCTCTCTCTCTCTCTCTCTCTCCTCCCCTTCTCTCTCCCCTTCCTCTCTCTCTCCTCTCATTTTCTCTCTCTCTCTCTCTCCCCTCTCTTCTCTCTCTCTCTCTCTCCTCTCTCTCTCTCTTCTCTTCCTCTCTCTCTCTCTCGCTCTCTCTCTCATCTTAAAACAAAACACACACACATTTCCCTTTTCTCTCACACACCCCACACACCACCACACCCAACACACATCACACACACACCCCACATCCATACTCTCTCTTTCAAAACACACACACACACACCACCACACCACACACACACACACACACCACCACACCACACACCCACACACACACACACACACACACACACACACAACACAAACACACCACCCAAAACACACACACCACACCCCACACACACACACACCCCCACTCTCTCTCTCTCTCTACTCTCTTTCCTCTCTCTCTCCTCTCTCCCCTCCTCTCTCTCCCCGGTTCTTTCCACCCTTTCCCCTCTTCTCTTCCTCTCTCTCTCTCTCTTCTTCCCTTCTCTCTCTCTCTCTCCTCTCTCCTCTCTCTAATTTCTCTCTCTTCCTCTCTCCTCTCTCTCTCTCTCTCTCTTTTAACTCTCTCTCTCTCTTCTCTCTCCCTCTCTCCTCTCTTCTCTTCTTTTTCTCTCTCTCTCTCTCTCCCCAGCTCTCATCTCTCCCCCTCCTCTCCCCTCTCTCTCCCTCTCTCTCTCTCTCTCTCTCCTCTCTCTCTCTCTCCCCTATCTCACCCTCTCTCTCCTCTCCTCTCCTCATCTCCCTCCTCTCCTCTCTCTGTTCCCCCCTCTCTCTCTCTCTCCTCACATACACATACATACATGTCAAACACAAAACCTCACAAACACACAACACACCCACACACACACACACAACCACAAACAACACACACACACACACACCAACACCCACACACACACACACACAAAATCAATTGACCAGTTGTTTAGTTGTGCCCCAAAAAACCTTCCAATACCGCAACGCAACAGTTGTATTGGTCCGGAGAGCAACGAACCCCGCGTATTTTTCCTTGGGGGATTTTGTGAGAGGCTTAAAGCGACTCACCCAGCCCGGCAACCACCTGGGACCACCTGGGTACCTCACCTGGACGCCTCCTGTCCCCTCCCCTCACACACCTGCCCCTTTACATCCCTCCCCTTCACCCTTATCCTGCAACAGACCCCCAAAATTGATTTATATTTGTTTTTTGTTATTGATTTTAAATATAACGTCAGATATTCTCTCTTTTCCCCTCCTCTCTCTCCCTCTTCTCTCTCCTCTCTTCTCTCTCCTTCTCCTCTCTCTCTCCCTCCCCTCTCTCCTCCCTCTCTCTCTCTCTACTCTCCTCTCTCTCTCCCCCTTCTCCTCTCTCTTCTCTCTCTCTCTCTCTCTCCCCTCCTCCCTCTCTCTCTCTCTCTCTCCTTTTCTCTCTCTCTCTCGCTCTCTCCCCTTCTTCTCTCTCGCATAGGAGCAGTACAATGGAAAAATACGGAATATCGACTGCCAAAAAAAAAACTACCCTCTCTATTGGAAAAAATGCCGCCTATTGATAGCGTGTAAAAGACAAATAACCAACACATCAATACAAAAACCACAATAAAAACTTTTATAATAATAAAAAACCCAATAACAAAAACAATAACAAAAATAATAACAATGCTATATATATAATAAAAAATCATAATAATAATAATAATAATAATAATAATAATAATAATAATAATAATGTAATGATAATAATAATAATAATACAAACTCTTCGTTACTGAATATCGACGTCTATATAAGAGTTCTTCAGCTAACATCATATAATCTTCTTATGAATAACAATGAAACAAGTGCTGTTCTTTTAATTTCTGATGATTTTTACCTCCGTTACATAGTGGCTCACAGAAAAGTATTGATAAATGATTAGAATGAGTTTACAAGGTTTGGCTGGAATACAGCTATTATTATTATTATTATTATTATTATTATTATTATTATTATTATTATTATTACCTCATTAAATCTTTGAAAGAGCATAAAGGAAAACTCATCAATTAATAGACTCAAGCAAAGTTCCCTCATTGAGCAAACATGGATGTATAAATAAAAGGAACTGCAAAATAACAAATAAAATAAGAAGGGAACAAACAAAATAACTAACTGTTTTCTGTAACTTTTCTTTTCTATTAATTCCTTTTTCTTTAGTTTTTTTTTTTCCTTAGGTTCTTTTTTTTACCTTAAGCTTTTTTCTTTTTTCCCTAACTGTTTTTTCATAGTTTTTTTCATTTTAAATCTAACCTCCTGTAACGCTTTTATTTTCTATTACTTCCATCTTGAGCCATCTACTTGTTGTGTAGGTATAAAGTGAAGTAAAATCAAACATATTTTCGTTACTTATTAACAATCTGCCTTATCAAGAGTGTTTCAACGCCTCATAAGGATTGAGTTAATGAAGTCATGAATATTAATGGGCAAATCTTGTTTTTGATGAAAAAGTTTGTTTTTTTTTTAACTTTCTTTTTATTTGTTTCTTTCTTTTTTGTTTAGGAGAGAGCGAGAGAGAAGAGAGAAGAGGAAGAGAGAGAAGAGAGAAGAAGAGAGAAGAGAGAGAGAAAAGGGGAGAAGAGAGAGAGAGAGAGAGAGAAGAGAGAGAGAGAGAGAGAGAGAGAGAGAGAGAGAGAAGGAGAGAGAGAGAGAGAAAGAAAAGAAGAGGAGAAGAGAAGAGAGAAGAAGAGAGAGAGAAGAAAGGGAGAGAGAGAGGAGAGAGAGAGGGAAAAGAGAAGGAAGGAGAAGAGAGAGAGAGAGAAGAGAGGGGGAGAGAGAGAGGGGAGAGAGAGAGAGAGAGAGAGAGAGAGAGAGAGAGAGAGAGAGGGACCTATAGGACACCAAGCCTCTCTAACACACAACATCCCTCCACCATGTCATCGTGGCAGGTGTAAGGCTCTCCAATAAGACCTAATGAACGTCCTGCCTTCTCTGTGAACTCCCTCATCACCTCGTTAGACTCCTCACAGATTGGTGGCGGCGTGACGAGGCATAGAAAGTCCCTAATAGAGGCGCTGGGCTGCCCTGTGATGCTTAAAAAAACCTTCAACGTATGTGTACAGCCTAAAATGTGTTAAGAAAAGAAGCTAATAAAGAAGAAGAAATAGAAGAAAATGCTCTGTGATGTTTAAAAACCCTTCATATGTACACAGTGTTTTCCGCCCATTCGCTTCGGTCTTCCCGGCATCGTTAAGGTAATGTTAGTCTCCCTATAGCGACATAATGGAAGAGGAAGATGTAAAGAAGGTATATATAATGTTTGGGTTGTCATATCTCTGAGTCTCTCTATAGCGGAAATAATGATATAAGATGTAGAGACGGTAGATATGTGATGAAGGTAAAGTCTTGTATTTCCTTTCCAATTACTCTAGTTAGTGATGTCAGGTGGAAAGAAATGGCATGCTGTAAAAGATGAAATTAGAAAATCTGTTTAGTATCAAGTAAATAGTGTAAAGTCTACTAAAAATCTATTAAAGTACATGACAAAATATAAAATTGCAAAGTCCACATACAAAAAAACTTTAACTTTATCGACGTTCAACAGGAAAATATATGTAGTACAATTCAGAAAGAAGAAAGCAAAAAAAAGCACATGTAAGAAAAAGCAACAAGCTAAAAGTTAAAAAATCATACAAAACCAAGACAAAAGAAAACAAACAACACGAGAAAAGCAAATTATAATAGGTTTAAATGCAAGGACACACCACAACACACACACACACACCACACACACACCACACACCACCACACCACACACCACACACCCACACACCCCACACACACCCCCACACACACACACCAACCCCACACCCCACACACACACACCACACACACACACACACACACACCCCCACATTTATAACCGAGAGGCCAATACAATACTTCCATCGCCCGCAGGACGCACTTAACAACACACAACGGGGGTACAGACAGACAGACAACACACACAGCAACAAAACAAGCGAGAGCAAAGGGCAGACAGACAGCACACGTTCCCTCTTCCGGCACTCCGTCTTCCCGAGAATCGAAATGTTCAACGCGCCAGAAAGCGTAAGAAAATAAATGATGGCGTCTTGGTCTCAACACCCGCCCTTCCCTTGCAGTAAACCCTTCAATGCCGTCCTTCTCTCTCTCTCTCCCCTTTCTCTCCTCCTCTTTCTTTTCTTTCCCTCTCTGTCTCTCTCCTCTCTTCTTCTCTCTCTCCCCTTCTCTCTCTCCTCTCTCTCTCTCTCCCTCCTTTTCTTTCTCTCTTCCCTCTCTCTCTCTCTCTCTCTCTCCGTCTCTCTCTCTCTCTCCTAACTCTCTCTCCCTTCTCCCCCCCTTCTCCCTCCCCCCCTCTCCCCCCCTTCCGGCTCCTCCCTTCCCCCCCCCCCTCCCCCCCCCCCCCCCCCCTCCCCCCCTCCCACTTTTTTTTGGGGAAATTTTTATAGGTTTTAGAACGGGGCTTCTGCTGGGCTACTGAATTCTTTACTTTTCAGGGAAAGGGGGTTTTTTCCTGTTTAACATACATACCTGGGTTACTATTTTAGTTTTTTAAATTTTTTTATTTCACTATTCCACTGTAAATTTTTATTCATTTCTTGGCGACCCGTCAGGTTGGGTCGGGTTGTAGAGGTGTGGGCTCGCGTGCGCGTCCCTGCGTTCGATCCCCGGGTTTCCCACCGGGTTCACCTGGCGTGGTGGGACTTTGTTAGTCAAAAACCCTTTTCATTGGGACTTGCAAGGTCAATTGTCAAAGATCTTTTCTTATACTTGGACGTACTCTGCCTGCCTGCCTGCCTACCTGCCTGCCTGCCTGCCTGCCTGCCTGCCTGCCTGCCTGCCTGCCTGCCTGCCTGCTTGCCTGCCTGCCTGCCTGCCTGTCTGTCTGTCTGTCTGTCTGTCTGTCTGTCTGTCTGTCTGTCTGTCTGTCTGTCTGTCTGTCTGTCTGTCTGTCTGTCTGTCTGTCTCTCTCTCTCTCTCTCTCTCTCTCTCTCTCTCTCTCTCTCTCTCTCTCTCTCTCTCTCTCTCTCTCTCTCTCTCTCTCTCTCTCTCTCTCTCTCTCTCTCTCTCTCTCTCTCTCTCTCTCTCTCTCTCTCTCTTTCTCTCTCTCTCATTCTCTCTCTCTCATTCTCTCTCTCTCATAAGAACATAAGAACATAAGAAAATAAGGAAGCTACAAGAGGCCGCGAGGCCTACACGTGGTAGTTCCTGTCACCTAACACTACCTACATCCACCTTTCATCCCCATCCATGAACCTATCCAGCTCCCCTTTAAAGCTCCCTAATGACTCCGCACTAACTACCTGTCTACTGAGACCATTCCACTCATTCACCACCCTATTTGTGAACCAGTTTTTCCCTATTTCCTTTCTAAATCTACGCTTTTCCAGCTTGAATCCGTTACTTTTTGTTCTACCCTGGTTAAAAGCCGTAAGAACTTTTCCTACCTCTCCTTTATTAAATCCCTTTATCCACTTAAAAACTTCTATCAGATCGCCCCTTACTCTGCGTCTCTCGAGTGAGTGTAATTTTAATAACTTCAATCTCCTCTCATAACTAAAGTTACGCATCCCTTGTATAATTTTGGTCATCCTTCTCTGCACTTTTTCTAACAACACTATATCCATCCTGTAATATGGAGACCAAAACTGAACTGCATAGTCTAGGTGAGGCCTGACTAGAGCCAGATAAAGCTTTAGAATAACTTCCGCACTTCTACTTTTAACACTTCTGGTAATGAATCCTAATACTCTATTAGCTCTATTTCTGGCCTCAATACATCGTTTCCTAGGTCGGAGGTCTGGGCTCACCCTCACTCCAAGATCTTTTTCACCTTCTGATCTTTTCAGCGATACATTGCTTATGGTGTATCTATTACCAGGGTTTTTTCTACCAACATTCATAACGCTACATTTATCAATATTAAATTCCATCTGCCATCTGACTGCGCACTCGTTAAGTTTATCTAAGTCTCCCTGCAATATGTTTACGTCAGACTGTGATCCAATAATCCTACCTAACTTAGTATCATCAGCAAACTTGCTGATATCACTGCTAATCCCACTATCCAAGTCGTTGATGTAAATCAAAAATAGTAATGGGCCCAAAACAGACCCTTGTGGAACTCCACTTGTCACCAGTCCCCATTCAGATTTGGAACCATTAATTGTAACCCTTTGTTGCCTATTACTTAGCCAAGCTCTGATCCAATGAAGAACCTCTCTTTCTCTCTCTCATTCTCTCTCTCTCTCTCTCTCTCTCTCTCTCTCTCTCTCTCTCTCTCTCTCTCTCTCTCTCTCTCTCTCTCTCTCTCTCTCTCTCTCTCTCTCTCTCTCTCTCTCTCATCTCTTGGGCCCCTTTCCTCCTCCCTTACTCTTACCAGCTTCCATCTTTCTAACGCTAATGTTATTTTCCCTCCACCCCCCTTAACACAGCCTCGAGTGGATGCTGCCGCAAAAGACAAACAGTGAATGCAAACCTACCGCGCCCAAACCTTTGATGGGCGGCGCCTGGGCTAGTCTGAAACAAGTTGACTACGTGTATTTACCTTTTTCTTTTATCATTTTAACCGTGAACTGCAACGCGCGTGATTTGAGCCCCCCCTTATTTTCCCTGTCCCCTCTCATCCTCCCCCTGCCCTCTCTTTCCCTTTCCCCTCTCCTCCCCCTTCCCCCTGCCGCCGTGCCCTTGTTGACGTGGAGTGGGGCGCCGAGTAACGTGGCGTGTGGGCTGTGTGTATAACTCAGAGCCTCGTAGGTTATAATCACGAACAGACACTTACTGGGACATTAACTTGCAAGGAGAGAATGAAGTGACCGTGAGTGAGGCGTGTGTTGGAGCACCGGGGGGGGGGGGGCATGGGGGAATAAGGGCGGAAGGGACATGGGGAAGGGTGGGGGGGCAGGCCTTATTGCCTCCTTCGCCGTGTGCTGTGGCGGCTAACAAATATATATATACTGCACCATTAACTTGAAAGGGATAAAAACACATGTAACTGAACTACCTGTCGGGGCAAGGAGGCAATTGGATCTCCTAATGAATAAAACTTTCCCATTGACTGGACAGGAATGAGTGGTAAGTGATGCGTTAGTTAAGGGTTACTAAATCGAGACTAACGAGTAACATTTGTACTGAGAACTTTACTGTAGAAGAGTAAGAGTGTGAGATACTTAAGGGGAGTGGGAGGAGGAAGAGTAAGAGTGGGAGAGGCTTAAGGGGAGTGGGAGGAGGTAGACTAAGAGTGGGAGAGGTTTAAGGGGAGTGGGAGGAGGTAGAATAAGAGTGGGAGAGGCTTAAGGGGAGTGGGAGGAGATAGAATAAGAGTGGGTGAGGCTTAAGGGGAGTGGGAGGAGGTAGAATAAGAGTGGGTGAGGCTTAAGGGGAGTGGGAGGAGATAGACTAAGAGTGGGTGAGGCTTAAGAGGAGTGGGAGTAGGAGTGGGAGGGTGAGGTGCCTTTCCACTGTTTCTGGCGGAGTCAAATGTTACGGAGCAGGGAGTGATGCTCGCGCCGGGAGCTCACGCGTGCGCCGCTCCTATTAAGGAGTTCATTTACCGTGTGTGCTCTGCCTTTCATCTACCCTTGAATACAGACTCAATTATGCAAAGGCTAATGCACAACTTAAAGATTAGACGCAGCATACACTTACTCTCTACACTAGTGGTTCTTAACCTGGGTTCGACCGAACCCCAGGGGTTCAGTGAGCCAGTCTCAAGGGTTCGCTGGAGGCCCTCCGAAGCACATTGCAATTTTGCTATTTTTGTAATGCCAGACTATTCACTAGAGTAAATTTTAAAATACACGCGAAATTAACGTAAATTCAAATAATGCGGCGGAGGCAGAGTTATGTGTGGATGTGTACGTATGTGTGTGTGTGTGTTCCGTGTTTGCCGCCTCCCTCCTTTCCGAAAAGTGACGTATAATATTATATCCACCCTTAAAATAATCCTGGATTCACCCCTGTGGCCACCACCCCCCTTTTCCAAAGACCTATATACGCCTCTGTTTTGGAGTCCTTCCTTCCATCTTTTTATTATCCAAGTATACTCATGAATGTTAAGGCAATTTTTCGTACATTTTTGCATTATTCCCCCCCAGCCCCCCCCCCCCCATATTTGAGGGGTTCGGAAAGTATTTGGAGGTTTTCGTTAGGGTTCGGCCCCTCTGAAAAGGTTAAGAACCACTGCTCTACACAATATATATTAATTTTTAACTAAACCCTCATTAACTTCCGTCTATAACTTTTCATTCTTGAAATATAATTAATCTTGTGATAAATTCGTGACGTGACAAACGTTTGAGAAAAGTTACGAACTATACACGACCTATGGTTCTTTTAATCAGTCGGTTCCTCACAGATGAGAAAATACATCGAAGGTTAACTGTGAAAAGACAAAGACAAAAAAAGTATATAATATTCTATAGCAAGAAGGAAAACAAAAACAGGAAAGATTAAGTGGCGAGAAAGGCGAAGACAACAGGAAGAGAAAGAAGAGAAGAGAAAGGAAGATGAAAGAAGAGGAAGGAAAATAAAGGAAAAGAAGTAATATACAGACCAGCCTTTCACGGAGACTGATCCAAAGTTTGCCCGGGAAGGAGTTTTATATCTGTGACGGGACTCAAACTCGTGACAAGGAAAACAAACACAGGTAAAAAAGAAAGTAAAGGTAAACAATAAAACAAATATTGCAAACAAGCAGAGAGAGAGAGAGAGAGAGAGAGGAGAGAGAGAGAGAGAGAGAGAGAGAGAGAGAGAGAGAGATTAATCATCCGATACTCAAGTTCCATATACAACCAATGATATATAAAATATATAAAAAATATATTGATTGCATAACATATCTTTAAAAAAACTCATAAAAATAATAAACCAGTATTATCATCGAGCCACTTTTTTCCCTTCTCTCCTTCTCTTCCCCTTCTCTCCTCCTTTTTTCCCTTCTCTCCTTCTCTTCCCCTTTCTCTCCTCCCTTTTTCCCTTCTCTCCTCCTCTCCTTCTGTGAGTCTAGTAGCCTCCAGAATGCCCCCCTGCCTTCCCCCCATGCCTTGATCAACGTGTTTCGCATCATCAAACGCACCACAACGCTGAGCCACCACAGTCACCACACGACACACGGCCTCTTCCGCCTCGTCTCGTATTTCACTCACACGACATTCTTTCTCAGCTTTGTTATCGTCCTCACTATCATTTTATCGCTCAGTTAGCCTCTAATTATGCCTAACGACCACTGTAACCCATTCTTTGGTTCACATTTAAAGACGTGCTATGATGCGTTGCGAATAGCTATTGAGACTATCCAATTGTTAGGGCATCTAGAGCAGCGCGAACCATGCTTCATTCGACTCATCAAACTAGATGTCAGTTTGAGACGACCCATTCCTGTCAGTGCTGCTACTCTCCACTCCTGTCTTTCTGTCCACTCCTGAATACACTCCTGCTTCTGTTTGTGTTGGTCTGCTCCTATAGCACCCTGACACACTCCAACTCAGTACTCCCTTTACTTACTTTTTTCTTATTTTACCTCCTACGCAATACTTTCTTTTTTCTCGATATCTATAACTCGATAACTACCTACGTAATATTTACATATAATTAAAAGAAGCATTACTACAGCTTGCAACGCGACAGAAGATTAACACAATTCACCTAGACATGGGGTCACAAACACACCCTGACACACTTTAACTCAGTAATCCCCTACATTCCCCCTCTCTTCCTTCCCTGACCTCTCTCCACCATTCATCTTCCAGCACCTTCAGTCACCACCACCTTCATCATCCTCTATCTCTACTTCACTCAAACCTAAAACTTGTCCTCCTTCCTCATCAAGCATCTCCCGAAACCTTCCTCCTTTCTTTAATATTTCTCGTCTCTGAATTAGACTCGTTTTCAGAGCTCTTCCAGAAATCCCTCTTACGTAAGCATGATTAGAAACTCCTCCTGAGCAATTTCTAGCAATGTGTATCACCTGAGGAATTATATACGTAGCAAACCCACAACGCTCTCCAGGAATTGAGTGAGGGTTCTGAATGTATGTATGTATGTGTGTATGTGCGTGTGTGTGTGTGTGCGTGTGTGTGTGTGTGTGTGTGAGGGTTGCGGAAGGCTTTATTAGGCTCTTCCTTGATTTATTCTCTCTCTCTCTCTTCTCCTCTCTCTCTCTCCTCTCTCTTCTCTCTTCCTCTCTCTCTCTCTCTCTCTATCTCTCAATGTTCCTAACGCTTTCCCCGGCATCTGTTCCCACTTAATGAAATAAGGGTAAACACACACCAACACACACACACACACACACACCACACCACACACACACACAACAACACACCTTCAAAGAGTGCGCTCAAGAACATGTGATGAAAGCTGCAGGAGAAAAAGACATGCCAACGCATAATACAACCCATCTGGGCGCCTTGTATGGATGAGAGAGAGAGAGAGAGAGAGAGAGAGAGGAGAGCAGAGGACGAGACCTCTCAGGAGGTGGATTGAGAGAAAGAGAGAGAGAGAGATGATGATTGAGAGGAGAGATGGAGAGAGAGAGAGGAGATGACGAGAGAGAGAGGACAGAGAGAGAGGAGAGAGACGAAGAGACGACGAGAGAGAGAGAGAGAGAGGGGCGCGGGGGGTAACGGTCGCTCAAAATGCCAGCTATACCAAAGGCAACGGAAGGCAGGCCAACAGCCATTAACGATCTAACGAGGCTGGTTGGTGGGCCAGTTTAAACTGTTCAATGAGGAACGGGTGCGAAGTGAAGGTGATGGAGCAAGGTAGGGAGGATCGACGACGACATTACGAGAACCATAAAGAGGCAAAAGTATTGAGGATAATTCTATGATATTGTTGTTGTTGTTGTTTAGGGTTTTTGGTGGCTCTAGTTTGTTCTACATTTGAATTTTAGAAGTATTTCGTTGTTAGAGAAGATACGTTGAACATGTGTTATATTCGCCATTGAAAAGGTTCTTTGTAAACATTTCATTCTTCATTTTAGAAAATTGTATTGAATCAGAGGCAATTAGCAGGGAGGGAAAAATGAGTTTTTGTTTTAGGAGGAGGACATATACATTTAAACCATCACCACTATCACCACCACCTTCATCACCACCACCACCATCACACCCTTAGTGTACCCCCCCATTCCCACTTCCCCAAAATTACAGTATCGTGTATATGTCAGGGAGTGTGAACAACAGATGTAAGAGAGAGGTGGTGGGTGGGGTGTGGTGGTGATGGTGGTGGTGGTGGTGGTGATGGTGGTGGTGGTGGTGGTGATGGTGGTGATAGTGGTGGTGGTGGTGGTGGTGGTTACGAGGTGATCACTATTTTTACTGTTGTTGTTGTTGTTGTTGTTGTTGTTGTTGTCTTCTCATTTCAGTTCCCAACTTCTACTTTTCTTTCTCATTTACTATTATATTTTGTCAATAAACATAATCGCATTTTTCTTTCCTTTTTCTATTCTTCCAATTAATTTTTCTTCCCTCTTCCTTTCCTTCTAATTACATTTCTTCTTCTATTGCTCCTCCTCCTCCACTCAAACCTTTCATCATCACCATTTTCTTCTTTCAATACACCTCCCTCTTCTTCCTCCTCCTCCTCCTCCTCTTCCCTCCACACCCCTCCCCTTCACCTCCGCCTGCCCACTCTCCCAACACACACCTCCTCCTCCTCCTCCTCTCTCCTCCTCTTTCCTCCTCCGCCTCCTCCCTCCTCCTCCTCCTCTCCTCCTCCTCCCTTTCCCCATTATTCCCGTCTCCTCCTCTTCCACTCCCCCCCTTTCCTCCCACCCCTACCTCCTCCTCCTCCACCTCCCTCCTCATCCCCCCCTCCACCTCCTATCCTCTGCCCATTCCACCCTTGTAAGGGACAGGGCGTCAAACAGCCATTGATAAAGAAGCAACTCCCCATCATACCTATAACAGATCGAAATCTTTGCCGAAAAACGTCAGTAGAAAGGACGTCAAAACTGATTGGGGACTCATCATTCGTGATCAGCTAGGGAATTCGTGGTCGTGAATCCCCAACACAGAAAGAGCACTGTCATTCCAGGAGCGTCCCTGGACAACATAACAGAAAAGCCTGCGATGTTTAACAAATGGACGCCGACGCAAAACACCCTGATCATTATTCCACGCGGGAAACAAATGCGTAAAAAAAACCAGATCAGAGGCCCTCCTTACTAACTATCGCAAGATGATGAACAAAATAACTCAAGTAAAACTTAGTAAAAATCATTGTATCTTGTATCTTCCGAGGATTCAATGCGGCAAACAGCTTCGACAACAAGGCATTCAGCAACAAACAATGTCTCGCAAATCTCTGAAAGAAGAAGAGTTGAATATATAAACTTATGGGACCATTTTTATAACCAACCGATTCTTCTTTCGAACGATGGATCTCCACTTAAACATTTCATTGGTCTGCACGACTCGGTAGGTCTACTAAATTGACGCGGGGTAACTAACTACAAATCAGAAAAACTCCCAGCAGGTAGAGGTTTTCCGACAAACAACCTAAGACTCTAGTTCCCGCAATATAAGTTCTCGTTCGCTCAAAGCACCAAAATTTTAGTTCCCGCAAAGCCCCAATTCGACCCATCCGAATTAAAAGCTTTGTTACTTTTAATGCCCGTAGTCGTAGTCTACGCTAACAAAATTTCATGATTTAGAGGAACTAGGTTATCAGAACAATACGACATCATCGGGAATTTCAGAGTCAGGATGATTACGACAAATAGAGATTTTTTGCTGAATTGCGATACAGAGCGTATAAACTTATATAGTTCAAAAGACTACGAAGAGGCAGGAGAGGTGTATTATTATATATTAAAAAGTCATGCCTCATCCCCTTGTTAGTATCTAAAACACGGAAACTGATAACAGTAATGTAATTTTCGTTCCAAATAAATCGTCATTCTAAAAAGTTAGTAATTGGCCCTTGTATTATCGACCTCCAGCTCAAACAGATACAATTGACGAAAACTTATGAACAATATTGGAAATTAGTTTCAGAACGAAAGGCGGAATATTCGGTGATTTTTTTTTTTAAAAAAATATTCCCCGTGATGTTGGGGGCGGTCGCTACAACACATTCGGGGCAACACTCTCTATTCAAATCTCCACGAAGTGCTTATACCAACACGTGGATCATCAACGAGAGGCGAAAATATTCTAGGATCTTATTTTCACACTACCGAAATCTTGTCAGTTAACGTTACGTCGGATCCGAATTAGTAGCAGTGACCACCGGGCGATTACTTTCCAGTATTAAACATCAGTAGACAAGCGGAAAGTCGAAAGTAAAGAAAAAGTTCTTGATATCGAAAAGGCAGACTCAGAAAACTAAAAAGAATCTTGAACGAAACACCGATGGAATGTTATCTCAGAAGTAACGACAAAATGTAGCATGGCATGAATTCACCGGTGAGGATTAACTTAGCAAACAATCCTAATTATCGATGCGATATAGCGATCGTTTCAAAACATTTCAAACCGGAAAGGTGGACCCGCGAAAATCAAAGGACCAAGCCTGCAGCTAAAAAGCGTGCATATGAAAAGCACATAGAAACACAAAATGAGACGACAAACGCGGATCACGGACAGAATTAGACGAAATACGAAATAACTCATTAGCGAGCATGAAAAATTTGAGTTACGTATTGGCCGATAAATGAGAAAATTCCAAACCTAAAGAATTCTACAGCTATGTTAAAAGGAAAAAAGTAATGACGTCAACCATAGGACCGTTGGAAATGGAAAATGGCGAACACACAGAGAAAATGAGTTTCTATGGCGGATTACCTAAATAACTTTTTTGCATCGAGTTTAACAGTGGAAAACACGCCAAAATCAACCCAATCCCGAAAACCAGAACAAAAGGACTTGCCTCAGCTCATTAACCTTTCAGGAATGTGACATTTGGCTCGCGATAAATAACATGAAGATAAACAAAGCTTTGGTCCTGACAAAATTTCGCCACGCATATTAAAAGAAGCAAAGAACGAAATAGTAAAACCCATTTCCATCTTATTTAATAAGCCTTTACTCACCGGAAAGTACAGTGCGAATGGAAAACTAGCAAATGTCACACCCATATATAAAAAAGGAAGGCAAGTCGCAGCCCCGGGAAAACTATCGCCCCAGTCAGTTTAACATCACAGTTGCTGGAAAAAAATGTAATCCATATAAAGAGACAAAAATCGTTCTAAGTTTCTAGAGAAAATGACAAATCAAAGACTCGCGCAGCATGGATCAGAAATAAACGCTCAGACTCTCAAACTACTTGATTTTAAAGAGTGGTATTCAAAACATGTACGACAACACGAGGGCAGAGACGTTAGTTTACATCGATTTTCAAAAAAGCGTTCGACAAAGTTTATCATAAGCGTCTCATTAGCCAAAGTAAAAGCTCATGGTATAAAAGGCCATCTTCAAATTGGATAGAAAAAACTGGCTGTCAAATCGTAAACAAAGGGTGTGTAATAAATGGATAATTCTTCGACTGGACCAGGTAATAGTGGTGTTCCTCAAGGATCAGTTCTCGGACCTATCCGTCTCTTAAATATACATAAATGACATGGACGAGGAATCACATGCAGGATATCGAAATTTGCTGATTGACACAAAAATCACAAACATAGCCTCGACAGAACTCTCAGCCCAACTCATACAAAACGACTTAAACCCCCCCGCTACAGAATGGTCAAAAAAACATGGCAAATTGAATTTCAACCTGAAAAATGTCATGTACAATACATATTGGTAATAACAAACCCTCATAAAAGTTACGTGATGAACGATTTCCAACTAACAAGTGTGATAAAGAAAAAGATTTAGGCGTTATAATCTCTAAAGATCTCAAAGCCCGGAATAACCAAAACCTGCAAATAATTGGTTGGCTTACTTGGACGAACTTTCAGTTTCAAATATGAAAAAGTATACTCACTCTTTTAACTAGCTTACGCCCCCATCTAGAATACGTGTTGCAGTTCTGGTCAAACTTATTATAAAAAAGGAACATAGATAAACTAGAAAAAAATACAGCGCAGCAGAACTAAACATGAACTTAGATTGCCGAAAAAATCGTACGAAAATCGGCTCAAAGAACGTAACTGATTCCCCACTAAACAGCAACGAAGGATAAAGGTGACCCTCATCGAAGTCTTTAAAATCTTCAATGTATGTGTACGAACGGTTTTTAGTCCCAGAAAATCTTTTCACGCTAGCGGTCAAAAAGCTTCAAACTTTTTTTTAAGAAACAACGGATTTAAAAATAAGCAGGAAACGGTTTGTAACGAAACGAAGAAAGTAATTCTTCACAAAAACCGTGTTGTAAACGTATGGAAATACCCGGGGCTGCTTTTCCCGTCAGAAGTAGTATAAACTCAAATACAAAGAATCATTTTAAAAATCGCCTCGATTAAATATTTCCTATCACAATCCCGGTTGTCACTGTTTATCTCGGAATAATACATTTATCGTCGCGGGCCTCTTGTGAAACTTACTCTCATTGCGTAAAAATGATTTGCGGTCGCGTCTACACAACCCCTCCCACAGTCTCAGACAGCCCGAGTAAACGGGTCACTACTACAACTTTGACTGTGACGGGCTGGGTTCAGTAGGGCTCCTGTCAGTTAGTGACCACCCATCCGGGTGGATTTATATACCAGGGGTCTCAGTCTGCAGGGGGCCATTGAAGTGCACGGCGTCTTACTTGGAAAGTGCACTACCGCAGTGATTGGAACGGAGTGGGGCCTGATTGACTGCTGCCTCCAAGAAAGCGCCGGCAAGGCTGCCGCACCACCCCTGAACTCCACACTGATGCCTACACCCACACTACATTAGGATTCATCATCACCACAGATAGCCCCGAGTTAACGGTTACCACTACTACTCTCGACCCTGTGGACCGGGCTGTGGTTCACAGTTAGGGTCCTGACAGTTGTGACCACCATCGGATTTTAAGGTACCAGGGGTCACTGCTGAGGAGGCATTGAAGTGTACGGTTCCTACATGGAAAGTACACAATCCGCAGTGATGAAGGAGCTGGGCCTGATGACTGCTGACCTCCAAGAAAGCGCCAAGGTAAGGCTGCCGCCACCACCACGTGAACTCCACACTGTGTTCACACCATTACAAAACACACATAACATGACCTATCTATCAAGCCACTAAACCTACCCCCACAAACTAGTAGTAGTTAGCCATAGATTACAGCTTTCAACTTTCCTCAAAAATTCCATGCAAGTTTTTTCTATATTGCATGGTATCACTTCTTTTCCGGCAGCTTCGGCTGGAGGGATGGGGGGTGGGGAGGAGAGCTTCTACTTCCTATCCTTTCTCTCTTATTATCTAGTTAGTGTAGTGTAGTTAAAGCAAACAGTCTTGTAAGTAGACGTAGCACCCACTCATACCTCCCACCAGTCACGTAGCACCCACTCACACCCACCACTCACGTAGCACCCACTCACACCTCCCACCAGTCACGTAGCACCCACTCACACCCACCACTCACGTAGCACCCACTCACACCTCCACACTCACGTAGCACCCACTCACACCCACACTCACGTGCACCACTCACACCTCCACCAGGTCACGTAGCACCCACTCACCCCATGTCACGTAGCTACCCATCACACCTCCCACCACTCCGTAGCACCCACTCAACCCACCACTCACGTAGCACCATCACACCTCCACCAGTCACGTAGCACCCACTCACACCCACAGTCACGTAGCACCCCACTCACACCTCCCACCACGCACGTAGCACCACTCCACCCACCACTCAGTAGCACCCACTCTCAACCTCCCACCACCACGTAGCACCACTCACACCCACCACTCACGTAGGCACCCACTCACACCCCCACCACTCACGTAGCACCCACTCAAACCCACACTCACGTAGCACCCACTCACACCTCCACCAGTCACGTAGCACCCATCACATCCCACCAGTCAAGTTTTAGGCACCCACTAACACCCAACAGTCACATAGCACCCACTTCACACCTACCCACCAGTCACGTAGACCCAACTCACACTCTGCCACCAGTCACGTAGCACCCACTCACACCTCCCACCAGTCACGTAGCACCCATTCTAACCTCCCACCAGTCACGTAGCACCCACTCCCACCTGCCACCAATCACGTAGCACCCACTCCCACCTCCCACTAGTCACGTAGCACCCACTCACACCTCCCACCAATCACGTAGTACCCACTCACACCTCCCACCAATCACGTAGCACCCACTCACACCTCCCACCAGTCACGTAGCACCCACTCACACCCACTCACAACCACTAACACCCACTAACATCCCATTAACTCCCCAATTCGACATATGAGTTTTGACATAATATACCTTGAATATTTTGCAAAAAGAATCTTATATATCTTTACCTTGGCAGACGTGGAAGGTAGGGAAGGAGTCGTTGATCACCTGTTTGTCCGTGCTGTGATGTGTACCTACCTATAGGAGGGAGCGCTACCTGCCCGTGTGAGGGTGGTGATAAAATATTGATCTTGTTTGAGCGATTGAATATTTTACATCTAATTTGCCGTTAGTCACACAGAGAGAGAGAGAGAGAGAGAGAGAGAGAGAGAGAAGAGGAGAGAGAGAGAGGAGAGAGAGAGAGAGAGAGGAGAGAGAGGAGAGAGAGAGAGAGAGAGATGAGAGAGAGACGAGAGAGAGAGAGAGAGAGAGGTTGAGAGAGAGAGAGAGAGAGAGGAGAGAGAGAGAGGACGAGAGAGAGAGAGAGAACGATGAGAGACGACGGAGAGGAGAGGGAGAGAAAGGAGGAAGGGAAAGAAGGGATGGTGCCTCTTAAGAAACATAAGAACAAAGAAAATAAGAAGCTACAAGAGGCCGCGAGGCCCTACAAGTGGTAGTTCAGTCACCTAACACAAGCCACATCACCTTCATCCCAGCATGAACCTATCCAGCCCTCTTAAGGCTCCCAAATGACTCCGCAATAACTAACTGTCTACTGAGACCATTCCATTCATTCACCACCCTATTTGTGAACCAGTTTCTCCCTATTTCCTTTCTAAATCTACGCTTTTCCAGCTTGAATCCGTTACTTCTTGTTCTACCCTGCTTACTAACCTTAAGTACTTTTCCTACCTCTCCTTTATTAAATCCCTTTATCCACTTAAAAACTTCTATCAGATCGCCCCTTACTCTGCGTCTCTCGAGTGAGTGTAGTTTTAATAACTTCAATCTCCACTTATAACTAAAGTTACGTATCCCTTGTATCATTTTGGTCATCCTTCTCTGCACTGTTTCTAACAAGGCTATATCCATCCTGTAATATGGAGACCAAAACTGAACCGCATAGTGTAGGTGAGGCCTGACTAGAGCCAGATAAAGCTTTAGAATAACTTCCGCACTTCTACTTTTAACACTTCTGGTAATGAATCCTAATACTCTATTAGGTCTATTTCTGGCCTCAATACATTGTTTCCTAGGTCGGAGGTCTGGGCTCACCCTCACTCCAAGATCTTTTTCACCTTCTGAACTTATCAGCGATACATTGCTTATGGTGTATCTATTACCAGGGTCTTTTCTATCAACATTCATAACGCTGCACTTATCAATATTAAATTCCATCTGCCATCTGACTGCCCACTCGTTAAGTTTATCTAAGTCTCCCTGCAATATGTTTACATCAGACTGTGATCCAATAATCCTACCTACCTTAGTATCATCAGCAAACTTGCTGATATCACTGCTAATCCCACTACCCAAGTGGTTGATGTAAATCAAAAATAGTAATGGACCCAAAACACACCCTTGTGGAACTCCACTTGTCACCAGTCCCCATTCAGATTTAGAACCATTAATTGTAACCCTTTGTTGCCTCTTACCTAGCCAAGCTCTGATCCAATGAAGAACCTTCCCATCTATTCCATGAGCCTTAACCTTATTTAGGAGTCGCTCGTGTGGTACTTTGTCAAATGCCTTACTAAATTCCAGATATATTATATCATAATCCTTATCATTATCTGCCGTCTCATAAACTTTCCTATTAAAACTCAATAAATTGGTGAGACATGACCTACCCTTGGTGAATCCATGTTGTGAGTCATTGATCAAACTATGTTTATCTAAGTGCTCTCTAATGTTTTTTGCAATAATATATTCCAATAATTTACCCACCACTGACGTTAGACTTACGGGTCGATAATTTGACTTTAGTCCTCTGATTCCCTTCTTAAATATGGGAACAACATTTCCTTTCCTCCACAATAATGGCACATCGCCTATCTCAACCGATTTCCTAAAAATGTGCACTAACGACTCACTAACAACCTCCTTGCATTCCTTTAATACCCTGGGATACACTTCATCTGGTCCTGGCGATTTAAAACATTTCATTTTATCTATACCCTCTTCCACCATTTCCCTAGTTATCACAATATCTTTGAGTTTCTCCTCATCGATTCCTTTGAACATCTGTTCACTATCAGGTATCGTCTGTGTATCCTCCTCCGTATAAACACTTAGGAAATAATCATTTAGACTTTTACACATATCCTCATCCGTATTTAAGACCTCACCCTGTCCTGACCTTAACGGCCCAACTAATTCCCTTGTCTTTGTTTTATATACCACTAGCCGCAAAGCCGCCCTCCGGGCGGACTTTTTGGCTAGCTCCTGCGGAGGGCTATTGGTGGGCCTTCGGCACACCACCTGTGTTTGGTGGGCCTTCGGCCCACCAAACACGGACTCTCCAGATAGCCCCTTCTAACTTTCCTGAAATCATGGATGTAGAAATGTATGTATTCCCCCCACCCATTCACTCACCCATTACCCATCACCCCCACCCATTCACTCACCCATTACCCATCACCCCCCACCCATTCACTTACCCATTACCCATCACCACACACCCATTCACTCACCCATTACCCATCACCCCCACCTATTCCCTCACTCATCACCCACCACCCCCAACCTATCACCCCCCACCCATTCACTCACCCATCACCCCACACCCATTACCCATCACCCCACCCATTCACTCACCCATTACCCATCACCCTACATCAAGGTTTCCTCAATTCTCGCAACCCACTTTTTTTTTTCACAATTCTCGCTAATAGGCTGCTAAAAAAAGGAAAAAAAGTGATCGGATCATCTCATAAGTGGGCTTTAATCCTTCCCCTGGTCGACCTGGTTCCAAAAATGTGCCATATGAGGTGATTGCGCCACGGGGGGCGGAACCTATACCACACACACACACACACACACACACACACAGACAGACAGACAGACAGACACAGACAGACACACTTTCGCTTATATTATTATAGAATATAGAACCCCTTTGGATCACTTTTCGCCTGTCCTGCTACTTTAATCTCATAATTGTTCGTGGCAACTCGAGTTAATTTCTTCACTGTCCTTGCCATCACGTTATACTGTTCTTTGCTTACCAATCCTGCCTTGAACCTTAAATCAATGTTTCTTTTTACTCCAATGTTGTGTTTTAAATTAGTGGTCATCCATTTTGGATCACTCTTTCTGGACCTTATTTCCCTATAAGGAATATTTCTGATCTGGCCGTCAATTATATTCCCTACAAATGAGGTACAATCCTCCTTAGCCCCTACCTCACTTCCATTTATAACCTCTCTAATTACCTCCTCATCCCCGACCTCACTTCCCTGTCTAACCGCTCTAATTACCTCCTCAGCCCCGACCTCACTACTTTATTTAACCGCGCCAATTACCTCCGGGTGCTTTCCTAATCCTTCATAATTGGCCTTTCCAGCTTTCATCGCCCTGTCATTATCTTGGGAAAATTTCTTCCCCTCCATCCCACACCTCTTATTAATAACCTCCAGGTGTCTTCTTAATCCTGCATAATTGGCCTTTCTGAAATTAGGTATTCGATGCTTATTGCCACTTAATTTTCCAACTTCCCATTTCAAGCTAAATCTGATCTCATAATGGTCGCTATTATCTAAATTCCCACCGACCTCCACATTTGTAACTAAATCGTCTCTATTTGTCAGCAATAGATCTATAATATTATCTCCTCTATTAGGCTTCTTGATTGCTTGACTTAGGAAGTTATCTAGGATTATATTTAACAATTAATCTGCGTCGCTGTCACCTATGATTAAATCCCAGTCTATATTCCTAAGATTAAAATCTCCACCACGCATAGTCGATTATATCTGCAGGCCTTGTTTATTTCTTCCCATATAGGAGCTGAATCCTCTTTACATAAGTTTGAAGGCCTATACACTACACCCAAAACCATTTTCTCAGTTCCCTCCGTAACCTCTACCCATATAGGCTCTATGCTGTCATCTGTTTTTATAACATTATTAATACAACACAGCAATGCATCTCTTGCATAAAGCGCAACTCATCCACCTCGCCTGCCAACTCTGTCCTTGTGAAATAACTTATACCCAGCTATCTCGACTCTTGGCGCTTGTCTCATGATACTAATAGGCACGGGGAGAGGCAATGAGGGAGGCAGGGAAACATAACAGGGTAGCATGACAGGGTAACATAACAGGGTAACATAACAGGGTAACATAACAGGGTAACATAACAGGGTATTGAACAAAAAATTACATCTGGGAGACTTGACTCGTTTCGCAACATCAGTTCAGTGCAAACGACAAAAAAAATTCAATATATAATAACAAAGTGTATCAGACAGTGAAATAACGTAGGTTTACCGTACGTTTAACGTACTAAATTATCAGTTACATAATTACTTTCCAGTACACTCGGTTAATTCTTATATTTTTCTTGAATTAAACTGTTGAGTGGGAATGAAATGAGCTTAGCCTTTCCTGATCTTCCTTCGTCACACACCGGGTCCTCACCACACGGCTGCAGGGTGGTGGTGGTGGTGGTGGTGATGGTGGTGATGGTGGTGGTGGTGTTGGCGGTGGTGGGTCCCAACGTGTGGACTCAGTATATCAACTTTATCAGTCTTGCGCAGCATATTTACTTGCCAGCCCGACGCCTCGCCTCACCACGGCGTCGGGAGGACAAACTAGCGTGATGGAAACACTGCCCAGTCAGGAAACACTCGCAAGGGATGAACTCTGAGGCCAAATATGCCGCCAAACGAGGATTACAGCCACAGGAGGGTAGGGATGGTTTGAGGGACCAATGGATAATTTGCTGTGTTAATGGTGATGTGGTAGATTCAAGACAAAATGGGAATTATCCTTAATGAATGAAATTAAAGACAAAATGGGAATTATCCTAAAATACGAAAATAATGACAAAATGGGAATTATCGTAAAATACGAGAATAATGACATAATGGGAATTATTCTTAAATACGAAAATAAAGAGTAGCTGCAAGAAAATCATTATAAATATAGTTTTTTCCCCGACATATAAACATTCGATGAATTTTCTGGGATAACAAATAAGACAAATAAATTGCAAATGGTTAGAGACGCCCTCCCTCCCCCCCTCTTTCTTTTATCTACCTTATGCTTACAATACCAAGCCAACCAGAAGGGCATTAGGGAGGTTTAAAAGGTTTCGGTTAGGATATAACCTCGTTATATAAAAGAGGAGATCCATTTAGGCGAGAGTCTGGGCTTGCTCGAGGGCGGCGGGTGCGCGAAGGGACGAGTGGAGTAAAATTTCCCAAGTCCAATTATGTGGCGAACGAGGCTATTACGATTAGTTGACGGTGTGGCGACTGAGGGCAGAGTGGCGGAGTGGCGGGGTGGCGTGGTGGCGTGGTGGAGTGGCGCCTTTGTGTGCCACTCTTATGAGGGGCGAGGCGGTGCGGGCCACATACGATGGGGGATAAATTTCCCTCATAGAGAAACGTCGGAAAAGGAAGTTACGAAACTGTTATTTAAAGAAAACATGAACTAGTTTGAATTATCAAGGCTTTTCATTGAACAAAATAAACTAAGAGAGACTGATTTACAGCATTAAATTAAAGAGAGAGAGAGAGAGAGAGAGAAAAGAGAGAGAGAGAGAGAGAAGAGAGAGAGGGGAAAAGAAAAGGGGAGAGAGAGAGAGAGAGAGAAAGAAGGAGAGAGAGAGAGAGAGAAGAGAGAGAGAGAGAGAGAGAGAGAGAGAGAGAGAGAGAAGAGAGAGAGAACAAAAAATAACATCAGTCCGAGTCAACAGCGCACAAACACTCGGTGAATATGGTTTCGGTGACATATTTGACCCTGAATAATGAGGGCAAAGGATTAAAGAGAAGAAGAGAAGAGAGAGAGGAGCAGTTTACCACGAAAATTCTCTCTCTCCTCTCTCTCTGCTCTCTCTCTCCTCTCTCTCCTCTCTCTCTCTCTCTCTCCTTCTCTCTCTCTCTCCTCTCTCTCTCTCTCTCTCTCTCTCTCTCCTCTCCTCTCTCTCCTCTCTCTCCCCTTTTCTCTCCTCCCCCCTTTTCCTCCCCTCTCTCTCCTGGGGCCTCTCTCTCTCTCTCTCCTCTCTCTCTCCCTTTTCTCTCATCTCTCTCTCTTCTCTCTCTCTCTCTCCTCCTCTCCTCTCTCTCTCTCTCTCTCCTTCTCTGCTCCGGGTCAGCGCACAATATCAAGTTAACAAATATTTCACACATAAAGTAAAGCACAATCTCGCGCCAAGTTTTTGTTTACTCTAGATCGTAAAGGACAGAAAATAGAGCAGTTCCAAGCCTCGTCTCGACCTTGAATCTCCTCCCCAAGTCATACCCATTCAAAGTGTTGCTTCCAAAGGCCATCACAGAGTCACTTTTACGTAAACTCCTTCCGCTGCTTGCATAAATGATACCTAGATATAAAATAAGACAGTTTCGTACTTCAACTATTTTTCTGTTCAGGGGATGGAAAAAAAAGTAAAATATGTGTCCTTAAGATTTTCGTATCAAATTTTTTTTTCTTCTGTTCAGAGTATGACAAAAAGTCATATCTGCGTCTTTTTCTATTACATTCCTGGGAAAGAAATGAGAAAATGAAAAGAGAGGAAGAACGAGTAACAAACGAGACTCGCGCCCATTACATATTCTATATTATAATCAGAGGGAAACTTTGGTGTGCTTGAACTTGGCTGGAAAAGTTTGTGGAGGCGACGAACAAAGGACACCCTGGACGGGGCGGCAAAATGTTACGCCGGAATTTTTCTGAGAGTGAGAAAATTATGTAAGTTTGAAACAGAAAAGAGGGAAGAGCTGAGCCAAACGCCCTTCTGTGTACCCTTCGTCTCTATCCTTGTACGACGCAGCGCCAGTCAGTCTTAACACAGCCCTATCAAAGCAAGCATGTATAGGGGAGTTATACAGTCATGGATAGAGAGGACAAGGGATGGTGGATAAAACAGGAGCTGCTTTGTACGGGACGATATGCCTTTGCTGACTCATGTTTTAACAGGGAGAGCACAAGGAGATGAATAACACGCAGTTCCTTTTTGTATGATGAGTTGAAAATATGACTGCAGTGCAACTCTGATTTCTCTTTGGATTATTCTATTATTTACTTTATTCAACGTTTGAGGGATTTATGTTGCTCAACATTAGCCTGTATTGGTTACGTAGGTTTTCTTTACCCTAATCTATCTATCTATTTGCCATAATCCTTATCATATTTTGTATATCTATCTATCTACGTGTGTCTATCTGCATATCTATCTATCTTTCTGTGGCTGTTTTCGAAGAGAAGAATAATTGGAGAATAATAATCGTGGGAGGCATTAATGGTTCTCCTTTACGCTATGGTACGTTAAAGGCGGCAAGGCCAATGGTCTGGAATGTAGTGGTTCATCTGACAATACGTATACAGTGTTATGCCTGTTTTAGTGTCCTCGTCTCCTCCATTCACTAAACACTCTTGAAGTAAGTCATTTTGTCCTTTTTGTCATGCGTTCATCCCTTCATCCATTCATTTCATCCATTATTTTCACCTATTTCATGTTTCATCTTTTCATCCATTCATTTCATCTATTCATTTTATGTTTTATCTTTTTTTCCATTCATTTCATCCATTCATTTCAACCATTTCATATCTCATCCTTTTTCCACTACCTTTCCCTCCTTCCCTCCGCCATCACATTCTTGTTCCCCGTACAGAGTCACGCCCTTTAAAGATCCTCCTGCAAGACAAAGTTATGTGTGTGTCCTCGAGACCGTCACGGCTACTCTCACGCTCTTGGCACAAATTCAGTGAAGTTTGTCCGTATCAAGTTGGCGGGAGTATGTGTGTTATGCAAATAATATTGGACTTGAGACAGGGCTATGGCGCGTTTCAGAGAAGGTTCGCTTTGTATTAATAAGATGACGGCGCTCTCTTCTTCTTCTTCTTCATCTTCTTTACTTTCTTTTTCTTTTTCTGACTATCAAATGCAGAATAAGTCGTTAACTCAGATAAAGCAGGAAAATGATCATTCATTAGTGTCATTATTAGTAGTGATTTTAAGACAAGTGCGCATTTTTAACTTAGCTTGGTTTTTACTGGTTCTGGTATCTGTTCTTCCTATGTATTCTTATGTATCCTCCTCCTCCTCCTCCTCCTCCTCATTCTCCTCCTCCTCCTCCTCCTCCTCCTCCTCCTCCTCCTCCTCCTCCTCCTCCTCCTCCTCCTCCACCTCCTCCCCCTCTCCTCTATACGTCTATAGTTCTTGCAATCATGAGTGAATTAGCAGGATATTGATGTTATTGCTACGTACAGCATTAACGGTAATTAGTATTAGTAGAGGCCAATTAGGATTATGCTTATAAAGGACACGGTTGACTCATTCGTTCAAGGTCAAAGGTTAAATGTTGTTGTTGGTGGTAGTAGTAGTAGTGGTAGTAGTAGTAGTATAGTAGTAGTAGTAGTAGTAGTAGTAGTAGTAGTAGTAGTAGTAGTAGTAGTAGTAGTAGTAATAGTAGTAATAGTAGTAGTAGTAGTAGTAGTAGTAGTAGTTAGTAGTAGTAGTAGTAGTAGTAGTAGTAGTAAATAGTTTGTTGGTGGGTAGTATGTAGTAGTAGTAGTGTAGTAGTAGTAGTAGTAATATAGTAGTGTAGTAGTAGTAGTAGTAGTAGTAGTAGTAGTAGTAGTAGTAGTAGTAGTAGTAGTAGTAATAGTAGTAGTAGTAGTAGTAATTGTAATAAGATATGGAGGAAGAGGAAGAAAAAGAGGAAGAGGAAGGAAAAGCATCCATAAGGTGTACCCACATCAAACAGAGACACAGACAGGTACTATTCCCATCAAAACAAGTATTAGCATCAAGCCTAATGATACACGCGGGTAAATAAGATGAAAAAAATACAGAAACAACAATTATCACACCAGAAACACGAATGCTAATATTTCCACCCTGTCAGCCCGTCCTGTGTATCGCAACCTTTGATTAGCAACACTTGGTGATTACATTATTTACTGCCACCTCAGTATACACAAAAATACACAAGAATATAATGTAATTACCATGGAGGAAGTGTCACAGCGTATTTTCGGTATTATATATATCAAGATACCCAAGGAACTGTTTTGCATGGTGAATTAGTACATGTTTTTCATTTCTTTTTTTATTCGCTAATTATATGTCCGCGTATCACCTCGTACCCTTGCTGCAAATTAGTCGGAATTGCAGGAAAAATCGAGGATGAGGATTGGGGCGCTGGAAGGAAGGGACGATTTCGTGAACCCAATGGAGTATTTGTTTTTCCTGGAGGAGGATTTTGTTACAGTAATGCAGGGGTTCCCAAAGTGGTCGATATCGACTCGAAGGGTCGATGGGATCATCCAAGGGGTCGATGAATCGCCAGGGGGTCGAAAGAGGGTCAATAAATGGCTAGGGGGTTGATGAATGGCTAGGTGAAAAGTTTCAGCACGAAACAGCTGCCAACAACAACCGTTATGCGAGTGGTACGAAAGCCGCCTCTGTGTCACCCTGACATAGAGACGGCTTTGACTTGGCTCGGTGCTAGTGTGTGACATCACGTCGGAGCTGTACCCCGCCCCACACACCCTCCACACACACACCGCCTCTCTCTCCCCTCCTCTGTCCCAAGTTCGTACCGTACGTGAAATATTCCTGTCCACTTCCCGTACTGATCGAACGAGCGTATTCCTCCCTCTCGTTGATGAGTGGACAGCCAGTAATCCTGCTAGTCTAGTATATTCTAAGCACGCTACTACTACTACTACTACTACTACTACTACTACTACTACTGCCTATAAGTACTTTTATAATTCCCCACATTCATTTAATCATAACATGTATGTATTACGTTTTTTTTCCATAACATACCATTTGCATTTAAATGTGTCGGGGTCGATGAAAATTTTGAAACATTATTAGGGGGTCGATGAGCTGAAGAGTTTGGGAACCCCTGCAGTAAAGAGACAGCGCTCGGACTCCTGCCACCTACACACAAGCGTCTTGGGCTACTTGGCAGGCTGTTGGGCTACTTTACAGGCTGTTGGGCTACTTTACAGGCTGTTGAGCAACTTTATAAGCTGTACACGTGCGGGAATATTTGAGTCACGTCATCACCCCAGCAGCCTTTATATATCCGGTTTTATTACGGCAGAGGACATCCCTTCGTGGGAGTCTTCTTGGGTTACCATTATAGGGGGCTCGGTTACTATCAAGTTAGGAGGTTATAATGCGGGAATAGGTGTATTTTTAAAAATTGCCTTCACTCTTACGTCTCGTGAGCGTCCCTTCATTTATGCCTTCATAATATCAATCAATCATTGGGGGCATACGCCGGGGGGCGCGTCGCCTCGCCCATCCTACGACGCCACTCCCGGGGGTCACCACGCGCGAGTTCCCATGCAGGCTCCTTTCCCATACCAAGCAGCTCTCGACAAGAAACATCAACTTGCCCCAGCCACGAGCCTAGTGGGCGCCCCCTTGGCCTCCTCCACCCGGGTTGTCTCTTACAGAAACACCAATGGGTGGGTGGGTTTTTCGGGTAGGTGCACCATGCCCATATGCCCGAAGTTTGGGGCTGACGGACTATGCAGGTAATAGGCCTCATTCATCTCCGGTAATCGCTGATTTTGACACGTAATCATCCCAGCATCCCCATATTCTGCAAGCACTTATTACCAAGGGCATTGTTTTCTCCTTAAAGTCCTATTTAGTGTTCTGTCTCCAACCAAAGAAGACAGGGATCACAGCGACTTAAAGATCCGGTCTTTTTTTCCTCACAGGTCCGACAACGCCAAATACTCCCCTGAGCGGTCCATAACACCGGGGCTATGCAATCCCCGTAAACTTTTTGCTGACCCCCGTCATTATGGTGCGCACCAAGGTATGAAAAATTTTCCAAAGATCTCAATGTCATCGCCACACGCATGAACAACTGCGCTTCATCTATAATCTCCAAACACCGGGACCTTGGTCTTGAGCCAGGAGACCTAAAGCCCCAAAATGCTTTCCACCTCGTGCAGCGCCTCAAAACCATCACCAGGCCTCCACGCTCGAAAAAGATTACTCATCATCGGCAAAAACAAGATTTGATTTTGGTGCTGCGACGGTGCTCCACATCATTTTGATCTAAAACCTTGTCCATACCCACCCCTACAAGCTTTTGAAAAGTGATGGGCAAGACCCCCTCCTCACCCTGTAATTTTACGGGAAAAAAGCTGGATAACCTGCCCCCAAAATTCACGCCTCGCAGTCCCAGAATAAGCCATTTTTATAAAACCTAGCCCTTCGGGAACCCTCGAATCGCGAAATCCCGAGTGACCACAGCATTGGTCAAACCCCTTTCTTGAGATCAACTAGGCTGCAAGCACCCCTGTCGAAACCACGTCGGCGTTCCCCAGGAACAAAGCGCTAGGCCCGGCCCCTTTGTTGACTTACCAGGCTGAACCCAGACTGCTGGGGTCTCTGATGCTTCACCAATATGCAATTCGTTAGAAATAATGGGAAACCCTTGCCTGGACGCTGACAGTGTAATACCGGGGAAATTGTTGCAGTCCTGCGCCCCCTTTTCCCTTTCTAGATAGAGACACCACCCCCTTTTCCATCGGGGGAAAGGGTACCTATTGCCACACGAGTCGGGACAGCATGCAGCCCGCAAATCATCCCTCAACCCCAGCTTTGAGGAGTCCGCACTGATTTTCAAACCCAGCTGCCTTTCCACCCTTCAACTTTGCTCGCCTTCTGACTTCGTCAAGAGAGGGTGGGGTTTTCGTAAATGGGGGGATGGGCCCCATCCACTGCCTTAACCCTTTTTGTGAACTGCCCGTTGGGGGTCCCCGTGAAAAACTCCCCCAAGTATCGCCCAACGAGCCATCTGCCCTCCTGTCCGACACGGGCGCCCATCCTTTCGAAAGCACTGGCCCGAGAAGGGACTTGGACGGAGCTTTTTCAGGGCTCAGTAAGGCGGGTCGGAGGTCTTTTAGCGTTCAAATAAACCCTCGACATCCACAGCGAGACTCCTGACATACCTCCCCTTTTGTCTCTCCCCGGAGGTTCTAGTCCGGGGGGTGCAGGCCCTGTCTGGTCCTGGTTCCCAGCCAGCTGGCAGCGGACTCTCCTCGATTTTCTCCAGCGCCTCCGCAAGAAAAAACCACCCTTGACCTCGGCGCTCCCCAATACACCCTTGGCACCTTTTAGAGTTTCACGTTTGAAGGTATCCCAGTTCTACAGGGTTCCCGGTGATGAAAGTGATGCCGGGGAAAGGTGTATTTTTAAAAAGGGGCCTTCACTCTTACGTTTCGCGAGCCTCCCTTTATTTGTGCCTTCTAATATAGTTGAAAAAGGGAATCTGGGGTGCCCTAAACTGGAAAATTACCTGATTTCCTCCCCCAAAACTACAGCACCGCCCCCTTCCCCCTGGAGGCATCTCTGGCCCCATCCACTCATTTACAAGCCCATAGGCGGTTTCCTTCTCTCCAACACTCGGGCCTCGTCTTTCCCACTCGGGTTTTGTGTTTGTGTGTGTGTGTTGTGTGTGTTTGTGTGGGTTGGTGTGTTTGTGTGTGTGTGTGTGTGTGTGTGTGTGTGTGTGGGGTGTAAAGTGTGTGTTGGGTGTGTGGGGTTTTGTTGGTGTTTGTGTGGTGTGGTATGTGTGTGTGTGTTGTTGTGTGTGTGTGTGTGTATGTGTTGTGTGTGGTGGGGGGGGGTATATTTGGGCCATGTAGCTGAAAAAACAACACTTAATGCAGCCCCCGGGACGACCTTTTTTTCCCCCCGTTGTGTATATGTCCCCTGATTCCTCCCAAATCGGCTCCCTTCCTGCTTTCCCCTCCCCACTGTAAAGTCGGCGCGTGACAACCCCTGGAAAAAATTTCCTTGGTATAGTGTACAGTTTTTCGCTCTTCTGGGTTATTGCAGTCTCAGCGTCGTGGCTCTGACCCAAACGTTAAAGGCTCCAGGGTTCAGTCTGGCTAGAGGCTGTGACGTGAGGTATTTCAGGGCCGATTTACCCCCGTGCACCCCCCCCTCGTCTGAGACCAACTTTTTTTTATTCTCTAACCCTTTTTGACAGAAAAATTGATGCCAAAAAAAATCAAGGACTCACTACCCCATAGCACCCATTTCAAATGACCCCCAGCAATTTTTATAAATCACATTTTTGCAATAAACCCTTCACTTCTAGGGCCATCAGCCCTTTTTGTGTCTAAACCCATGTTTTAAGGTACCACAATCCAATGTGCCAACAAAAATGACCCTATGGCAAACCGGGGGAATTCCGTTAAGGCTTCCTTCTGCCCCTTTATACAGCGAACGAGTCAAAACCCCCCCCCCCCCCCAAAATATTCCACGAGGAAAAAAAAAACATTCGCTTCGTATCTCCAAGGCCTGACACCTCATTTTTTTTGCCCCCCGCGTCAGATACGGGGGAGCAAGTAAAGATTCACTTCCCCTTGCCTCTCGTACCCTTCCTGCCAAGGCAAACTACTAATTCCCCCCACCCCCGCCATAATCCACGACCTAATTAGCTCTGCCTAAATTCCGACCAGTCCCCCCCCGCATAAAACGTGCCAAACGTGCGTGCGTCGGGTCTTTTAAATAGTCTCTGAAAACTAATAAAAATCGTTCAAGGGAGGCAGTCGTCCTGTATACAAGTGGGGGATCAAACTCGTCCAATGTCGACGAGGGGAACCATTCGCTTCGTTTCTCCGAGGCGGGGGGACGGGGCGTCGACGGGGAGGTGTTGATAAAAACCGACCCTCCTCCTCCCCCCTTCGCATATATCTTCAAGGCAAGCGGTCGGGTGGCCCTTTATAGGGTAGCAAAAAATAAGTCCTCTCACTCCTACCGCCCGTGTCCCCGCGCTGGGTTTGGGTGGGGGGGGGGGGGGGGGGCCTGGGGGGGGGGGGGGGGGGGGGGGGGGGGAAAAGGGGGGGGGGGGGGGGGGGGGGGGGGGGGGGGGGGGGGGGGGGGGGGGGGGGGGGGGGGGGGGGGGGGAAAAAAAAAAAAGGGGGGGGGGGGGGGGGGGGGGGGGGGGGGGGGGGAAACCCGGGCGGGGGGGTTTTTTCTGCCCCGTGAAATGGGCCCCGGGAAATTCCCAAAAAAGGAAAAAACCCCTTAAAGGTTTGGGTTTCCGCGGATTTCCCAAAAAGGGGGAAAAAGGGCTTTAAAGGGAAGGGAAAATTTAAATTTCCCAAAAAGAAAGAAAGGACCCTCCTGTTTGAATTTCCAGGCAGCATTAGGGGCCAAAGTGGTAAACCCCGGCTGTCAAGTAAAATTGGGGAAAATGCCCAATACCTGAAAGGGGAAAACATTACCCCCCGTTGGAAAACCCCCGGGATTGGATACACTTGGACCAAGGAAAAATTCCCCCATTACCCAAAAGGCCCCCCCCCCCGGAAAAATGGGGGGGGGGAAATGGATGGAAATTTTTTTGGATAAAACGACCCCAATTTCGAAAGGTCGTCGGCCCTAATGTGCTGAAAGACAAATAATCGGTAAAGGGCAGGCAGTCAGTCCGATACAGGGTGCGGGAGTCAATCTCAGTCCCATGTCGACGAGGGAACACATCGCTTCGTTTCTCCGAGGGGGCGACTCGTCGACGGGAAGAGGGTTGATCAAGAACGACCTCCTCCTCCTTCGCATATAGACAAAGGCAGCAGTCGGGTGGCCTTCATAGCGGTAGCAAAACTAAGTCACTCTCACTCCTACCAGCCGTGCAGCGCTGCGGTTTGATTTCGGCCCTGCAATAGCGCGAGGTATGAATTCACTGGCAAGCCAACCGAGGCAACTGCCGGGGGTAAGGGTAAAGGAAACTTAAGGATCGTTTAATTACCGTTCAAGGCATTCACTTCTGCCTCATACAGGGAAGCGAGACAGATCTTTAAGAGAACTGGAGTTGCCGATGATGTTTTCGAACCAAAAGAAACTGACACCAGGATCATCCTGTATTTTGCTATGCACAAGAGCAAGGCTATGAATGGTGCGCATCAGAAGCCCAGACAGTGAGTGTATTTTTCATAGCACTTCACCAGCTGGAAACCTTGAGATCACCATGCTGTTTGACACAGGTACCGCGAATAAGAAGAGGCTAATCAACATTACTCAGCTTGCCCAGAAATATGGCCAAACCATTCTGCACTGCGTTGATGTGCCTCCATGCTTTCCCACCATTGCGACACAACGAGTGCTTTCAAAGGAATCGGGAAAATCCGACCAATCAAACTTCTCCAGAGGAGCCCTAAGAATCATAGAGGTACTTTGTCAGCTAGGAAGCACCTGGAACCCCTCAGAGAACTTGATGAATGACTTGGAGGAATTCACGTGCGCCATGTACGGCAAAGCTCGCTACAAGAGTGTGATGCATTTCGCTTTGCGGGCTCTAAGTGAGAAATGGTGGTGGAACAGATGCCACCATCAACCTTGAACGCAACATCGATCTCAACCAGCTCCCGCCTTGCCAAAAAGCACTGCAGCAGCATGTCAGACGAGTAAACTACCAAATTGGTATCTGGAAGGCCGCCAACATCCCACAACCATCAGTACCCGAGGCCACCGATGGACATGGATGGAAGTTGGCTGATGGCAAAATCGAGCCAGTATGGTTCGACGGACCGGTTGTTCCAGCGGATATAGCTGAAGAAGTTGATAGCATAGACAGTGATGATAAAATGAGCTCATCCGATGAAGAGTCAGAACAGATTGATGCTGCTTCAGATGTTGTGTCCAGTGACAGTGATGAGGATTGATGCCCGCAAGGACATTTGCTAGACGCTGTCTTGTGTTACTTGCGATGGTGTAGCTTTGTTATTTAGTACGATTTGTTTGTGGTATCTTGACTGGTGTTACTTGCTGTTGATTGTCAATGTGTTTTTTGTTCTGGTGAAAATAATATTTCTTTTAAATCATGTGATTCATTGTCGTTTTGATAATGTGATATGTTGTGTTGTGTTTTTTGCCACTTGCTGTTGAAAGATTAATTAACTTTTTGTTATTCTGGTCAAATTAACATTTCAGTTTAATTGTGTGATTCGTATGTGTTATTTTAACTATTTTATGTGAGTATATTGTCTGGTGCTACTTGCTTTTGATTGATTATGTAGGCTTATAGTTCGATATAAAGTCATCGTAACATTTCAGTTCAATTATGTGATTCATTGTTATGAGCATTGCAATATTGAATTTAGTTGACTCTTTATCAATCGTTTTCTTAACAACACCACAACATAGCGAAGGCAAATACTTCCAACGGCAGCCATTATTTAATGAAGGGATGTAGTCATTAGAATTCCCCTGAGCACCACATCAGCCCTAACAGCTGAAATGTTAAAAAATGTATGTTTAAAGTTAAATTTTGTGGAGAACTGAAACATATGGAAATGTCTGAAAAGCACCTCTGAAAATCTACTTGCTCAATCATTTTTTTGGCACTTNCAAAACAGATCTTGATCTGTGCTGCCGACGGATGCTCCACAATCACTTTGATCTACAACCTTGTCCATACCCAGCCATACAAGCGTTGAAAAGTGATGGGCAGGACGCACCCTGCCTCACTCCTGTATTTACAGGAAAGAAGCTGGATACACCTGCCCCACATTCACAGCACTCGCAGTCCCAGAATACAGACCAGTTATCAAACCATAGTCCTTGCAGAATCCTCGAATCGCAGAAGATCCCAGAGTGACTCACGATGCACTGAGTCAAACGCCTTCTTGAGATCAACATAGGCTGCAAGCATCCCCTGTCGAAACTCACGTCGGCGTTCCACCAGGAATACGAAGCGCTAGGACACGGTCCCGTTTGTTGACTTACCAGGCGTGAACCCAGACTGCTGAGGTCTCTGATGCTTCACCAGATGACTGCGAATTCGTGTCAGCAATATATGGGCAAGCACCTTGCCTGGTACGCTGAGCAGTGTAATACCGCGGTAATTGTTGCAGTCCTGACGGTCCCTTTTCCCTTTCTAGATAGAGACGACCAGCCCCCTTTTCCAGTCAGGAGGAATGGTACCTGATTGCCACACGGCAGTCAGGACAGCATGCAGCCCGCGGATCATGGCCTCAACCCCAGCTTTGAGGAGCTCCGCACTGATATTACAAACACCAGCTGCCTTTCCACCCTTCAACTTTGCTACAGCCTCTCTGACTTCGTCAAGAGAGGGTGCGGTTTCGTCAATGGAGGATCGGCATCCACTGCCTGTAACCCAGTGTTTGTGAAGCTGCTCAGTTGGAGGGTCCACCGTGAACACTGCCCAAAGTACTCAGCCCAACGAGCCATCTGCCCATCCATGTCCGACACGAGGCGCCCATCTGCTGTTCGAATAGCACTCGCCCGAGAAGGAGACTTGGAACGGAGCTTCTTCAGGGCTCAGTAGGCGGGTCGGAGGTCATTAGCGTTCAAATGACCCTCGACATCCACAGCGAGACTCCTGACATACCTCTCCTTGTCTCTCCCCAGGAGGGTTCTAGTCCGGCGTGACAGAGCCCTGTGCTGGTCCTGGTTCCCAGCCAGCGTGGCAGCGCGACTCTCCTCGATTTTCTCCAGCGTCTCCGTCAAGACAAAACCACGCCTTGACCTCGGGCGCTCCCCAATACACTCCTTGGCAGCCTGTAGAGTTTCACGTTTGAAGGTATCCCACAGTTCTACAGGGTTCCCGAGTGAGTGAAAGTGATGCGGGAATAGGTGTATTTTTAAAAATGGCCTTCACTCTTACGTTTCGCGAGCCTCCCTTTATTTGTGCCTTCATAATATAGTTGAGTGCAAATCGTGGGATGCCCTAAACTGGAAAATGACCTGATTTCCTCCAAAGACTACAGCACCGCTCCCCTTCCCCCTGGAGGCATCTACTGGCCCTCACTGCCACTCATTTACAAGTCCCATAGGCGGTTCACTTCTCTCCAACACTCGGACACTCTGTCTTTCCCACTCGGTATGTGTGTTTGTGTGTGTGTGTGTGTGTGTGTGTGTGTGTGTGTGTGTGTGTGTGTGTTGTGTGTGTGTGTGTGTGTGTGTGTGTGGTGTGTGTGTTGTTGTGTGTGTGTGTGTGTGGTGTGTGTGTGTGTGTGTGTGTGTGTGTGTGTGTATGTGTGTGTGTGTGTGTGTGTGTGTGTGTGTGTGTATGTGTGTGTGTGTGGTGGGGGGGGATATATTGTGTGCCATGTAGCTGAAAAAACAACACTTAATGACAGCCCGGCACTGACCTTTTGTCCTCCGTTGTGTATATAGTCCCTGATGTCCTCACACTCGGCGTCCCTTCCATGCATTTCCCCTCCTCACTGTAAAGTCGAGCGCGTGACAACTCCCTGGGAATAAATATCCTTGGTATAGTGTACAGTTCTCGCTCTTCTGGTGTTATTGCAGTCATCAGCGTCGTGGCTCTGTACCCAGAGCGATTCAAGGCTCCAGGGTTACAGTCTGGCTAGAGGCTGTGACGTGAGGTAGTGCATGGGCCAGATTTACCCACCGTGCACCCACCCCATAACAGTCTGAGACCAACTTTATTTTATTCTCTGAACCTTTCTGAACAAGAAAAATTGATGCCAACAGAAAAATACAAGGACTCACTACCCGATAGCAGCCAATTTCAAAATGACCACCAGCAATTTTGATAAATCACAATTTTTGCAATAACTTCACTTCTAGGACACATACAGACACAATTTTGATGTCTAAACCCATGTTTTAAGGTACCAGCAATCCAATGGTGCCAACAAAAATGACCTATGAGCAACCGATAATACTCGTTTAAGGCATTCACTTCTGCCTTCATACAAGCGAAGCGAGTCAAACCCCCCCCCCCCCCCCCCAAATATTCCACGAGGAAAAAAACACATTCGCTTCGTATCTCCAAGGCGCTGACACCTCATTGTTTTGCCGCCGCGTCAGTATACAGGTGGGAGCAAGTAACGATTCACTTCCCATTGCCTCTCGTACCCTTCTCTGCCAAGGCAAAACTACTAATGTCCCCCACCCAAAATACCGCCATAACTCACACGACCTTAATTAGCTCTGCCTAAATATCCGACACAGTCCCCCACCCTGCATCATCGTGCACATCGTGCGTGTCGTCGGCTCTTAACTAGTCTCTGAAAGACTAATAATAATCGTTCAAGGCAGGCAGTCAGTCCTGTATACAAGTGGCGGGAGTCAATCTCAGTCCCATGTCGACGAGGGAACACATTCGCTTCGTTTCTCCGAGGCGGCGACATCGTCGACGGGAAGAGGTGTTGATCAAGAAACCGACCCTCCTCCTCCTCCTTCGCATATAGTACTTCAAGGCAAGGCAGGTCGGGTGGCCTTCATAGGGTAGCAAAAACTAAGTCACTCTCAACTCCTACCCAGCCCGTGTCCAGCGCTGCGGCTGATTTCGTGCCCGTGGCAATAGCGCGTAGGTATGAATTCACTGGCAAGCCAACCGAGACAACGGCGGGGGTAAGGGTGAGGCACTTAAGGATCGATAATACTCGTTCAAGGCATTAACTTCTGCCTTCATACAAGGGAAGCGAGACAGATCGTTAAGAGAACTGAGTTGCCGATGATGTTTTCGAACCAAAAAGAAACTGACACCAGGATCATCCTGTATTTTGCCTATGCACAAGAGCAAGGCTATGAAATGGTGCGCATCAGAAGTCCAGACAGTGATGTATTTTTCATAGCACTTCACCATGCTGGAAACCTTGAGATCACCATGCTGTTTGACACAGGTACCGCGAATAAGAAGAGGCTAATCAACATTACTCAGCTTGCCCAGAAATATAGCCAACCATTCTGCACTGCGTTGATGTGCCTCCATGCATTCACACATTGCGACACAACGAGTGCTTTCAAAGGAATCGGGAAAATCCGACCAATCAAACTTCTCCAGAGGAGTCCAAGAATCATAGAGGTACTTTGTCAGCTAGGAAGCACCTGGAACCCCTCAGAGAACTTGATGAATGACTTGGAGGAATTCACGTGCGCCATGTACGGCAAAGCTCGCTACAAGAGTGGTGAAGCATTTCGCTTTGCTGGCTCTAATGAGAATTGGTGGTGGAACAGATGCCACCCATCAACCTTGAACGCAACATCGATCTCATCGCTCCCGCCTTGCCAAAAAGCACTGCAGCAGCATGTCAGACGAGTAAACTACCAAATTGGTATCTGGAAGGCCGCCAACATCCCACAACCATCAGTACCCGAGGCCACCGATGGACATGGATGGAAGTTGGCTGATGGCAAAATCGAGCCAGTATGGTTCGACGGACCGGTTGTTCCAGCGGATATAGCTGAAGAAGTTGATAGCATAGACAGTGATGATAAAATGAGCTCATCCGATGAAGAATCAGAACAGAGTGATGCTGCTTCAGATGTTGTGTCCAGTGACAGTGATGAGGATTGATGCCCGCAAGGACATTTGCTAGACGCTGTCTTGTGGTACTTGCGATGGTGTAGCTTTGTTATTTAGTACGATTTGTTTGTGGTATCTTGACTGGTGTTACTTGCTGTTGATTGTCAATGTGTTTTTTGTTCTGGTGAAAATAATATTTCTTTTAAATCATGTGATTCATTGTCGTTTTGATAATGTGATATGTTGTGTTGTGTTTTTTGCCACTTGCTGTTGAAAGATTAATTAACTTTTTGTTATTCTGGTCAAATTAACATTTCAGTTTAATTGTGTGATTCGTATGTGTTATTTTACTATTTTATGTGAGGTATATTGTCTGGTGCTACTTGCTTTTGATTGATTAATGTAGGCTTATAGTTCGATATTAAAGTCATCGTAACATTTCAGTTCAATTATGTGATTCATTGTTATGAGCATTGCAATATTGAATTTAGTTGACTCTTTATCAATCGTTTTCTTAACAACACCACAACATAGCGAAGGCAAATACTTCCAACGGCAGCCATTATTTAATGAAGGGATGTAGTCATTAGAATTCCCCTGAGCACCACATCAGCCCTAACAGCTGAAATGTTAAAAAATGTATGTTGAAAGTTTAATTTTGTGTCGATCGAACCTGAAATGCATAAAAATGGCAAAAATTGGTCTGAAAATGGCAGCCATCTTGAAATCCAATCTAACGGTTGCTCATAGGTCATTTTTGTTGGCACCATCGGATTGTTGGTACCTTAAAACATGGGTTTAGACATCAAAATTGTGTCTCTATGGGTCCTAGAAGTGAAGTTATTGCAAAAATTGTGATTTATCAAAATTACTGGTGGTCATTTTGAAATTGGCTGCTATCGGGTAGTGAGTCCATATATTTTTCTGTTGGCATCAATTTTCTTGTTCAGAAAGGTTCAGAGAACAAAATAAAGTTGGTTTCAGACTGTTATGGGGTGGGTGCACGGTGGGTAAATCTGGCCCATGCACTAAGGGTATCGGCCTGATGGCTTTTAGGTCTGATTGAGCTGGGTGAAAGTAATGTGTTTGCGATGGAGCTGTGATACGTGGAGGTTGGAACACTTAAGGATTTTGTGTTAATCTATAGTGGCGATGTTAAGAGATGGAGACCTTAAGAGTATTGTAAAATATAGTGCATATTTTTGTTTGTTTACACTCTCTCTCTCTCTCTCTCTCTCTCCTCTCATCTCTCTCTCGTCTCTCTCTCTCTCTCTCTCTCTCTCTCTCTCTCTCTCTCTCTCCTCTCTCTCTCTCTCTCTCTCTCCTCTCTCTCTCTCTCCTCTCTCTCTCTCTCTCTCTCTCTCTCTCTCTCTCTCTCTCTCTCTCTCCTCTCTCTCTCTCTCTCTCTCTCTCTCTCTCTCTCCTCTCTCTCTCTCTCTCTCTCTCTCTCTCTCTCTCTCTCTCTCTCTCTCTCTCGCTCGCTCGCTCGCTCGCTCGCTCGCTCGCTCGCTCGCTCCTCTCTTTCTCTCGTCTCTCCTCTCTCTCTCTCTCTCTCTCTCTCTCTCTCTCTCTCTCTCTCTCTCTCTCTCTCTCTCTCTCTCTCTCCTCTCTCTTCTCTCTCTCTCTCTCTCTCTCTCTCTTTAAATAATAATAATAAAACACCTGCTATAAATAATTTAAAAAAATAACGTGCCACAAAAAAAAAAAAAAAAATTACACAAATACCTCCATTTACATATTAGTATAATCTAGCAAAGGTAAATAACAGCTATGGAATAACCAGGTAACTACACCTAGAATACCGTAATTTTCTTGGCGTTCCATGAGGTGCAGTGTGATGGCGTCTGGTTGAAATGTAAATGGATGGAGTGAGTGGAATATTAGGTAAAAAAAAAGGAAGAAAAACAAACAATCGATGGCTCTAGGGAAGGAAGGAAGAGAGGGAGGGAGTAAAGGGAGGGAGTGAAGGGAGGGAGGGTTGGCAGGGATGGAGGGAGAGAAGGGGTGGAGTGATGGGATGGAGGGAGTGAATGGATGGAGTGAAGGGATGGAGGGAGTGAAGGGATGGAGTGAAGGGATGGAGTGAAGAGATGGAGGGAGGGAAGGGGTGGAGGGAGGGAAGGGGTGGAGTGAAGGGATGGAGGGAGTGAAGGGATGGAGGGAGGGATGGGTGGAAGGGAGTGTTGAACTGTTGAAATGAACATTGAGAGAGGGAACGAAGGGAGGCATGGAGGGGAAAGCGAGAGAATGATTGAAGAGAGGCAGGGAGAGTAAGGCGAGAAAAGTTATTTATAAAGTGAAAAAAAAATTAATGGGAGTTAGACAAGAAAGAAAAGGTGGGAATATTAATACACATAAGAACAGAAAGACAAACTGAGGATGGTGAGAATAATAATAATATAAAAGATGGATTACATGGAAAAGAAAACGTGCAAAGGGACACTACGTCGATGGGGGACTAATAAAGATACGAACCATAAAAGCAATCTGTATGGAGGCCTAAGGGCGTATAGAGGTTATCAACGACCTATTAAGTGACAAGATTGAACGGCACCGATATTTACCTTTTGCCTTCAGGGAAAACCATTTGACGAGCCATCACTTCACGCCATCAATATATATTTTTTGCCAAAACGAAATACGTTGTATGTTAAAGAGAATCATCGTACGTACATACACTCTCTCTCTCTCTCTTTCTTATTTTTCCGCCCTTGAGCTGAATTTTTCCTTGAGAAGAATTTCCAGGAACCATTGAAATCGTGTTGTAGTTGTTGATTGTAGTAGAAGTAATACTTGTAGTCGCTGGCTGGCTTGTGTTGCGTAGGTTACGGAGGTTGCCATGTTGATGGTCGTGGTTGTGGTTGTACTGGCTGGCTGTGGTTGTTGGAAGAAGATCGGCGTATAATCTTGATAATCTTGGTAGAACGTGGAGAAGCTGGCCGGAGATTGGTACTCTCTTGTAGAGGTTTGTTGTAGAACTTGCTTGTAGAATGCGTTGGGTGTCGTTAACACTGCGTTATGGTGTTATAAGACTGATAAAATCAGTCACCACCGCTGTACACCAATTATATAATTAATAATCCCACTGCTATCACCAATTATATATAAGTCTGATATGATATTTGTAGAGACTTATCTGGTATGAGTTAAAATGGTACTTCCAGCTTTGTACACATTTATTTAGAGTCCAATAAGGAGCGTAGAGATTACAACCAAGTACAATGAATGTCTTGAGCACAGCCAGAGAGTGTCGGACTGGGCGAGTGAGCAGAGCGTGTTTGTAGCGTCGATGTCCGAGGTCTTCTCCCCTTCTCCTCGTGATTCTGGCTTCTTATCACTTCTTGTTGATCCTATACTTTATGCTGACAACTAGGAATTTGTCCTGTGATATACTTTGAGAATGCAAGGTCTTCATGGGTCTCACAGTGAAACAGAGGAGGAAAGATAAACGTATAATTATATATACATTACATAGATATATAATTATTTGTTTATAATGTTTCCAAAAATACACTGATTCTTTTGATGTTAATTACATGAAAATATTATGTATGGTAGTTGTAGCACTTGTTACACTTGTGTGATAATAGTTGTAATTCAATAATAATAGTTATGCAAGTTATTATATATGTTAGGAGTGATAACTGACTGACATTGCTCGGGCCGCTATATAATTTGTCCTCAAATTAGGCACATAAGAATTAGCTAGGGAATAACAAATGGTACACCTAACTAAAGGCTAAATATATATAGAAAATATAAACTATAAAATTCCCAAAGCAAAATTCCTATCGCTAAAAGTGAGTAAACTCTGAGCTAAATACACAGAAAAATATGGAAAACCATGGATTACATGATGTTCAACATCAAAGAAAATGACATGGCCGAGTAAAATTATATATATATATATATATGTGTCAGTACTAGTGTGGGTAATCCACAATGTGTAAAAATCACTGGCAATAATTTCAAGTGATAAGTGTTTCAAGTGTACGTGTACTGGAGATCAATCAATCAATCATTGGGGGCATACGCCGGGGGGTGCGTCGCCTCGCCCACCCTACGACGCCACTCCCGGGGGTCACCACGCACGAGTTCCCATGCAGGCTCCTTTCCCATACCAAGCAGCTCTCGACAAGAAACATCAACTTGCCCCAGCCACGAGCCTTGTGGGCGCCCCCTTGGCCTCCTCCACGCCGGATTGTCTCCTACAGATACAACCCGATGGGAAGGATCAGTTTCAGGGTAGCGTGCCACATGCCCATATAGCCGAAGTTGGCGCTGACGGACTATGCAGGTAATAGGCCTCGATTCAGTTTCATGGTGCAATCGCTGATTTGACACGTAATCATCCCAGCGATACCCCATGATTCTGCGAAGACACTTATTACCAAAGGCATTGATTCGTCTCTTCAAGTCACTATTTAGTGTCCATGTCTCACAACCATAGAGTAAGACAGGGATCACAAGCGACTTGAAGATCCGGATCTTTGTCCTCCTGCACAGGTACCGACAACGCCAAATACTCCCGCTGAGCGAGTCCATAACACCGTGGGCTATGCCAATCCGTCGTAAGACTTCTTGACGTGACCCGCCGTCATTATGGACTGCGCTACCAAGGTATGTAAAACTTTCCAAGATCTCAATGTCCTCGCCACACGCATGAACAGACTGTACTGCTTCATCTAGTAAGTCTCCAAATACCTGGACCTTGGTCTTGAGCCAGGAGACCTCAAGTCCCAAAGGCTTTGCCTCCTCGTGCAGCGCCTCGAGAGCCATCACCAGGACCTCCAGCGACCTCAGCAAAGATTACTGCATCATCGGCAAAAACAAGATCAGTGATCTTGGTGTTGCCGACGGATGCTCCACAATCACTTTGATCTACAACCTTGTCCATACCCAGTCCATACAAGCGTTGAAAAGTGATGGGGCAAGGACGCACCCTTGCCTCACTCCTGTATTCACAGGAAAGAAGCTGGATACACCTGCCCCACACTTCACAGCACTCTCAGTCCCAGAATACAGACCAGTTATCAAACCAATAGTCCTTGCAGGAATCCCTCGAAGTCGCAGAAGATCCCAGAGTGACTCACGATTGCACTGAGTCAAACGCCTTCTTGAGATCAACATAGGCTGCAAGCATCCCCTGTCGAAACTCACGTCGGCGTTCCACCAGGACACGAAGCGCTAGGATACGGTCCGTTGTTGACTTACCAGGCGTGAACCCAGACTGCTGAGGTCTCTGATGCTTCACCAGATGACTGCGAATTCGTGTCAGCAATAGATGGGCAAGCACCTTGCCTGGTACGCTGAGCAGTGTAATACCGCGGTAATTGTTGCAGTCCTGACGGTCCCCTTTCCCTTTCCAGATAGGGACGACCAGCCCCCTTTTCCAGTCAGGAGGAATGGTACCTGATTGCCACACGGCAGTCAGGACAGCATGCAACCCGTGGATCATGGCCTCACCCCCAGCTTTGAGGAGCTCCGCACTGATATTACAAACACCAGCTGCCTTTCCACCCTTCAACTTTGCTACAGCCTCTCTGACTTCGTCAAGAGAGGGTGCGCTTTCGTCAATGGGAGGATCGGCATCCACTGCCTGTAACCCAGTGGTGTGAAGCTGCTCAGTTGGAGGGTCCACCGTGAACACCGGTGGAGGATGGTACTGGAGATGGTAGCTAGCAAACTCAACTGTCAGCGAAAGTAGCTGTGAAAATTCCATGGAAAAATTGAGAACATAACATTTCAAGTAATGAAATTGTATCGTAAATTGTCAAGTAATCGTTAAAAACTGTGAATGAGTCAAGTAATGACGAAGGCTCGTCTGACTGTAGAGCTGCTGCTGTGTGCATAGTATAACAATATATGTACCCACTAGTAATAGTACTGTGTCAGTAAAAGAATGTAATGGACTGTAGACATAAGGAAAAATTGACAAGACCTCGCCTGATACAATCTGTGTGGGTGTATCAGTGTGGGTAACTGTGGTGTAAGTAACCTAGTAATATGTAAGTAAGTAATAGTAAAAAAATGGATATATAACATTGGTAGAGACATCGCTGGATACACATTAATGTGGTTGCATTGTGTGTAGGCAAAGCTAAGTTTGCCAGACATCATTCAGAAATTAAAATAATGCAAAGTTATTGTGGAAAATAAATTGACCTCAGCGAGTGTAAAAACTGACTGGCAGAGAAACTGACTGAATTATTATTCGACATTGGCGAACAATGTTATGAGAGATAAGGTTATCTATGTCAATCAATATTTTCTGAGGTCTGTATTAAGACAAGTAGTCATTCGTAACTTCTCTGCGAGTTTGAATTTGTTAGTAAGTAATGATACATGGTTAGTTAGTTGTACATAGGCAATACATGTGAGCAGAATGTAGTTCAAAGATATGTGTGATCGTACGTCACGTACATCATGCAGATGTGTAAAGAGTTATAGAGTAACTGCTTGTCATGCATATAGTACCTATTTTAAATATGTTAGTAAGTACACAATCCTATCATTCAAGTAGTGATCGTGGTACAACAGGAAGAACGTAAGTAAATCATTCCTGTATTTAAAAAATGTAATTTCATGTATACTAAGTTATGCATGCAGTTATGTTATCATGCATTTTAATACGTAAGGAATTAATTCAAGGAAAAATAGTAATTATGCAACAAAAAAATGTGTTAGTATCTCATGCAAGTAAATAATGTATTGTAACAATAAGTGAGTTAGTATGTATGTTAATACAAAAACAATGTCATGCAAGTAATTAATGTATTCAACATTAAGTGCGTAAGAATTCCTTTAAATGGGGAATGAAGTAAATAATGTCATGCAATGATAAGTGCGTAATAATTCCTTTCATTGAGGAAATTAAGTCAATAATGTGATCATGCAACAATACGTGCGAAATAATTCCTTGAATTGTGGAGTGTAAATAAATAATTATATATTGCTATGCACTTGTGGTGCAACTTTAACTCTAATAAAATATATTCTAATGTGAAAGTTATCGGGTCATACATTAGTGTTTCATCGTGCTAGAGTTACAAGGGTAAAATGCAATTATATTATTGTTTTATAGTTGGTCAGAATAATATGTAGCTAAACCAAAAAATTCGTAAAACATCAAGTAAGGGTAATTTTCAAGAGTGTATATAACATTGGCTTGGTGTTTGTTGTAGAACATTTTCTAAAAAAGAGAACAACACACAATAAAATTCAGAATCCCATGGAAATTTTAAATAATCAGGTGAACTGATATAAAATGTAATGATATGGAATGGTATGGAATGTTATGACACTACTGCTTTTCCGGGGTGGTAAATGGGCAGTTTGGTGACGGTAATCAGTTTTAGCAGTGTGTTGTCATCATTAACTACAGGTGTGTCCTGTGTATTAAAATTAGTTTTTGGTAAAGCATCATCTGTATCTAATCCTCTAGTTACTCGAAACATTTATTCGCGACCGTGTAGTAGAAAAAGGCGTCTCAAACTAAACAATCACGAAAAACAGAGAACATTACAGGAATCAGGTTCAGGAATCGGTAACACTGAACTGTGACAGTGACTGACATTGACAGTGAGTGACAGTGCCGCTCGGGCACGCTAATTAATGCATTTATGTCAGCCTCTGGAGTTTGCACTGGGTGCAGTAGGAAATATGAACTCATAAAGTAGTACAGTATTTAGTAAAGGTGCACTCGTAAGAGTTATGTCTCCAGGAATTGTGATATATGCATTACTGTTGGAACAATATAGTGTGGGAATAACGTGATCTAAAATATGATATAAGTGTCCTGACGGTGTTTGTACCGATGTACCTACCGTAGCCATTGTAATATAAACTTAAATGTATGTTAA
>JACEEZ010008475.1:0-2500 GCA_016584305.1 Chionoecetes opilio | reverse complement strand
CTTTGGTATTATTTGTTCACGGAACTGCAAGGTAGTAAGCAAAATTCCTCATCCATCTAGCAATAATGAATTTCTTTTCTTCATGCATGATCTTCATATTCATCTGCATGATAAATATGATGTGCCTCATATTGTCAAGAACTTGTGGCCGTAATGAAAGGCATTTTAGCGATGATGTTGTAGAAAAAATTAGCTGCCCTCGAAGGAAGTTGACAGTTCAGCATGTTATCAAATTGTAAACTTTTCAGGGTGACAATGACTTGAAGTTTGCCCCAAAACTAACAGAAGCTCATGTTAATCCATCTCTCTTTGATAAAATGAAAGTGTCTGGTGCTTTAAGTTTCTTTTAAAGTAAACTTTTAAGTTTCTTTAAAGTTTCTTTAGCCATTCAGTGTATTCAGGACTTCATTACTTGGTTGAGTGTGAAGGATACAGTAATTATTTACTTACAGCAGCATGGTTCATTGAACTGATAAACAAGTGGTTTGAATTAATGTCAAGTAGACATCTAGGTTTGGCACTAAGCAAACACAACGAATCTTGTATTGAGCAAGCTATATCTCATCTTGAGAAAGTAATATGGGTGTTCAATAACATGGCAATTGGGGTTAAGGCACAGTGGAAACCAGTTCAAACAGGCGTGATATTACCCACGACTAGAATCCTCGATCTTCAAAGTAACTATTTAGCCAAAAGTCATAAATACTTCCTCACATCCAGATTCACTCAGGATTGCCTTGAGAACTTGTTTAGCTCCATAATACTGAAAAACCCAGTCCCAACTGCCTTATGATTTCGACAAGTTGTCAAAGTGATTTCAGTTGCTCAGTTTCTGAAATGTTCAAGTGCAAGCAGCTACACGGTAGACGACCGTGACTTTTTTGCTGAATTCCTTGTCAAGCCAAGTGTGATAACAAATGATTCTTTGGACTGGGAAACAGATAAACTGTGTATTTAACAGATCTCAATCGATAAGGCAATTGATTAAGCAGAGGTGAGCAGCCTTCATTACATTGTAGGTTACTGCATCAGGAAAGTGAAAAAGTCTGCTACTCATTGCCCGTCGTGTCTGCTAGCAATGGAGACTAAGCAGTCATCAGTGCCAGATTCTGTGCAAAAACTTATCCAGCTAAAAGAGTATAAAGAAAACAGCTTAGTTTATTGTACTAATGACTGTTTGCATGTATCTGAGAAAGCAGAGAAAATATTTAGAGAAAGTTAAAACAGCTTAGCAAAGAAGAGCAATTTGGTAGGCCGCCTTGTGCATATGACAGAAATCCAGACAAACACTATTATATTTCCTTTTTGTCATAACATTAAGAATAAACTCCTCAAGCATTTCTTCACTTTACGGTTGCACATAATACTATGCAAAAAAGAAATAAAATAATCGGAAGAGAAAGATTCGTGAAGCATAAGGGAGAAGTGAGTTAGGGAGCAAAAGTATGATGATGAGGGTTGCAGTTAAGAAATATAGGTAAGCTATATATATATATATATATATATATCTTGATGTTTCAGGGTGACAAAGACACTCGTCATACTTGGGGTTGTTTATGCGCAACGTTTCGCCAAGGCACTTGGCATCATCAGGCTGGGCTGCTGGGAAAATTCTTAGTGGATTTTCCTAGTTGGTAGTACATGTGACGATCTGTGTAGCTATACCTGCCCTCCCTGGGCTGCTGGGAAGATTCTTAATTGATTTTCTTATTTGGTACATCTTGATGTTTCAGGGTGACAAAAGACACTCGTCCATACTTGCGGTTGTTTATGCGCAACGTTTCGCCAAGGCACTTGGCATCATCAGGCTGGGCTGCTGGGAAAATTCTTAGTGGATTTTCCTTAGTTGGTAGTACATGTGACGATCTGTGTAGCTATACCTGCCCAGCCCAGCCTGATGATGCAAGTGCCTTGGCGAAACGTTGCGCATAAACAACCCCAAGTATGACGGTGTCTTTGTCACCCTGAAACATCAAAGCTGACCAAATAAGAAATCATTAAGAAACTTCCTAGAGACATGCTACGATTTTGTTAAAAAAGAATACTACTGCCCCAGCCCAGCCTGATGATGCCAAGTGCCTTGGCGAAACGTTGCGCATAAAAAAACCCCAAGTTGACGAGTGTCTTTGTCACCCTGAAACATCAAGATGTACCAAATAAGAAATCAATTAAGAATCTTCCCAGCAGCCAGGAGGGCAGGATAGCTACACAGATCGTCACATGTCTCCCAACTAGGAAAATCCCTAAGAATTTTCCCAGCAGCCCAGCCTGATGATGCCAAGTGCCTTGGCGAAACGTTGCGCATAAACAACCCCAGTATGACGAGTGTCTTTGTCACCCTGAAACATCAAGATGTACCAATAAAAATCATTAATTAAATATTAATACTCAGAGAAAATTATATAAAATTTAATTATAAACATAAATTATCAATATAATTAAAAAATTTTTTATTAATTTTTAAAAAAAAAAATAAAAACAAATATAATTTTTTTAAAAA
>JACEEZ010008474.1:0-15000 GCA_016584305.1 Chionoecetes opilio | reverse complement strand
TATAAAAATAAAGTACAAATAAACTTTCACGTGTAGAAAATGGAAGAATAACTTAGGATGCCACGGAAGTTGTTTGTTTGTCTGTTTGTCGACTATTTCTTCAAGAAGGTCGATTCGTCATTTTCTTAGTTGATGTTGATTTCCACTGATTTGCTTGATCATTTCCCGCCGTCATTAGCGCGTCATGGAGAGCTAGGTAGGTCATTACCCACAGCTTTTACTGTGAGATCTCATTACCTGGCACACGTAAATATGCTACTAAAAATATATATACCTAACACCACACACAACACACACACACACACACACACACACCACACACACACACACACAACACACCACACACACACTCACATATATATGCACACAACACACATACACACACACACGCACACACAGATAGATAGATAGATGAGATAGATAGATATTTATGACACAGCTTATACATAAACATTCATTAATAAATAGACAAAACACTTAATGTCCAAAAAATGAAACATTCCCAAAATTTTGAGTAACAAACTGTAGTCCAACAAAAAATAATTACTAAAACATACTACTACGATAACTACTAAACACATAAAATTCAACAAGCAGCCAGCTTGAATCTATGCCCACCCCCCCCACATACACACACACACACAGAGTTACGGGTACTCCCGTGTGTTAGTGGTTAGCACGGTCGGTTCACAACCGAGAAGTCCCGGGTTCGATCCCCGGGCGGGAGCGGAAACATATGGGCTGTTTCCTTAAAACCCAGCCCCTGTCCACCCAGCGTGAATGGGTACCGGGTGTCAGCCGGGGGTTTGTGACCCCCCTCCCGGGGTGGTGGCTTCGGCCAACACTAACCACTAAGGATGAATGATAAAAATGTTGATATGGAGACGGGGCCATACGAGCGTTGCTCTGGCCCTGTAAAATACAACTAGATGAATACAACTAGATGAATACACACACACACACGCGAATAAAATGTTATACCTTTTAAAGTTTACTTATTGCTGTGAAAAATGGAAGCAACAGAAATATTATAGGACTGCAAATATGTTCTTTTTTTCATAGTTCCTCTGCCTTCCTGTCCCTCTTTCCTGAGTTGCATTGACTAGAAACACGCTTTTCACCGTCGCAGCATCAGTAATATCACCTCAATGTTCCCGCGTCAGAAACCTTAAAAAACACCTGAATAGAGTACGTTTAAGCCTCACTTTGGACAGGTTTCCTTTAACGTTATCACCACTGTAATGAATATAATCTCTCTCTCTCTCTCTCTCTCTCTCTCTCTCTCTCTCTCTCTCTCTCTCTCTCTCTCTCTCTCTCTCTCTCTCTCTCTCTCTCTCTCTCTCTCTCTCTCTCTCTCTCTCATACAAATTATACACATGAACAATATTTTGCTTAATGAAATGATAGATATTTTTAACCAAAAGTTGATTACTAATGGTCATAAAAGTACATCATTACACAAAACTAAGGGAAATAAACACTATTAATTGTATATTTTAGTAGTGGAATAGTTTACATGATCAAACTTTGGGGGTTAACCTCGATTTAAATTAGGTTATATTGAGAGAGAGAGAGAGAGAGAGAGAGAGAGAGAGAGAGAGAGAGAGAGAGAGAGAGAGAGAGAGAGAGAGAGAGAGAGAGAGAGAGAGAGAGAGAGAGAGAGAGAGAGAGAGAGAGAGAGAGAGAGAAAAAAAAAACCCGCAGAGAGAAAAGCCAAGCGTAAGGATAAGCAATACAATCCGCAGTTTCGAACCATTTGGTCTACCCCCTCATCCCCCCCCTCTCCCGTTCGCCCTCAGTCACGGAACAAGCGGCGCCCATTTCCCTCCCCCCCCTCCACCTCAACATAAGCCCAATGGCACAACACACGAGGCGCCTCCAAAGTTACGTCACCCTCAAGGATCATCGCCAATATGACCTCATAACGGGAAAAAAAAAGTAAATTTGTATAGTTATGAGGTTTGCATTCTTGGAGGAGGAGGCGGAGGAGGAGGAGGAGGAGGCGGAGAAAGAGGAGGAGGAGGCACATAATGAAAGGGCCGAGGAGTAGGAGGAGGAGGAGGAGGCTCAGGAGAAAGAAGAGGAGGGGGAGGAGGAGGAGGGATATTTTTAAAGGTAGTATAGCAGTAAGGCGCCCCTGGGATAGCTTCTCCTTATCGTTTGGGGTGAGGTACGCCCTTCTGTGTCTTGCCCTAGTAAGGCTGGGTGGTGGTGGCGGTGGTGGTGGTGATGGCGGTAGTGATGGTGGTGGTGGTTGTTTGCATGAAAAAAAATATTAGGTGTACGAGAACATCGCCTAGAACAACTATAACTATTATTAACTATAACTACTATTACCATGACTAAAAATCTCAACCACATAATTATATTCCTCATCGAAGTCATTCCTCTCAGGTCTTGACATTGATCCCCAAACACGAAGCTTTGAAATCAAACCGAGACAGTGTGAGTGGAACGCTCTGAACGGTGGTTGGTCGGGAGGTGAGCGAGATTGGTTCAGTCACAAGGTCGAGGCAGTGAGGCATTGTTCCGGATCTTTGGCGGGAGACACACTGGGCTATCGGAAATTAAAGGAAGCAGTAGAATAGAAAACCGGAAAGGAAGGGCAGGAGGGAGGAGGGATGGAAGGGAGAGGAGGGTGGGAGCAGAGTTTTAACGCAGAATATTGGGGAGGGATTTTCGCTTATTTTCTTTTTTTCTCTGTTTGTGTGTGTGTGTGTCTGTGTGTGTGTGTGTGGTGTGTGTGTGTGTGTGTGTGTGTGTGTGTGTGTGTGTGTGTGTGTGTGTACACACACATACACACACACACAACAGGAATAAAGGAGGGGGCGGAGGGCTTATAATGTATTCTTAGATAAAATGTCGACAAGAACGTTTTCATCGACAAATTCTCGTATTCAAGCAAATAATATTTTCCGTGGTATATTTATGGTAGCAATGCAAGGCACATCTGTAAATACCCTTTTTATTTCTCCTCTACTTTTTAGTCTATTTTGCCCTTGAATAATACAATGGAGTGAGTTACATATAGTGTATTTATTTATTGTCTGGCGATGTATAGTTTCATAGTTTCCCTTCAGTGGTCTTGATACAGTTGAGAGCTCAGTATCTTTAATATATAAGCAGAAAAAAAAAGCTTGGTAAAATCTGATGAATGATGATATAAGGAAAGTAACTAAATTGGTCTTTCCTACATCTCTTAACTATCTTCTTTTAAGGGCTGGCAAATTAAGGCACTTTTTTTGTAGGCATTTTTTTCTTTATTTTGCCCGTGGCCAGTCCTTAGTAAAGTATAAAAATAACGTACAAATAAACTTTCACGTGTAGAATGGGGAAGCATAACTTATATGCCCACGGACGTTTTATTGTTTGTCTGTTTGTCGACTATTTCTCAAGAAGCTCGATTCGTCTTTTCTTATTTGAGTTGATTTCCACCTGATTTGCTTTTGATCATTTCCCGCCGTCATAGCGCGTCATGGAGAAGCTATGGTAGGTCATTACCCACATGCTTTTACTGTGAAGATCTCATTACTGGCACACGTAAATATGCTACTAAAAATATATCTACCTAACACACACACACACACGACACACACGACAGCGACAGCACACACCCACACACACACACTCACACACACACACACACACACACACCCTCCCATATATATGCACACACAACAACACATACACACAGCACACGCAACCCCCAGATAGATATATAGATAGATAGATAGATATTTAGTGACCACAGCTTTATACATAAAATCCATTAATAATAGACACACACTATTCCAAAAAATGAAACATTCCACAAATTTTGAGTAACAAACTGTAGTCCAGCAAAAATAATTACTAAAACTAGCTACTACTACGATAAACTACCTAAAGCACATAAAATTCAACAAGCAGCCAGCTTGATCTATGCCCCCCCACCCCCACATACACACACACACACAGCGTTAGGGTACTCCGTAGTGTAGTGGTTAGCACGGTCGGTTTTCACAACCGAGAAGTCCCGGGTTTCGATCCCCGGCGGAGCGAAACATATGGGCTGTTTCCTTAAAACCCCACCCCTGTCACCCATCAGTGAATGGGTACCAGGGGGAAGGGGGGAGGTGTCAGCCGGGGGTTTTGTGACCCCACTCCCGGGGTGGTGGCTTCGGCCAACCTAACCACTAAGCGATGAATTTATAAAAATGTTGATAATGGATACGGGCCATACGAGCTTGCTCTGGCCCTGTAAAATACCCTAGATGAATCACAACTAGATGAATACACACACACACTACGCGAATACAAATGTTTATACCTTTTAAAGTTACTTTTGCTGTGAAAAATGGAAGCAACAGAAATCTTATAGGACTGCAAATATGTTCTTTTTTCATATTCCTCTGCCTTCCTGTCCCTCTTTTCCTGAAGTTGCATTGACTAAAACACGCTTTTCACCGTCGCAGCATCATAAATATCACCTCAATGTTCCCGCGTCAGAAACCTTAAAAAACACCTGAATAGAGTACGTTTAGCCTCACTTTGGACAGGTTGCCTTTAACGTTATCACCACTGTATGAAATATCATTCTCTCTTCTCTCTCTCATCTCTCTCCTCATTCTCTCTTCTCTCTCTCTCTCATCTCTCTCTCTCTCTCTCTCTCTCTCTCCTCGTCGTCGTCCTCTTCTCGCCCTCGTTCTCCTTCGTCGATCCAAATCGTTCTCATCTCCTCTCTCTCCTCTCATACAATATACACATGAACAATATTTTTGCTTAATGAAATGATAGATATTTTTTAACCAAAAGTTGATTACTAATGGTAATAAAAGTACATCATTACACAAAACTAAGGGAATCCACCCTATTAAATTGTATATTTTTAGTAGTGAATAGTATTACATGAATCAAACTTTGGGTTTAACCTCGATTTAAATTAGGTTATTTGAGAGAGAGAGAGAGAGAGGAGAGAGAGAGAGAGAGAGAGAGAGAGAGAGAGAGATAGAGAGAGAAAAAAGAAACCGCAGAGAGAAAAGCCAGCGTTAAGGATAAGCAATACAATCCGCAGTTTCGAACATTTGGTCCTACCCCCCTCTCCCTTCGCCCCTCTCCCGTTCGCCCTCAGTCCGGAACAACGGCGCCCATTTCCCTCCCCCCCTCCACCTCACATAAGCCCAATGGCCCAACACAGCGAGGCGCCTCCAGTTACGTCACCCTCACGGATCATCGCCAATATGACCTCATAACGGGAAAAAAAAAGTAATTTTGTATAGTTATGAGGTTTGTGCATTCTTGGAGGAGGAGGCGGAGATGAGGAGGATGAGCGAGAAAGAATGGGGGAAGCTTGAGAAAAAAAAGGGGGAGGAGGAGCACATAATGAAAGGGCCGAGGAGTAGGAGGAGGAGGAGGAGGCTTAGAGGGGGAAGGGAGAAAGAAGAGGAGGGGGAGGAGGAGGAGGGGATATTTTTAAGGTAGTAATGCGAGTAAGGCGCCCCCTGGGATAGCTTCTCCTTTCGTTTTGGGGTGAGGTACGCCCTTCTTTGTCTTGGCCTAGTAAGGCTGGGTGGTGGTGGAGGTGGTGGGGTGATGGGGTAGTGATGGTGGTGGTGGTTTTGGTTTTGGCATGAAAAAAATATTAGGTGTAGCGAGAAAAAAAAAGAAAAAAAAAGAAAAAACATCGCCTAGAACACACTATACTATTATTAACTGATAACTACTATTACCATGACTAAAAAATCTCAACCACATAATTATATTCCTCTCGAATCATTCCTCTCAGGTCTTGACATTGATCCCAAACCACGAGCTTTGAAATCAAACCGAGACAGTGTGATTGGAACGCTCTGAACGGTGGTTGGTCGGGAGGTGAGCGAGATTGGTTCAGTCACAAGGTCGAGGCAGTGAGCATTGTTTCCCGGATCTTTTGGCGGAAGACACCACTGGCTATCTGAAATTAAAGGAAGCAGTAGAATAGAAAACAGGAAAGGAAGGGCAGGAGGGAGGATGATGGAAGGGAGAGGAGGGTGGGAGCAAGTTTTTTAACGCAGAATATTGGGGGAGGGATTTGCACTTATTTTCTTTTTTTCCTGTTTGTGTTGTGGTGTGTCTGTGTGATGTGTGTGTGTGTTGTGTGTGTGTGTGTGTGTGTGTGTTGTGGTGTGTGTGTGTGTGTGTACACAATACACATACACCACACACACACAGGAATAGGAAGGGGCGGAGGGCTTATAATGTATTCTTAGAGTAAATGTCGACAAGAAGTTTCATCGACAAATTCTCGTAATTCAAGCAAACTATATTTTTCGTGGTATATTTATGGTAGCAATGCAAGGCACATCTGTAATACTCCTTTTTATTTCCTCCTCTACTTTTAAAAAGTCCTATTTTGCCCTTGAAGAATCAATGGAAGTGCAAGTTACATAGAGTGTATTTATTTATTGTCTGGCGATGTATAGTTTTCATAGTTTCCCTCAGTGGTCTTGATACAGTTTTGAGAAGCTTCAGATTCTTCATATATAAGGCAGAAAAAAATCTTTGGTTTTGAAAAATTCTAAGAAGTGATGACTGATTTTTTTCTATTTTTTTCTGCCTAACGACGCACTGGGCTACTTTGCTTTCAGTGGTTTTTAATTATGGTATCTTTTTTTTATTGCAGTACAATAAGACAAAAAATAAAGGAGAGAGGGGAGAGGAATTAGTGACGATTTTATACAACTGTTTAAGATATTCATTAAGAAATATAAACCGTGTTGATATTCGTGCTATATTTTGTACTTGGCAGCGAGCGAAGCGAGCTGCTTCTTACCATAAGACCCATGAACCAAGTTTAAGCGCAAAATAGTGTATAACTACTCCTAAAATATTTCGGATTGAGCTGCAACTGGACATGCAAGTAGTGTTTGTCAAAAATCAATGGGGGTCGTCGCAGAACTTTTTTGCGTAAACAGCCCTTAAGAGTAATTAGCGTAAACTACCCCTAATTAATTGTCGGATAGCTGAATTCGAGATGCAAGTAGATGCTGTCCAAAATCAATGGGGTCTAATACAACACACTTTTTTCGTAGAACCCCTTTAATGAGTAATTAGCTAATGAGTTAACTGCTGGAACGTAGCTCGCTGCCACTTCCAGCCGCAAGAACTGAGCCCACACGCAAAGGGGCCAGAGGCTGGGACTCCTATACTTTGAATATGCGTGGTTTTTTTTCTCTTCTTTAGCGGCAAATTGTTTTCTCTTTTTTGAAACTGAATAAACACTAACTTAATTTGCGACCTCACTTTTAGATTTTTATTGGCATCGTCTCTCGCTTGCTGTCCGCTTACCATAAGACCCGTGGAACCAAAGTTTCCGCCAAAAAGTGTATAACTACTCCTAATTATTGTCGGATTGAGCTAAATTCGCCTGCAAGTATCTGTCCAAATCAATGGGGTTCTGTAAACAAACTTTTTTGCATAGAACAAGCCCTTAATGAGTTAATTCACGTAATGAAATTTAATTGTGCTGGAACGTGGCCTCGTGTCACGTTCCAGCCTCAAAAAACAAGGCCACGGCAAGAACTGAACAAAAGCAAAGGGGCCAGAAGCTGTGACGCCTATGACTTGATTTTGACTTGTTATTGTCAGCGAGCGAAGCCGAGCTGCCTTCTTTACCATAAGACCCATGGAACCAATTTAGCCAAAAAGTGTATAACGACTCTAAATATTGTCGATTGAGCTGAAATTTGACATGCAAGTAGTGCTGTCAATCAATGGGGTCTGTGATACAAACTTTTGCCTAAGAACAAGCCCTTAATGTAATTAGCGTAATAGTTAATTGCTAGAACGTGGATCGTGCCGACTTTTCCAGCCGCAAGAACTGAGCCAAAAGCAAAGGGGCCAGAGGCTGGACGCCTATACTTGATTGTTTATTAATTGGACATGACGCAGAAAACTGTTACAAGGTTCAAACACACACAACACACACACACACACACACACACACAACACACAACACCACACACACACACACACTCACCACGAACACACACAGCACCCACACACACACAAACACACAAAAAAAAAACTACCTATTGCAAAACATGAAATAGAGAAAAAGAAGGATATAAAAACAAAATCAGAATTACAAAGAAAAGATCAATGAGAACGAAGGAAAGGTGCAGGAGGAGCATGTTACAAAATAAGAATGTAAGGTTGGTATTTTTCTTGCTGCTACATAGCAAAGATGTACAAGCTAAATTAATACAAAGGGGGATATTTATACTACTGAACGTACTTTGTAAGCCATAACAAGCAGACATCCGATAAAGGCGTGTCTCTGCTTCCCGCTTGAGTAAGGAAGAGGAGTGAATACATGGGAAATACATAGGAAGAACAGACGGCAGAAGACTATTGTTCTATCACGAGGTATCTGCTGAACTACTACTACTAACATTATCAACTACATGTAAGGAGGAGTCGCAGAAGGAGTTGGAAGAGGAGAAGAGGAGAGGAGTTGGAGGATAAGGAGTAGAAGGAGTTTTGGAGGAGGAAACACTTGAAACACTTGAGAAACACTTGAACACTTTAATTATGCTTACCATACATAATACATACGTTATAAAAGAGTTATTAGGGACATAATTTGTGTAGCAGCCCATACGAAGCCAACGGCTATTCGGCCCAGCATCTCTGTAGTTTAAAACCAGTGTATCTAGGACGTCAGTAGGCAATTACATAAAAGAAGAGAAAAAAAGAAGAAAAAGAAAAGAACAACAGGTAAACAAAAAAAACACAACAAAAACAAAATCAGGAGAAATACATAGACAATTGCTCACCATTTAAACAACCAACCCCACCATTCAACCCCCCCCCTACTTCAACCCCCACCACCCCCACTTCAACCACCCCACCACTTCAACCAAAAACCCCCACCCCTTAAACAAGCACACCCCCTTAAAAAACACCACCACCACTACTACTACCACCACCCCCACTATTTCAAAACCACCACCACTTCAACAACCACCATCACCACTTCAACCACCTCCACCCCCCACTCAACAACCACCACCATTTCCAATAACCCCCACCACTTCAACCACCACCACCACTACAACCACCACCACCACTTCAAACAACCACCACCTTCAACACCACCACCACTTCAACAACCACCACCACTTCAACAACCACCACTACTTCAACAACCACAACCACTTCAACCATCACCACCACTTCAACAACCCCCACCACTTCAAACACCCCACCACTTCAACAACCACCATCACCACTTCAACCAACTCCATCACCACTTCAACAACAACCACCACTTCAACAAACACCACCACCACTTCAACAACCACCACCACTTCAACAACCACCATCCCCACTTCAACCAACACCATCACCACTTCAACAACCCCCAAACACACTTCAACCACCACCACCTCTTCAACAACCACCACCACTTCAACAACCCCCCCCTTTCAACCCCCACCACCACTTCAACCACCACTACCACTTCAACCCCCCCCCCACTTAAACCACCACCACCACCTCAACAACCACCACCCACTTCAACAACCACCACCACTTCAACAAACACCACCACCACGTCAGCCACCACCACCACCACTTCAACCACGACCACCACCACTTCAACAACCACCACCACCACTTCAACAACCCCCCAGAATACTTTCAAGAGAGTCGATGACACTTCGTTGTTCATTTGTTGGGACTGTCTTTCTCCAAATCTACAATGTTTATTGCACAACAATTCCGGAACTTTCGTGCCCCGTCTTCTTCTCCATTTTGTGCAATGTTAGTAGTTTATTTAAGAATTCTGAAAGCTTCATATTAGTTTTGATACAGCAAAACCCTTAAGTTTTGGGAGTCTGTTCGTCTATATTTCATGAAACTGACCACTGAACATAGAAAGTAAAAATAATGCCCCTTGGGCGACCTCTAAAACAGCCTCCTAACACAATTTAATTTCACCAAGGACCTTAGTTCATACATAGAACAGGTGCTTGTGGGCCCTTCGAACCATTTTATTGATATTTGTAGTAGTAGATATTTTAAACAACAATGTGATTGCAAACTCCAATCGTGTTGTTGCTGTCGTTTTCACTAGTCAAAGTGCCCCGGGGTAGACCCCGTTCCGTGTGATTCCAACCCTTTGTGTTCCGTGTGATTCCAACACACACACACACTCACACACGCACACAAACGTAAGTCCATGAGTCTACTGAGTTTTTGGAAGCGGCAATACGTTACCGCAGAGTTTTTCCTGTAATCTAATACGCCTAAGTTTGTTTAGCCCAAAACCCCCTTCAAATAGTTCAAACGACATGGGACCAAAGCCGCCTACCACCTACGATTTATTTGCAATTGTTGAGCCTATTCCCATCAAAATTGAATTTACAGTTCGGCTACCCACTTGAAACACTTAAAAACACTTTAATATGCTTACCATACATAATACATACGTTAATAAAGTTATATAACATAATTTGTGTAAGCAGCCCATACGAAGCCATACGGCTATTGGGCAGCATCTCTGTATTTTATAAACAAGTTTATCTAGGACGTCAGTAGCAATTACATAAAAGAAGAAGAAAAAAAAAGAAAAAAAAGAAAAAAAAAAGAAAAACTAGAAAAACAAGGTAAACAAAACAAAAAAAACACAAACAAAAAAAAAAAATCAGGAGAAATACATAGACAATTGCTCAAAAATCATTTGTAGAATGCTAATAAAATGTATTGTTGGCACTATAATAAATATACATGACCATCATTAGAAATTTTATTAGAACAAATATTAGAACAAAATTAGAACAAAATATCTTGTCCAGTACTGGGACAATAAATACTTTTTGTAATTGCCTTTTAAATGAACATAATTTTGGGTAGGGTCTTAAAAAGAGTCGGGTAATTATTTCCATTCTTGGTACCAGAGTAGCTAGGGGAGTGTTGAAAAACTGTAGGTTATGTTGTGACACGGAGGTGTTCACAGTTGCGGGTGGTAGTTATGTTGAGGGAGAATTAATATAATGACCACCAGTAACTAATTTGTGCATATATATTCCAATCGTAATTTGTTATGTCAATAATTTCAAGATGGTTCATTCTTAAAAAAAAGGGTGAGTATGATCAAAGTACCCCGAATTTGTAATATCCTAATTATTTTCTTTTGTAGCCGGAACGGGGAAGTAAATGGGGGGATAGTGTTGCACCAGACGGAGTACAATATTGAAGTGTGGCAAACATGGGCATTATAGAGAATTTTAAGTATATTATTAGGCATAAGGTCTCTAATTTATAAATAGAGATACGATTCTAGACAATTTAGACTAATTCATTAATGTGTGGTTTAAAGGTATGTTATAAATCAAAGTTACACCTAGTAGTTTGTGTGGTTAAGTTCTGTTGATGACATTGTGGGGATATAAGTGGGAAGAATTTAGTCGCCTGTTGGTAAAAGCTATAATAGTTTGTTTAAATTGACGGTTAGCTATCCAAACACCATTATAAAAATGTTTAGGTCTTTGGCTGTTTCTATCAAGGATGTAGGTCTGCAACCAGTAATGAATAACGTGAGTCATCACAAAAAGTATTGTTTTTAAATTGTAAATACATTTGGGAGATCTTTTTAGAAAAGAATAATGGGACGAGGACACTACCTGAGGGACTCGTACTGAATATGTTGAGGATAGATAGAATTCTGAAATTTTGTATTTTGGTCTCCCATTGGGAGTCTCTGAACCAGTCATTATGATGCACGTATACCAAAAATGTTTCAATTTTTGTATAAAATATCATGTTTCACTGTATAAAAAGGGCTTTAGTAAAGTCTATATAAATAGTGAGCATTGTATGTTGAGCATCCAGGGCAGAGTAGATGTTATCGGTGAAGGCGGTCAGAGCATTTTAAAGACTTAACCTTTCCGAAAACCAAATTGTTTTTTTGTTGATAATAGATTTTTTATTTAAAAAATTTAAAATAATTTTTTTCATTAATTTCTCGAATATTTTTGAGTAGGTGCTTAGCAGTGATATTGGTCTGGAATTGGCAATTTTGTTTTTTGGGAAACTTTTTTAAAATAGGGATTACGGTTGCATGTTTTAAACATTGAGGAAAAATTCCTTTTTCGATGGACTGGTTAAAACAAGTTTGATAAGGGAAAACAGCTATTTGTTCTTTATAGCTTTAGGAGAGAGACGGAAATTTCATGGGTATTACACTTTTTGTTTTTTAATGAGTTTATTACAGCTGCAACGTCTTGTGGTAGTACTGGAGGAACAATCATTGATGTTGGATAATTACCTCTCAGAAAGTCAAGTGGTGTTAATATCGGAAGATGGGATGTTGTTATCTAAATTGGAAGCAATATCTGTATAATACTTATTGAAGGCCTCTGCAATATCGGATGGGGATCTCATTACTTTATATTCATTTCTATGTAATGAGATAAGTTTTTTTATAGTTATTTTTAGCTGATTTATGGTTTTCCATATTTTGCGTGTATCATTTTAAAGTTTGTAAATATCGACATATAGTATGAAATTTTAAGATTTTTTATAATCCTATTTAGGACATTGCGGTAAATTTTTTTTAATAACTTTCAGAGACAAACCTATTTTTTAGTCCTTTAAAAAGATTATTTTTGGTCGTGACCGATTTAATTACAGCTGACGTTATCCAGGGTTATGTAGCCCTTTTTCAGAAATATATTTTGTTTTTATTTGGGAAACATTCATTGTATAAATTACTCAGTTTGTCTAGAAATTTATTAAAGTTTAAATTTATATCTTGTGAAAAATAAGAGTGTGTTCCATAATATGGTGTGAAGTTTTTGAGAGAAAAGCTCCTTATTATTAGGAGTTACATTTCTGATTCTATTTTATTTTAGCTTTGATTTTTTTGGGGGGGAAAGGAAATATTTAAGAAAATAGGAAGATGGTCCGAAATGGGGAAAATGTACAATACTGCGGTAACTTTCCACAAAAATTAGTGTATATATGGTTTTAGGAGAGAAGGGTCACCCAAATTTAAACTATCTGGAAAACTAGTGGGTCTGGGGAGTGAGGAACAAAATTTTAAGTTTGAATGTTTGCTAAAAAGTTATTTTTTGGTGTATGGGTTGTATGCTCAAGTAAGTTTATATTTAAGTCTCTATGAGTATTATTTATTCTGTTTTGCTTGTCTTGTAATGCTGTATTTATGACTTCGTGGATTGTCTTTTCTGCAATTGTTTACTTTTTTGGGCTATATATTGCACAAATCGAAACTGATAATTCAGTAATAATTCTAATAGTAAGTAATTCAATGTCATTATTGATACATGTTAAATCATATTGTTTTTCAGATTTTAAATTTTCCCACAACAGACTACAGACACCAGACACACGGCTACTCTATAGTATAATAGACAGTGGGGTTGTGGCCCTTCGGACCCTGTATTGATGTTTGTTTGCAGTAGTATAAAATTTGAACATGTGATTGCTAACTCCGATAATGTTGTTTATGTCGTGTGTCCTGGTCAAAGTGCCTCGGGTAGACATGTTTTCCCTGTGGGTCAACCCATTGTGTTCCGTGTGATTCCCAAAACACACACTCACAGGACACAAAAGTTAAGTCCAAAGTCTACTGAGTTTGTGGAGGGCGGCAAGACATTACCAGGTTTTTTCTGTAATCTGAAAACTCCTAAAGGGGTTTTCTAGCCAAAACCCCCTTTAAATTAAACAATCGATATGCGACCAAGTAATTTACCACCTACGATTTATTTGCGAATTTTTTAGCCTACTCTCGTCCAAAATTTGATTCACGTTTCGGCTACCTCATAACAGACAGACAGACAGTCACACGGCTACTCCCATAGTATATCAAAAATAAAAGAGTCCAGCCTCTGGCCCTTTGCTTTTGGCTCAGTTCTTGCTGCGGAACATGAAAAGCGAGCCACGTTCCAGCCCATTAATCCCTTACGTGAATACATTAAGGGCTTGTCTATGCAAAAAGGGTTTTTTGGTTGTAAGACCCCATTGATTTTGACAGCACTACTTTTGGGTGTCGGGAAAGTCAGCTCAATTTGACAATAATTAGGGTAGTTTACGCAATTACCTTATTAAGGGTTGGGTTTACGCAAAAAAAAAAATTCCGAAGAACCTCACAATTGATTTGAACAAGCACTACCCCGCATGTCAAATTTCAGCTTAATCCGACAATAATTAGTAAAATAGTGTTTTAACACTTTTGGTGGAAACATGGTTCCCCACGGGTCTTATGGTAAGCGACAAGCGAGCAAAGCTCGCTGTCAATTAGACAAGTGTTTGGGCCCCTTCGGACCATGTATTGATGTTTGTTAGTAGTATATATTAAGTAGACGTCCAGCCTCTGGCCCCTTGCTTTTGGCTCAGTTCTTGCGGTGGAACGTGACAGCGAGCAAAGTACCAGCCAATTAACTCATTACGTGAATTACCATTAAGGCTTGTTCTATGCAAAATGTTTTTATCTACAGACCCCATTGACTTTTGACAGCAATACTTGGAGTCGAATGTCAGCTCCCAAACCGACAATAATTAGGAGTAGTTACGCTAATTACTCATTAAGGGCTTGTTTTTACGCAAAAAAAATCTTCCGATGACCCATTGATTTTGACAGCATACTTGCATGTCAAATTTCAGCTCAATCCGACAAAATTTAGGAGTAGTTATACACTTTTTTTGGCGGAAAAATTGGTTCCCCGGGTCTTTATGTAAGCGACAGCGAGCAAGCTCGCTGTCAATTAGACAACATGTGATTGCAAACTCCAATCGTTTTTTGTGGCTGTCTTGGTCAATGGTCAAAGTGCCCTTCGGGGTATACCCCGGTTCCGTTGATTCCCAAACCCCTTTGTTCCCGTGTGATTCCATCCTTTGATCCCGTGTGATTCTAACCTTTTGGGTTCCGTGTGATTTTCCCAAACCTTTTTGGGTTGTTATTAACCCCCCGGCTGTTTCCAACCCTTTTGTTCCCCTTATTAAAAAAAACACCCCCAA
>JACEEZ010008473.1:18392-35892 GCA_016584305.1 Chionoecetes opilio | reverse complement strand
ATAAGGCTTGCTAAGCTAAAGCTAACAAACACTAGTGCCTCTTAACTAGAGGTAACACAGCTCAGTGTTTGAATAGTCAATAATATGGTGGAATGAATCATCTTAGTTAGTTCCACAAACACGGTCAATGAGCCACGAAATGGCCAGGTGTTAAAATAGTGGAAAACCCTCCTGATGTGATACCCACTCCTAGTATACAACAACCACCAAAAACAATAATAGTGTTGAGTGGAAGAGAAATTTTTATTAGCTATGACAAATTACAACAAACATTGGTATTGATGTATCATCGCCTTACCAATAACCTGGCAGCTAAAACACATCTTTTATAAGTAATCACTGATTCTGTTTTAGGGGTAAATTAATTTCGGTGGGCAGAGTATCATATGATAAAGCTCAGTAAACGTGAACCTTATCATATTTAATTTAATATACTTCTTTTAAATGTTGATTGAAGTCCCTAATCAAACATTTTGTTGCACCTTTGATTGTTCTTAAGAATGGAATTACTAGATGCAGAGGGAAAATTCAAATCGCTAACTTATCCTTACAATACTAATATCCTATACTTTTAAGTAACTCACATCATGTAATTAATTTTACTGGTCATGGAAGTATCATAAACTGATCAATTATTATGCAAACAAACCATTTAATGTCATATCTACGGACGCAAATTATGGATAACTAAAATGAGACAAGTAATAAAAGGAACTACGCCAAAGTTTGATATACAAGGGTAAGCTGAAACCTAGATGGATGTTTTACCATTCCCAGAGTTACTGTATATTAATACCACTGAGCTGCTTGAAGTAAGCGGACTATACAGGAGCCCTATAAATAGAATCAGACTATAATAACATGGTACAACATGTAATACTGTATACCTATGCAGTAACTAAGGCTTGTCACTTGGAATTAGTAACAAAGCTCACTTAATCTTTTTTTTTACATGACTTTAGAAACTTCACTACCAGAAGACTTTTCACAAATATTAATTAAGAGTGACAATGCCATCACCTTTATCAACACAGCCAAGTATATTAAGAATAACAAAGGTGCTCACCATGTCACCGACTATTACTGACAACTATTGTGAGTGGAAATCTCTTCCAGCTAGAGCACCATGGTTTGGTGTTATATGGAGGATAATGATCGGTATCCATATTAATGAATGATAGCATGAATTATATTTTTTTGGGTAAGGCACTGGTGTCTCAGGTAGAGTTACATAATAATAATTATAGAATTAGAGGTACCATGAATAATATCAATAAGGCGTTTGACTCATTGCATCGTGAGTCACTCTGTGATCTTCTGCGACTTCGCGGATTCCTGTATGGACTGGTTTGATGACTGGCCTTACTTTGGGACTGAGAGTGCTGTGAAATGTGGGTGAGGTGTATACAGCTTCTTTCCTGTGAATACAGACGTGAGGCAAGGTTTGCATCCTTACCCATCACTTTTCAAACACTTGTATGGACTGGGTATTGGGCAAAGCTGTAGATCAAAGTAATCGTGGACCATCCCTCGGCAACACCAGGATCACTGATCTTGTTTTGCCGATGATACAGTAATCTTTTGCTGAGTCACTGGAGGTCCTGGTGATGGCTCTCGAAGCGTTGCACGAGGAGGCAAAACCCTTGGGACTTGAGGTCTCCTGGCTCAAGACCAGGGTCCATATGTTTTGGAGGCTTTACTATATGAAACGGTACAGTATGTTCATGCGTGCGGCGAGGACATTGGCTTCTTGGAAAGTTTTACATACCTTGGTAACGCAGTCCATAATGACGGCGGGTCACGTCAAGAAGTCTTAAGGTGGATTAGCATAGCCCACGGTGTTATGGAGTCGTTCAGCTCGAGTATTTGGCGTTTTCGGTACCTGTGTAAAAGGACAAAAATCCGGATCTTCAAGTCGCTTGTGATCCCTGTCTTACTCTATGAATTTAAGACATGGTCACTAAATAGCGATTTGAAGAGGCGAATCGATGCCTTTTTGTAATAAGTGTCTTCACATGAATCATGGGGTGATGCGCATGAATCATGGGAATCGATACCTCTGGTAATATGTGTCTTCGCATGAATCATGGGGTATGCCTGGAATGACTACTGAATCGAGGTCTATTACCTGCATTGTCCGTCAGCGCCTGTTTCGGCTATAATTAGTGGCATATGGCACGCTACCGTGAAAACGATCCTTCCGTCGGGTTATATCTGTAAGCGACAATCCAGCGTGGAAGAGGCCAAGGGGGCGCCCTCAAGTTCGTGGCTGGGGCAAGTTGAGTTTCTTGGCGAGAGTTGCTTGGGATGGGAAGAAGCCTGCATGCGGTGACGCCGGGGCCCTGGCGTCTTTGGGAACGTGGCGAGGCCCTGGGCGTACCCCCCCAATGTTTTGATTGTTTGATAATGAAAAACCCTAAACTTTTGGATGTTAGCAAATTAATAAAAATTATACACTCCATCCCATTTAAACAGGGTCCCAAACTAAAGACAATCTCTTTACCGTTTGATCTGCATTGTGACCCTCCCTTCTTGGCAAAAATTAAAGAGTATTTGTCTTTCTTTTTTATCCGGGGTTTTGTGGAAAAGTGGCCAAAAATACCTTTTAAATTTTAAAGGGGATACACTAATTGCTGACTTAAGAACAGGGGGGTGGGACTCTGCTGTTTTTAGTTCAGTACCTAAATTTACTACCTTTAATGTTTGTGATGGGGGGGGGGGGGTCTTCTTTCTTACTCCGTTTTTTTTCTTCTCTCTTCTCTTTTTTCTCTTTTTTTCGGTTGAATATTCTGAGGGGGATTTCCGTAGGGCAGTCTTTGGCAAGAGGGGCGTACCATCCCTGCGACAGAGACTTTCATAGCGGCCGTAAGTGGAGCTAGGTGATGCTTTTCCATGAGTAATTCTAGACACAGAGGCTTTCACATTGTTTTGGGCCAAAAAATTTCCCTTTTGAAATCCCCCAGTATGTCCTTCCCAAAAGACAGAGGACTCAGGGCTGATAATTATTTATTCAGAAATATTGATTTCCTTTTTCCCTTCCCGCACCGATTTGAACCCTACTCACCCAATTTTTCACCCTAAGGGCGTTAAACCTTCTGTCATACGAACGTTCCATTTGGGGTTTGATGTATTTTTGTTTATTAAAGAGGGAGTGATTTACCCAGTTTCCAAAGGGGGTCAAAAGGGAGTCATCATAAAAGAAAAATAGTTGCCAAATGAGACCCTTTCCCTCTTGAGTTTTAAAAAATTTTAAAAACCCTAGAAAAGGGTTAGAAAGTAAACCATACTTTTTAAACTGAAAGTTTTTCCCCTCAAACCCATTTTTTTTTTTTTTTCATCACAAAGGACTGGCCAAGGACACAACAAAAAGGGGCACAAAGCCGGTTTGTTCCCGTCCATCAGAAAACAGTAAAGAATAAAAAAAGAGGGGTGTGCCAATTTAGTTCGAGAGTGTCTTGTTTTCTCTTCTCTTGAAAAGTTTAAGTCGTGGAAAGGGGGAAAAAAAGAAAAGGGGGAAGAGTTTAGAGTTTTTCCCGTGAAAGAGATGAAAAAGCAAAAATACTGATTAACTCTTGCATTAGGGAAAATGGTATAATAGGGGAGAGAATGATGAAATCCCGCGCAGCGAGGCCGCGGGAGGGGGGGGGGGCATGCAGTTGGCAAGTTCAGAAGACCAGTGAGCATGAAAATAACGGTAGAAGATAGCAAGATAAGCAACATTTCGGCAGTGATTTAAAGATTGAAGATAGCAGCAGAGGAGGGAGTTGATGAGACGAAAAGTTTTTGGCTTGGGACGTAGGAACTGCATATAATAAGCATCCCCTTCAGCAGGCCGCCCTTGTGTCTGTCAATCTGTAGGGGTAGAGGGATAAAAAGGTCTAAAATATAAAGGAGGGATATTACATAGTTGAGGGTGGAAATGTTGGGTAGAAATCATATTCTGACAAACAATGATCCACCCTACGTAGATACAAATCTATGAATATTGGAATATGTCATCCACTCAAAGCGTCTGCCATAAACGCCAATGTCTGTATAAAGCAACCGTTTTGAGGTACGAAAAGTCTATTTACGGGTCAACGACAGAGCTGGGTGCAGTAGCTAGCGAAAAGAGGATACTTTTCGGTCCAGGGTAACCCCATGGTAATCTGGCTACCTATTATCTACTTTTAGTATCGGAAATCAGACAGCATTAGAAACCTTGGACCCAAACTATGAAGGAAAAAATACGTCTGGCAGCTCGCGCGACCCCCTGGTTCCGTATAAATGGTGAAGACATAACCTCGCTGCACTAAGAGCCCTAACCTCGCGGTGCACTACTTCAGTAACTTCCATGGCCCGCCCAACCAATTTTCCCAAATGGGAAAATTTAAAGTTTATTGGGTTATATTACCATATAAAGGTAACATGATAGGACTGAGCTACCATATAGATTAAAGATGGTTTTGAAATAGAAACGACCCTCACAACACACTGTTTTGAACAGCCTAGGGACTGAAAACTAAACACTCACATCACCTGATTGGCGTGCCTGTTGCTGTGGTTACGGGCTCGTGGAGAAACTTTGTGTTTTTCGTTTGATAGTTTTTAATGGAAGTGTTGCTGCCTTTGTTACGGTCCTAATTAGATCCCCTTACCATTAAATGATGATGAGTGAGGGTACCCGATGACAGGACAAGAGAGTTTTGTGTCTTTAGTTCTGCAAATGTATAAGGGTAATATATGTTTTTATTTGTTTAAGCAATTATTTCAATACATCACAGTACATAACACATGCTTTACATGGTCAGTAGGTGATACTTGGATACTTATAAACAGGTCTAAGATTGTTTTCATATTAATCCCATCAAACCTTAAGTCGCTATATGATCGAGGCTGTCTGATTGCATTTCAGGAATGTAACCCCATTGTATATAATTTTATAGTATATGAAATATAGTACTCTAGGCTACATAGATTATATAAAAAGATTGAAACACTATAAGTGTGATCTGAAGCATAAGGAGAGCTGTTAAAGATGTAAGTAGTAACAGGCTAATAATATTATGTTTAAAACCTCAGAGACCAGTTGTATATGCCAATATTTTATGTGCCCCGATTTCCTTCTAGCCTCTGAAATTGCTTCATATTTTCATTTTTCCTCTGTTTGTCATATTTTTAAAGATGAATTTTTCGTTACAACAAAATTTCTGCACTACTTGGTACCTCTATCACTTTCCCAGGAGACCTTCTGAACCTGACGGTGACTGCTTTCAATGAGTTTGAAAGTGTCTCCGTGGATCTGAGTTTGGAAATAGTGGGTAAGTTTCGCCACTGCCAGCTCAGTGACCTCAACTTGGTCACAGCAAAGGTGAGGCCCTATCAGGTCAGATATTTTTATGTTGTATTATGTGAACACCCCCTGATATAAATAATACACTTTTTTACCAAATTAATATCACACAATCACTCACACAGGGTGAAAGAAAAAACTATACAAGTAACCTTTGAGTCAGTCGGCGGAGGAACGTCCCTCTTAATCAAACTATGGTGACTCAGTTCCTCTGGTGCCTCATGCTTAGGGAGAAGACCTCACCTGTAACCCAGATTTTCCCCCATGCTATCTTCATGCAGAGCCAAAGCTTGACGTGGCCCTTAATTATCCTATGCTTTACATTTTAAGTTTGCTGCAGTTATTAACATAGTTGTAACACCCATATTCAAATTTTCCTTTAAATTTTTGTATCAATGCGTGTCTGTCTATATGTATGTAGCTTGAGTAAGGATCTATGAGAAATGACTGAAATTATCATTACGTGTATATTTCCTAGCTGTAGTGTACTAGGTTTCAGCTATGCTCGTGTGGTTCTGTTCCATATTCTATTTATCTTACCTAACTTTAATATTGGGACACTTCCTACAATAAGTTTTCTGCTAACCTATCCAAATGGCAATACTGTGTGGAAAACTGTATATCTTGAATCACCAAAGCATTAAGTGTTTCTCAGTATTGTCATGTGTCCCCGCATGTTTACTGGTCCCTTTCTGACTGCACAATTAAATCTCCTCTGTCTAACTACTCATAATATATTTATTAGCTTGTATATCATTACAAAATATCCTCTTTTTTAATTCAAATTTGGAACATTCATTTTTCTTTTGTCTTTCTTCATATCATATATCTTTGCTTTGCATCATTTCTATTTTTTTCAGTTTTTTATTTGTATTTTGTGAGGTAACCACAACATTAATGCATACTTCAGCCCAGTCTTTAGATATTTGGTCATCATGCCCATATATGTATAATGAGAATTACTTTTAAATATGTTAATATTATACACTGGTCTTTTTTGTAATGATCTGAAAAAACCCTTTACCCTAGTAATTGAGCACTGACAGCAATCCTTATTTTTTCCTCTTACTCTCTTTATTCCTCATTATTAATCCAAAGATGTCTGTTGCGTATATATAAGCAACGACATCACTTACTCTCGTGCCCACGGTCTTGAATATTAAATTTTCTCCCATCTTTCGAATTTGTAATGCATAAATATCACCGGAACCGCTTAACCAAGCGGTACGTACCCTTTGGCCCTAGTTGGTTAACGCGCGAGTGGTTTGACGTGCAAATCTGGTGAACGCAAAGATTCGAATCCTCGCCGGGCAAGGAAAAATAAATGATTTATTTAAGAATTATGATTACCAGCCTGAATCATACGTCTGTTGGAAGGACATACTGACGGGATTTCAAAAGGTAACTGGGGCCCAGGGCCAATGTGAAGCCTCTGTGGGGCCCCGGACGTAACCCCATGGACGCATTATTTGGGTCCATCATACGGCCACATGCAAGTCTCTGTCAAACAGGGCCCCTTTTTTTCCCCCCTTTGACCAAGATGACCCTTCAGCAATCCCCTCAGAATATCAGAACAGCAAGCAAGAGTAAGAGAAGAGAGACGAAAGAAAAAATAAAGAAGCCCCCCCTCCCCCTCCCCCCGCATCCAAACCTCAATGTCACTCTCTTACTAAATTCATATGTGCTGAATATCTCTTACCTAACCTCTTAGACTATGTAAAATACTTGACTATTTAATATCCAAAGCGAAGCACATGCATTTCATTTCCTTTTGCAGAAATCTCCAATTTTGGGGATTTCAGAACCACAACCAAATGTTCCCACAAGCTTTGGCTGTCTTCGGTCATTGACAAACCTGGTGAAGAAGCCAACAACCTTTCTACTCCAAAACTAGAGCAGCTGTTGCAGCACCCTACCCGTATTCCTGACTGTCTTTGGGGACACGTCTAAAATTCTTGATTTTTCCTAACTTCTAACCCTTCTGTTACTCTGTTGAACTATTCCTTCCATTGGGTTCCTCCATTCACAATCCTCTTTATGTAACCTGTCTTACCCTCCAGCCCCCCCCCCAGTTGCTCGGGAACACCAAAGCGGAGATGCTTCCTGGCATTTAAAAATCAGCTAAGGGGGAGGACCTAAGGCAAAAACTACTTACTACTACTGACTTTCCATGGATATATTATTGCTTCCATGTCATCCCACCATCTCTTTATGCAAAGCGCATAAAGGAGGTCATTATATCTGGCAAGGAGGATACTTTTAACACACTTTCTTTAATCCTAAACCTCGTCAACCTTGATTTAACTTTGCTTGTTCTCATGCTGTTTCAAATATAGAGGCGGCTCAACAGATGGTACCGTAATCATCCATAACCCGAAAACTCATTGCCCCCTATAAATTTCCCGCCGTAATCATGCCAAATACTTTCTTTAATTTAACAAAACTCTTTTTTTCATAGAAAGTGTCAATATCTTTATGAATCAAAGCCTTTTGTGGGCTCCTGGCATTTTGCTAGAAAAAATCTCTAAAAAATGTTTCTCCTCCTTTTTATCTCCTATGCTTTTCCGGGATGGCTCCAGAGCTGTTCCCCATCTATTTTTTAAACTGAAAGCTTTGTCATACCTTTGCAGAAAAATCCACTTGGTTGATGAAGGGCTTGCTTCTCCTCTTTACCACACTGATTATATTAAGCCTGTTATTAAGACCATTCGTAATGATGTTTTCTTTACCCTTGCAGGTCTAGATCCTCGGACGTCTGACGGTCTTGACGTTGTCACTCAAAATATTTCCAAAAAAATGTACTTCTGAGCTTGCACCCTTCCATGGTCAAACATCTCCGTCTTTGTCTATCTACTTCTACATATCCTTCTTGCTGGAAAATTTGCTCACGTTTAAAATTGTTCCTAAGAAGGGTGACCGTTATAATCTGTCAAACTACCGTCCTATAGCTTGACTTCCTTCCTTTTTTAAAGTATCTGAATCAACACTTCATAAGGAGATGCTTAACCATCTATCTTTTCACAATCTTCTTCTATCTGATCGTCAGTACGGTTTCCATAAAGGGCAATTATGGCGACTTCTTGCTTTCCTAAAATGAATTTTGGTCATCCCACTTCAGGGGTTCAGTGAAACCTTTGCTGTTTCCCTTGATATATCAAAAACTTGATAGAGTCTGCCACATATCTATAATTTCCCAAACTACCCTCATTCGGTTGTATATAGTTATTCTGCACTTCATATTAAAGTAATCGTCCAGACCCATTTTTTTTGCAAAAAATATGTTGAATGCTCATTCAAAACACCTGATCCACAAAAAATAATTCATTTCCACGCCTTATTTCCGTATAAATACGACTTTGTAAAAAGAGCGGGAAAAAATGTTTTCTTCGTTCCCAAACCCGGGCCGCGAATATTATTGATGACGTCAGAGGTGGTGCTCACTGAGCGAGAGAGAGGAAGGGGGATGGGTGAAGTCCTTCAAGAATCTGCCGTTATTCACCTACTTGATCCCCAACACCCACCCACATCCACAACATCCACCCCGTTCTCACCCACATCCCCACCACCAACACTCATCCCTTCCCCCATCAACCCCCCCCACATCCCCACTTCCAACACTCATCCCCTTCCCCAAACACCCACCCACATCCCCACCTATATCCCCACTTCCAACACCCCTCCCCTTCCCCTACAACAAACACCCACCCTCGTTCCCACCCACATCCCCACCACCAACACCCATCCCCTCTTCCCCCACAACACCCACCCCGTTCCCCACCTTCATCCCATTGCGATGGCCCTCCATTCCAATCTGTCCGACTCACCAACATTTCTACACATTTATCATGGCTGTATTGGTCCTATACGTGTGCAAACTTCTCTGGAAAGGCACAAGCTTTCTTGCTGCACCCTTAAAGGATGAAAGTATATGTCATATCACAAAATAATCCATCAGAAACACCCAAAATTCTTCAAGTAGTATATTTATTTCAAATTTTTATTTTGTATTTCTATTAGCGCGGGGCTGGGAGACTTCCTGTCGTGACGCCCACCGAGCCATGGTCCGTCGTCTGCTGGCCGCCAGTTGTGTTTTAAGAGCTGGGGGAATCTAAGATTTTGATTGGGTTTCATTTAAAAACGGGTGACTGGATGTAAAAACGTGACAACATATTGTTGATATACTCGATAATGGCATATTTTGACTGCATAAAATCAAGGAATGATGAAATGGTCTGGACGATTACTTTAAGTTTCAGTTCGAACTTTTATATTGCAGAAAACTGTAGACAGCCATTTTTTCTCCTAAGGTCTATCACTTGTTGTTTTCTTCAGGGTTTTGTCTTAACAGACACTGTATTTCCATCAAAAAATTTAATGATCTTCAAAGTCTAACTAAAATGACATATCCACTCCTACGCTGATAAGACGCCATGTATTTTTCAACTTCATTCATTAGAGGCCCAACTCAACTGAACAAATTGATTCACGGAAAGCTGCCAGAGCGCTCCGAACCTCTGAAATATCTATACCTTATGTTTGGGGAAAAAAGCGAACCCTGTTTTGTTCAGTCCCTCACAAACCCTTTCACAATTTTCTCGACAAAACGATTTTGACAACTATTTTTCCTTAAGTCAAGAATGTCCCTATTCTTCAATGCCACTCAACTTGCGGGTCATACAATTAACATTATGGGGGCTATCCTTTAAATAAAAATTGAACTGGGGATCTCACATCTCATTTTTTGCTTTAAAAAAGCCTCTAAGAACTTAGGATCTGTGACGTCTGCGTTCTTTTTTTCTTCCTCACAGTTTTTTGTTATGTACAAGGGCCTTATCCACCCATTTATGGAGTATGCCTTCCATGTTTAGGCGGGATCTACTCTTATATACTCGCGCAGCTCCACACCAATGGATTACGGGCAAGTGGATAATGATCCTCCAATGACGAAACCGCATCCTCTCTTGACGAAAGTAAGAGAGGCTGTAGCAAAATTGAAGGGTGGAAAGGCAGCTGGTGTTTGCAATATAGGTGCGGAGCTCCTCAAAGCTGGGGGTGAGGCCATGATACGCGGGTTGCATACTGTCCTGACTGCCGTGCGGCAATTCACGGAGAGATGCCACCGAGCGGCTAACTTCTGATCTTTCTATAATTTCTGATTGGGGCAAAGCAAACCTTGTTTTGTTCAATGCCTCAAAAACCCAATTTCCTCACCTATCTACTCGACAAAACCTACCAGATAACTATTCCCTCTTCTTCAATGACACTAAACTGTCTCCTTCTTCTGCAATGAACATTCTTGGACTATCCTTTACTAAAAATCTGAACTGGAAATCTCACATCTCATCTTTTGAGAAAACAGTTTCTAAGAAGTTAGGTGTTCTGTGGTGTCTGCGTCCTTTTTTTTCTCCCTCCCAGATGCTTGCTCTCTACAGGGGCCTGATCCGCCCATGTATAGAGTATGTCTCACATGTTTGGGGAGTATCCACTCATACAGCTCTCCTAAACAAGGTTGAGTCAAAAGCTTTTCGTCTCATCAACTCCCCTCCTTTGACTGACTCTCTTCAATCCTTAACCCGTAAACTGCGGATACTGTGTAACAATATCTCTGTGTACGCGGGACTTTGCCAGACTTCTTATAGTCGCTAAACAAACTTAAATGTGTATCAATGTATTCGCCATATATTGTGCAAACGCTAAAAATATTTTTTTTTGCTAAGTCTTGTGGTTATTCTATGATTGTACTTGCAAGATGAAGAGCGTTGAGATTTATGGAATCCATGGTACAACTCGTTCACAGAAAACAGCCGCAAGGGTCTTCCTCTCTAATCTCTCTGCCCGCGATAGGGAGAGACCTGTCAGCACCTTCACCTTCCATGCTGGTCACTGGGTCACTGAGCCTATGTGTGGACCCCTGGGTCATTCTCAGGTAAAGTAGAGTTGCCAGATTTCACGGCGGAAAAATTAGCCCACCTTTTTTAATTTGGCGGCCGCCCAATTGGGCATACTCGCGTTTCTTAGTGAGTGACCAAATGGGCAATAGCCGCGCTTTACGGGTTAAATCCACCGCCGCAATGTTGCTTCTCCTGCTATCTTCTACCGTTATTTCATGTTCATTGCTCTTCTGAACTTGCTATTGTTGTTGTTGTTGAATTGTTGTTTCGTGATTTGCATCTGAATTGGGTTCATTGAATATAACCCTTGAGATACTGAAGTCACTTCAGCTGGAAAAAAAAAATCCTTGGGAGATTATGAAGATTGCTGATACTTCGTCATCCGACATATCTGTATCGCAGTCTTTGTCAGCCTCGGGATCTTAATATGGAGGTTGATTGCAACGGTGACAGACTCTGGATTATCTTCATCTTCATACAATCTATTATGAACCTCATTCAGGTTCAATCTAAAAGGAGATGCATGAAAATACCGCGATGAATTGCCAGGATAAACAGGAATCTTATGATAAAATAGATCAAATAACCCTGAATAAATTAGGCTTTCTGAATCCTAGCCTATTCCGTTATATAAAGTACCGTAATAACAGGCTATCGCCAGTTTCCATGCTTCTATTTTATACATAAGAAATGCTTCTTTACTTGTCCATAGATATATCCCGCTTGATAAGAAAAATCATAAAAAGAAATGTTCTTATAGTAGACATCTGCATATCTGAACATGTAGTATGTGCCCAGTGGCAGGAAATCTTGCAAACAAAATATTTTATTTGTTATGAACCTAAGCAATACATGCATATAAGTATCAGAAGCATTACATGAATATGACAGCCTTAAATGACACTATAAATGTAAATGGCAAGCATATGATATTACTATTGTATGCACAAATAGTATATGAAACATACCTTTCTTTGGGACGACGTAGATACTTTCTTGCAGACGTCTTCACCTTCTTGTGGTTGGCGGCTTTCTGACTCTCAATGGCTTGGTCTTTCACGACAAGTGTATTTAGCATGAATGGAAGATGTTTATGATAAGCTCAAGCAGAATCTTCCTTGAATAATAGGATTTTCTCAGTAAATTAAGATATTGGTTGTCAGGTTTTCCTGCAAGTGGGCTTTATGTGTTATAAGAGGATAAGGTCTATGGTGGCAAAGATGATGAGCCAAGGGGTTAGAGAAAGATATAAGGTTTTGGAAGCACTGGGGGGAGTATGGAGTAAGAAAGATCTGGCCACTCAAGCGATGATGGGTATGTTTAAGGAAACTTTAATGCCAAGTGTTTTGTATAGCTGCAAGGCATGAGTGCTGGTTGCAAGATGCAGAAAAGGTATAAGGGTGCTGCAAATTAAGTCCTTAAGAATAATAACAGATGCGAAATGATTTGAAAAAGTAAAGAACAACAGGGTCAGAGAGATATGTACACACTTTCTTAGTTTAGTGGATAGAGCAAACCATGGAATACTGAAATAAATTGGTCATGCAGAAAATATGGATGATGAGGGAATGACAAAGATAATATTTATGCAGATGCAGATTACGAGTGAAGGGTGACAAAGTGTGAGGGAGACCCATAAAGTGATGTATGTAACAGTAGGGTGTTTCATTTTGTCGAAGTCAATAGTTTTGGTTCATATCGATGCTGCCCGTGTAGTATATATGCTGGTGAAGTGTCGTGCCAAATTTCAGCTCATTCCAATAGGGTTTAGGTGTTGCGCACTTTCGCCAGTATATCGGGCTGCATTCAAAATTGTGAAATCCCTTTGATCTATATGTCAATTGTCTAACGGCCGGGCCGCGCGGAACGGAGGTGCCCCAACAACTCACGGCTGTTGCTAGGCAACTGCAGCACGTGGTGTTGCGCCGCGTGGCCGGGCGACTGCAGCGGCAGATTGTGAGACACGGGTTGAGAGTGCGGACCGGATGGTAAGGACTGTGTCTATTGTTCGTGTTTCGAGTTGATATAAACTGTGAAATAGAGACATTCTTACATATACCTATTTGTGTGTCGGTGTAGAATCGTAGATGTAATCGGTTTATGTAGAATTAGATACATTTTTTCTTTCCTGCTTAGGTAAAATGGCGGCTACTAGAAAGTCTTCGCAGATGTGGTTGCTCGACAAAGCTCCAGAACCAGACATCCTTGGTGCTCGCTTGCCCTCGCAGGAGCAAGTGTTCCTTTTCTTCATGTATCAGCACCACGTATTCAAGAAAACTGTCCCTGATTCCGTGTCGGCAACGAGTGAGAAGCTGAAGGCCATCTGGGGCAAGGCGAAGCTGACAACGAAACCGACGCGAACATTAGGAAGAACGTCAAAAATCTGTTCGAGGAGTACCAAGCCCTGAAGAAGGATCGGAACAGGATAACTGACGGGGCCGATCTGAAGCGGAAGATTTGGAAGGGCGACCTGGAAGATCTTTTCGACATCTCCAGCGCAGACGTTCTTGAAAGGAGGGATATCTTGGATGAGGACAAAAGCTTCCTCATTTCGCAGAGAGAAGATCGTTCCAGTTCGTCCATGGCCGGCGTCGATGTCGCCGAAGTGGCGAAAGAAAAGAAGAAAAGGAAACCGCTAAGAAGTTAGAAAACCGCAAGCGGAAGCAGGAGGCTGAAACGGAACGCCTACTGGAGAAGGTACCCTACCCGCGATCGGGCCTTTCTCATCGTCTATTACATCGTCGGAAGATGAGGACGGCGACTTCAAGGCACCGGCAACAAAATTACCCCGGCGAGCACCAACAAACAAGCTGTCCCTAAATATCGAGCTAACGTCGGCCTGAGACCGAGAAGGGCTGTCCGTGCATCAGGCCTCGAGCGCTTACCTCACGACAGCGAAGGACTTGGGCCACGATGTCAGTCAGCTTGTCATTTCGCCGAGCACTGTCCATCGTTCAAGGACCAGGAACAGGGAGACACTTGCCATTCAACTGGAAAGGGAGGCCTTCAAGGATCCTCCTCCGTTGGTTCTCCACTGGACGGCAAACTACTACCGAAAGCGACTTCGAAATGGGCTTCAGAGGACCGCATTGCCGTGGTTGCGACCGGGCAGAACTTCGAGGAGATCCTGGGAGTCCCCGCCGCACAAGATGGAACGGGACAAGAAGTCGCAAGGACGGTTTTCCAGGAGGTCGAGCGAGTCGGTGCCAGGAGCAGATCATTGTTCTTTCCTCGATATGACGGCCTCGAACAGCGGCATGCTCGCAGGCGCCTGTGTACACCTGGAAAATCTCCTCGGTCGCTCCCTGCTCTGGCTGGCATGCCGCACCACGTACTGGAGGTTGTCCTGAAGCACGTCTTCGAAAAGTGCTACGGCCCTTCCACTGGTCCCGAGATCCCAACCTTCAAGCGCTTCCAGTCACGCTGGGAATCCCTTGATCGTGGATCGTACCGCAGATTGAATAATGAGAAGCCACTGGAGAACGCCCTTGAGCTGCCCGCGTACAGATGGTTACGTTTTCCCGCAAACAGTTCTCCATGACGGGAAACAACCCACGAGAGGACTACGATGAACTCCTCCGACTGTGCCTCCTGTTCTCGAGAGGAAGCGAGGGACAGATCCGATTCCGAGCTCCCGGTTGCTACCACCAAGCAAGGTGGATGGCCAAGGCCATATACGCCGTCAAGATGACGCTTTTCGCCGACCAGTTGGAGCTGCCAGCTCGCATTCAACGAGGCCCTCCGTCAAGTGGCGCTGTTCGTCAGCCTCTTGTACATCAAACACTGGCACGAGGCACTGATTCCGGAGTACGCTCCAAAGAACGATCTGGAGCTCCTGCAGGCCCTCAACGAGTATCCTGACAAAGAAGTCGGCGCAGAGGGTACCAGGGCTCTTTCTCGCCACCTCTGGTATCTTTCAGAAGACCTGATCGCGCTGGCTTCTTCGACGACAGAGTCGAGGATGGAGAAAAAGCGGATGCTGGAGAACCTGATAAGGCCTGCGTCCAAGAAGGGATTGAAGAGGCTAGGAGGGGAAAGGATTGGGGAGTGACCAACACCACGACCCTTAGCGGCTTCGTCACCAGTCGCAGCAAGCGGTTGTTCGAGTGCTGACGGATCGGAAAGAACACCCCTAGAACCTACTCGCGGAAGAAGCACTGAAGAACCGCGTCAGGGCTCTAAAGGTGGTCAATGACAGCGCTGAGCGTGCGATCGCTCTCAGCAAGCAGTTCGCCGGCGCTGTAAAGGGACGAAGGGCCAGCGCCAGTAACTCCTGCGCGTCTTCAAGCACCACCGCAGCGAGGTTCCCAAGCGGACCAAGGCCGCCTGCTCGGCCTTCTCCCTCTGAGTGCGATCAGAGGTGCGTCAGTGTGCAGAGGTCCGATCAGTGTGTCGATCGACGAGGCACTGAAGAACCGCGTCAGGGCTCTGAAGGTGGTCAATGACGGCGCTGTAAAGGATGAGGGCCAGCTCCAGTACCTCCTGCGCGTCGACAAGCACTACCGCAGCGAGGTTCCCAAGCGGACCAAGGCCGCCTGCTCGGCCTCCTCCCTCTGAGTGCTACGGCAGTCATGTGCGCGACCTGTAAATTGTATTTGATTTTGTTGAAAGAGGTATCAATCGCATCCATTTTAAATAATAAAACAGGGCAAAGTCGATATGGCGAAGTATCTGAACTTTTATTTTTCCCTAGTAAATATGGAACACCCTAGTATACAGTTATTATGTTTAAACATTGAGCACATATTTTGTGTTGGTTTAGGAGAAAGACAGTTGTATGAAAAAAATATTATATAAATATTATAGTATATACATATAATATTATACATTATATACTATCCCAACACCTTGAAATAGTTACCTGTAGTATGTACATAAATGTGTTCTCTCGTTAACCTTAGGAGAGAAGGAATATACAACCTGACCATCATTGGCTACAATGAGCTCAGCAACTGCAGTTCCAGCATTACCACATACGTCAGCAACATACAGTGCAGCCCTCCAACAGTCACCATTCCAGATGGCACGACGGATGTGGAAGTACCACTGCAGTTCACCTACAGTCAGGGTGGCACTATTTCCAGTGATGTTACCATTGATTGTGAGGTTACCAGCAACACTAAGTAAGCAGAAAGAGCAAGTAAAGTTTGTTATTTAATAAGTAGCAGTACTGATAGTAATGATTAAAGTCATACTGTAAGTGCAATAGTATATGGCTTATGTAAGACATAACTATCATGGCCAACCAATATCACATAACTTCCCATCCTCTTTTTATGGCAAAGTAAACAGATGACATGAAACCATTAACAATTTGCCACCTGATTGCAAGGTACCAGAAGGAGACTGGGTGCTTAATAACATTTTCTATGAGCAGAAAGATGGATGCAATCTACAGATCTGTCTTGTGATGTTCCTAGCTTTGAAGAGTGTGTAACTCAATGAAGAGGATCTTTTTTTCACTTCATATTTACCAATTAAGCCTTCTGAATCCCCTTGGTGTGAGGAATTCATATGTAAATTATGATGCTCTTTTAGGGAAAGAAAAGCAAATATATTTTGTAAAGTGTGAATAATTCAACCACTTGGCAGATGTTTTCATCCCTTGCAACCATTTCCAAAGAGTGGCAGAAACTTATAAAGAGTTATCGTGATACTGGAGCTAAATAAAAAATATTATGTTTAGATCATATAGTACTTCCTGGTTATATGTTTTGCATGTCTTTTTATGTGTTGCCCAGTTCTTCTAATAGAGAATTTATATAAAATAGCAGTAAACTGGTATTAAGGTATATAATTATATAAATATGAATGACTCAATGTGTTTAAGGTAAACATGCAAAGAGTCACCCATGTCACAAATAAACCATTATAACCAATACAAAGCTGTTCACATATGAGCTGTCATGTACAACAATGCTATGAATACCACATCATTGAAAGTTAGACCAGCACAAACACTTAAAAACACTAAGAAGGGGTAAAGTCACAAGAGAGGAGCGAGCCTATCATTACAAAAGGCTGGCATACAAACCAAATAATGCAGTAAAAAAAATAGGCGCATGTGGTGTTTTTGTCATGTGGTGAGTGATGAGTATGACACAAGACCGTCACCTACATCACCGTTGTTCAAGTTCAAGTTCAAGTTGAATAGCTATTGCCAGTATAATCAAATTACATAAGGAAAACTACAACAATAATGAATTAAGAAATGGCACGGTCTGCGAGCCAAGACTCCCTGGCAGCGAAAACTTATAAAATAGAGCAATATTTTATA
>JACEEZ010008473.1:0-10000 GCA_016584305.1 Chionoecetes opilio | reverse complement strand
CTATGGGTATAGTTTGGGAAAAATATCCCCTCTCTGACTCCCCCCCCTATTCATTTGGGGGTACCTTTTCCCCTGCCATTGCTAAACCAATGGTATGGTCTATAGTTATGGAATTTGGGGCAGTTTCTGAAGTTGGGGGGACTGTTTCCCAACTTAAAACCCAGATGGGGAAAGGACCTTACGTGTAATGAAGTACATAACATAGCGATGCTTGCCAGTGAATTTCCCGGGACCCCCATACGCTTTAGTAGAAACAACTCTCCTAGCTGTTATCTCATCCTGACTGCTGCAGATAAAAAAAACACAAAACACCCCAAATTGGTCACACATCAAACAGTAAAGGGCCCTTTTTTTCCCTTGATTGATAGGGGAAGACCGTATCCACATCCGGTTGCATTACAAACACAGGTGTTGTTTGATGCAAAAACAAGTTCCTGGATTTCACGATACAGTACACAGCAAAGGGTTCCGTCCAAGAGCATGTAAAGATTCTGTTTGGGGTGGCTTTTGCGACCACATCCCAGAAAGTCAGAAAGTTCCCCACGAAATGACGGCTTTTTTTGAGGGGGGCCCATCTAGGCAGTTGATGTAACCCGGCATTTGATGCAATCAGCCATCAACATCTGGAACACTCTGTTTGACATTTACCCCAGCCCATTTTCTCCTTAAAATTTGGTTTAAATGGGTCCTTTTTCCTCCCATTACCCAAAAATCCCTTTTTTGATGTAGGGGGTTTTCTTTTCCCAAACTCAAAGACAAGTCATGAGGGGGTTTTCTTTTTTGGCTCTTCGCTCTGTTCCGCATTTTTAGTTGAGGAAGCACTCCCAATCCGTAAAACACTACATACTACCTGGCCCATATTTAGCAAGAACATGGATACTACTGGTCACCACTGGTTGTATGGGGGATCAGAGGCCTGGAAAACTTTGAAGAAATGTCCTCCATAAAGGACGAAACTGCATTATCTGGAATTCTAGATGGGACATTCACTTTCGATTTGAAAACACTAGCAAGGACACTTTAGTGTTTTCCCATGATCCTTATCGAAAGGGAGGTGCTGTTTGGCAAATCGTGAAGCGATATTCCCCCTTTCCAAAAAACCCTCCCGGAACACAAAATGTCCCCTCGAACAATCTGTTTTTATTTCATCTCCCCCTAAACCCTCGCACATGACCTGATTTTTGTCACCACTGATGCTGGTCCACGGTCTTTTCTTTTTAATTTTACGTCACCATGTTTCGCAGCATTACAGAACGCCTTGACACCATATAATGTTTGATCTGCATTTACACACTTCCAGCAACAACACCGTTTGCACAAAACCAAGCTCTGGTCGCCATATAAAAATGGAGAGTGTACTTTGAGCCAGTTGAGGAAAGGTCTCATAGCCCTTTATCTCTCGGCTTACTGCTACACGCAGATCTCGTGCTGGTCAGAGTGGCTTGGACTCGTGAAACATTCCGGGGGATCGAAATTTTGGATGCATCTGGGCAAGCATGCCCCCCTTTATTGAGTGTTGTCTTTTAATTTCCTCAAAACCACGAGCCCCTACCTCCGGAATTTTCAGCAACCGCATAATTTCTTGTTAAATAGTCGGTCGCAAGTTTCCCTCCAGAATTTGTCTGTTTTTTCGGATGGTGACATCCCCTCTGGGGAAGTCGCAGTACTGTTGGAGAATGATATCCTTAGACCTTTCATCGGGTCAAGGTAGAGGGGGGCAGACTTTGCTATGCAAGGTGCCGCACATGGAACATGGGGGGTCATTTCACTGACGGTATGGGGATGTAAACCAATCTCCTGTGCGTTCTGCTCGTTGAAACACAATAAGGGGACACTTGTTTTAATATTCAAAACCAAAGCTTTCAGTATACTTTGGGGCGGCAGACCTTTCATCCGTATCCATGATTGTGTGAGTTTTTGGACACATAATCATTTTCCCCGAAACAGTGGCGCTTTTTCCCTCACAGATCGTCTGTACAGCCTGGTATGGTGAAATTAAAAATTTCTGGAAAATCCAGGGGGTCTCCAGAAGTTTTACATGATGGCTACCACGACAGAAAATGAGCGCGAAGTGCGCGAGCATATGCTCCCGGTCATCTATGGATTACAGTATTTTGGAGCATAAAAAATTTCCATAGATCTTCCAAACCCCTACCCCCCTCCCCATATCCCAAATGTCCCTGTATACATGATAGGTGAAAACCTCCAAGTCAAATGAAAAATTTGTTTAGCTGTATGGGGTATTTTAACAATTTCAGTTCTTTTATATAAGGGTTGACGAACGTAAAGGACAAAGATCGAAAACGTACGCTCTTCAGCATTTTTTGTGCAAAACAAAAGCGGGGATATGGTTTCAGGTGAGAGGTGTCCGGTTAAAAAATGGAGGATCTGAATCCCATTCTCTCATATTTCTCCCTCCAGCACATTGCATAAAAACCCCTCCATGATGGACAGTCTGAACCCCTAGATACCTAGAAGAAACTTGCTATCCCAAAACATCCAAGCATTTGGGCAATTTCAAAGGGGGTGGGGGATCCTTTGGAGGGTTCAAGGGGGCCCCCAAATGATCGACTTGAACCAAGTTCTAGGGTTTTTTGTACACTTTGATTGGGACTTTGCCCAAAATTTACCTCTTTGTGAAACACATCTCTCTTGTAGAACGGGAAAGAAAACTGGATTTTCGCTCACCTAGAGGGGTACACAGCAATACCCCCCATAAAATGCCAGGTACCAAACCTGAAAGGGTTTTTTAACATTGATGTCAGCATTATCAATAAAAATTAACAAAATCACCTTCGAGATCAAAATTGTTCACTGTAAGCAGTGCATCTATAGACGTTAACCTCCCTAAATCATCAGCAAAGACATACTATCAAAATATCTACTTTCCGAGACCATACTTTTTGATTTATTAAACGATATTCTAGCAAAATGGACACAAATGATCGAGGTCGACACGCGACATTTGCCGGGTTTCAAATGCGGTAACACGGGTTTTAAGCCGACACTTTGTCAGATTTTGAATTTTTATTTTTAACCACTCATATCGTTTCAAAAAGTCAGGCACCATTTTTTTCAGTTTGCAATTGTGTCTTGTCGGGATTCGAGTTAACATATGCTACGACTTTACTTATCTTGTATGATTGCACTGCCATATCTATGATTAATCTTTGTCATGTTACTGGGCTATAAATTTCTTCTAAGGGTGTGGTTACTTTTATCTAAAAAGTATATATGGTCTGTTTTCCCCAAAATCCAAATCCTAACAATGTCCTGCCCCAAAAAATTTTCCCATTTCTGTCCCAGCCTTTGGGGTTTTAGCCCTCTTCTCCTCTAAAAATGTCCTCAAGTCAAATTTTTGAGTGAATTTGCATTTCATTTTCGGTATAAAAGGGGGCAAAAATTCTGGAAACCGCGTGTTTTGTGGCATTTAAGGTCGGCCCCGTTTATATCCATACGGGTATTCTCCCCTTTGAAATTGTTTGCCGCATAAAGAGAAACCGACAGTTATGGGGGGTCTTTACTTTAGCAGCAATAAAAAATTTCTCATTGGTACATGAAGTCTAACAGCATCTCCCACTCATCAGGCGATCGCCATTTCTCAATTACGCTTTGAAGGTGGGTTTGGCATAGCATTGTGCCCCTACCCGACGGTTGCGGGGTACTTTTGTTTGAAATTGAATTATTTCATTTTGCCAATAGAGACAATCTTCTTTTTTATTTAAAAATCGGTTCTTGACTAATTTTGAAGAGATTGCCCAATCAGAGTCCCCAAAGGCTCTTTTCCCTTTTCCTTTTGTAAAAGGGAAAAACGCATGGCGAATGTATTTGCGACGACATTAACCATGGACTGGGACTGGCAATTGTGACCTCTTCTCTCAAATACAGACTGCAAACCATCTTCCTTTCAATGCGGCCCTAGGATCCCTAAAAGGCCTTTTCATGGACCCCTTTCACGATCTGATGTATCTGCTTTCGCATGTGGGAAAAACGAAAACTCGGCCATCATGACGCACCTGAAAAACGAAAAAATTATTATTTTAAAATTTTTTATTATTTAAATTATTAATTTTAATTTTTGCTAAAATTACCAAATTTTATAAAATACTAGTAATTACACTTTATGTAATTATTTTAACTCAAAAAGAGCATGCATGGGTCCACTGTAAAAAGTTCCCCATTATGCCGATTTTGGTATTTTTAACCATTTATCGCAAATTGTTATAGCGGCCATCTTCAATTCTAAAAATGCCACCGGGTTAAATTTTGCAGAACTTTGCACAGTGGAAATGCTTTATGGTTTTCTGGAGCTCCCCTGAAAAAATCAGCTTTCTACTAATTTTTTCTAGGTTTTCGTTAAATTTTACTAATGCTCCTGTACTAATAGGGGGTGGCTGGGGACGAGGCCACCTCCCATACTGTCTGGTTGTGGCAAAAGGCGGACTGGGCCTCCTTGCGCCGTGGCCTGAATCACACGGCGTGGGGTCCCTTTGCTACGGGAAGGGGCGGATAATATGTCGCGAGCCCTTACTTCCCGCCTCCTGGCCCTTCAAGACGCCATGTGCCTCACCGAGAACCTACACCACCAGACCCATGGATCAGCCATGGTTTGGCTACCGTTGCCGTGTTGCTGCCGAGGCCAAATACTCAGCGTGGCTCCGCTACAAGCGGAACCCGACTCGGCGCAACAAGGAGCTGCACCGGGCGGCCTGCGGGAGGTGGTGGTGTCCACAAATAGGCCATGACAAAGTTGGAGGAGGACTTACCCCGGCAAACTACGAGATCCAGGCGTGTGGAATAGACTTGGTGTCCCTGGTTAAGGAAAAACAGGGAATCAGCCGCTAAGATTCATTCCTCCCCTCAACAAGCAGGACAGACAGCGGCCGTCCAGCAGAAAGGAGAAGGCTCAGCTGCTGGCTAATCTCTTCTCTGCAAAGATGAAGGTGGAGGCCCCCGGCAGCCCCTGCCTCGTCTGGAGCAGCATTGTGAAGAGACAGTCCACAAGGTGGAGGTGACGCAGGCGCAGGTCGGCACATCCTGCGAGTGCTCGACACCAAAAAGCCACTGGCCCTGATGACTTTCAGCCCCATTTGTTAAAACAGTGCCCCCGGGACCTGTCTGTCCCTCTCACCACAGTCTTCACTGCCTGCCTGCAGGAAAACCCCAGGCCTTCAGTGTGGAAGGAAGCTCGAGTGGTTCCTGTAAACAAGAGGAGTTCCAGTTTCCACCCAAAAATTTTACAGGCCCTATTTCCTTGCTGTCTGTGGTGGGGAAAGTGTTCGAGAGGATCGTGGCAAAGGTAATTGTCGTCACCTCAGCGAAAACTCCCTCCTCTCGGACCAACAGTTTTGGGTTCAGACCTGGACGGCCCACCTGCTGTTGCTCCTAACCCGAAACGGGCAGGAGGCCCTGGATGACGGCCAGGACACTGTCGTGGTGGCCTTTGACATAGCGGGTGCCTTGACAGGGTGTGGCACACGCTCAAAAAAACTCCGAGGCATTCTCGAAAAACTCCGAGCAAAAGGCATCCAGGATGACCTCCTGCTGCTCCTGGGTAACTACCTGCGGGAAGAACCCTCCAAGTTGTCGTCAACGGGCAGGCCTCTGAGTCCCTGCCAGTGGAAGCATCAGTCCCCACAGGCTCTGTGCTGGGGCTAGTCCTGTGGAACATTCACGTGGACGATCTTCTCCGGCAGCTGCCAGCAGTCTCGCTTACGCTGAGGACTGTACTCTCTCCTGCTCCTACATGCGACATGACTGTGGGGCGTGCTGCTGATGAATCAATCGCAGCTGAGTGTTATACAGGGGTGGGGTACACGTTTGGGAGGTGACCTTTGCTCCGGAGAAGAAAACAGGTAATGGTGTGTTCTCGGTCTCCGGGTGCTGGGCCAGCAGTGGAAGTGAGGCTGCGTTTTGGTAGCGTTCCTCTCCGATTCCAGGAAGCCGTCAAGGTTTTTGGGAGTAGAGGTTGACCAGAAATTAAGGTTTGACGGGCCACATCAAACACATTGCTAAAAGGCCTATCACAGGGTCCCTGCCCTGCGAAGGGTAGCCAGCATCCCCCGACAGGGGAGGGAAGCTCTTGCTCTAGAAGGCCCAGATACGGCCTTAATTAGAATTCGCCGCCCTCTCCTGGATGTAGTGTGCAGCCTCGCACACTAGGAGGCTGGACAGCATCCAGCTTCAAGCCTGCGGCTGGTGGATGCTGCAGACTCCCCAGACCCACCAGCCCAGTTTCGAGCCGGTGAGTCCTCTCGACTCACTGGAACACCGCAGGGACGTCGCGGCGCTTGTGGTATTCCACAAGGCACAGGTGCGGGGAGTGCCACACCTGGCTGGGTTCGAAAAGCCTCCGAGATTCGCCACGCGAAGCACGAGAACGGTGCTTACCAGTTGTGATGCAGTGAGGGGCCGCGTTCCCGTGCCAGCCAGCACCAACGCACCTTTGTGGGCCGCGTCTCCAGGATGTGGAACATTTTCACGGCCGCTGTCCTTCACATCCAGGAGTGAACACAAATTGTAAAGTTGGCGGCCAATCGGAGGGGGCAGTCGAAGCCAACCCCGCTGACGCTAGTCATACTGTTTATACTAGTGACAACACCATTTTTTTTTTTTTTTTTTTTTTTTACATCACAGGGAACTGGCCAAGGCACAACAAAATGGATAACACAAAGCCCGCTTAGTTCCCAGTCCTATAAAGAAACAGTAAGAGAATAAAATAAAAAACAAAGGGTAGGCCAATTTAGTTCGGGAGGTGCTTGTTACTATTCTTTTAAAAAAGATTTAAGTCATAGGAAAAGGGAAAAAATTTAAACAGTCCCTTTAACAAAAAAAAACCTTTTTAGTGATGCTTTTTTATTTTAAATTTTATTTTTAGGCCCGGTATTTGTGTTTTGCTAGTTTTTTATTTAAATATTAAAAGAAGTGCACCTTTTGGGAGAAGAGTTTAAAAAAAAATAGAAAAAGAAGTGTGAGAGAGAGAGAAGGGGAGAGAGAGAGAGAGAGAGGAAAAGAGAGAGAGAGAGGGGAGAGAGAGAGAGAGAGAGAAGGAGCGAGAGCGAGAGCGAGAGCGAGAGCGAGAGCGGAGCGAGAGCGAGAGCGAGCGAAAAGGCGAGAAGCGAGAGCGAGAGCGAGAGCGAGAGCGAGAGGGGAGCGAGAGCGGAGCGAGGCGAGAGGGGAGAGAGAGAGAGAGAGAGAGAGAGAGAGCCTCATATTGTTAATATATGATGATGTGGCTGGGGTAGTGGTGCAAAGAACGGTGTTAGGTGAAGGTGAACGTGGTGTTCATCCTAAAAGAGGTTTGAAGAGGAGGAGGAGGAGCGAGAGGGGACTGGAAGGAAAACTACAAGTGAGAGAAGAAAAAGAGTAGGATAAAAAATAGGAGATGTAAAGGCGAAGGAAAACATAAAGAGCGTAGGGGCTACAAGAAAAGGAAGAGGACACCAACTAGAAAGCGGTGAAGGGGGATGAATGGGTGCATATTAAAAAGATAACATGAAATGGATGATGGAGATAAGGAATGGATCCAAGAGAAGGAAAACGGATGACACGCAAGAGAGAGAGGAAACGAAGAGAGTAAGACGGATGCGGCAATAAAAAATATAAGGAAGCGAAGACGAATGGAGAAAGGTGGAGGAGGGTTAAAGAAGATCGACAAAGAAAGCGAAGTAGTGAGAAAGAGGTGCATAGGAAACAAAAATATAGCAGAAAAGAAGCGAATGATAAGAGGGAAAGAGGGAAGAAAAACGAGAAGATACATTTGAATACAGAAACCAGGAAATTCAGAAGAGAAGGAGGTGGAGAAATACGATGAATATAAAGAGAGAAAAGAGCACAGGGAAAAAAGGAGGAAGATAATGCCCACGTGGAGAACTGGGAGAATAAAAGATGAGGAGAGAGAGAGAGATAGAGATAGAGTGAGAGAGAAAAGTGAAAGAAAAAAAACCACCACACATCCTTTTTTTTTCCCTGTGGGCGGCATAAATATTTCTCCCAGGCAAGTACAGCATTTATTTTTTACTTTTTACCATAAAAGTTTGGAAGATATATATTTTTTTTACCACCACCTTTAACATCCTCGCTTGCAAAAAATTACAATAGTAGTTTCCATAGTTGAGGATAAAACTAATTACCGATTCACGGTTGGCACAACGTTGATAATTTTTCCAATATTTCTTTTCTGACAATTTGGCTCGGGTTTTTTTTTTTGGTGTGTGTATCTAAAACAACAAATATAAATGCATAATACTACTACTAATAATAATAGTAATAATAATAAAAAAATAAAATAATTATAATAATAGTACAGTTAGTTACGTGTTACCAGTCCAAAGAATTACGATTCTAAATTTAAATATCAAAAATATAAATAGGTCTTTTTTAATTGCTTTCTTGTTATCTGAAGTAATAACAAATTTAGTACAAATACACAGTAATAATGGCATGAAGCCTTAACTGTTTGTTGTCCTACAAAGACATTAAATTAAATCCCTTTTCCTACATTACATCGCCATTTTATACGCAGCCCTAACAAAAATATCAGAAAACATAATACTGTAGTGGTAATACCTATAGAGGCTCAGTGGTTAATACAAACACGCTTTGTCCTCATTCTGTCAATAACACGTTGCAACACGAGCGCCACATAGGCACAAAAGTCTGTAATTACTGCGTCCCTGTAAATGTTTTCATCGAGGCCTGTAGTCCCGAGGAAAAATTTAGACCTAATTATGGACAGGCTCGTATTTATACTGTGGTTTGACGGTGACTTCGCATATAAGGAACTTTAACCGATACTTGGTCCACGGTAAAAATTTGAAAAAACATTGATGGAGTATTGTTTTTTTGACGGTCAGAACTTAAAATAACATTGATGGATTAATGTTTATTTATGCTGCATGATGGGCGTTATGTGGAATTACAAATAAGCCAATATACAGACCAGTGTGTTATTGAAGAATGGAAAATAATATATACAAAATAATTAAGATATAGAAATTGATTAGAAGACAACAGCAGAGGCGTGTAATTTTTTTTAAAGATCAATAAAAAAAAAAGTTTTACTGTGGTCAATTTTCAAATATTTTCATAATTGCGAGAAAAAATTGAATAATGTTTTCAATCTGCCAGTAATGGACGAGCATTTCGATAAAATATATAATCCTTATTCATGTGACTGACAGACAGGAAGGTGAACAGACAAACTGTCGGAAAGACAGATAGAAAAATTGAGAGGAACATAAACCCCACTTAAAAAATACAGGTATACAACAAACACACACACACATACAAGCACATGAAAATAATATAGATACCAACACATAAACGTGAGAAAGAGAATAAAAAAGGAGAATATTATCATGATAAGCATAAAAACAAGAGTCTAATTATGCCTCTTCTTTAAAACGGTGTCACTTTACCTCCCCTTCCTGTACCCTCCTCCGTCCCCTCCCCACCACCACCACTACCACCACCAACCACCACCACCACCAAAACCCCCCACCCAAACCCCCACCACCACCACCACCAACCACCACCACCCACCAAACCCCCACCCCCACCACCAACACCACCATCACACCACCACCACCACAACCACCATCACCAGAAGGCTCAGTAGGTGAACCTCCTGCACCAGTTTCCTGACCAGACTCGCGACAGTTTTAAATTTTATCGCATTGGGTTATAATAAATATGGCGACTTGTTTACGAGCGAGAAAAGGGGGAGGAGGAGCAGGAGGAGGAAGGAAAGGGGGAGGAGCAGGAGGGGAAAGGAGGAGGAGGAAGCAAGGAAAAAGGGAGGAAGGAGGAGGAGGAGCAGGAGAGGAAGGAAGAGGAGAAGGAGGGCCATGAGGAAAAGGAGGATGGGAGAATGAAGTGGACGAAATGCAGTCTTCTCCAACCCTAATACTGTCAATATATTATCACATGAGTAGCTACAATCGATGAAATTTTAAATCCAAAAAAATATCGCAACCTTTTTCTGAATATATGGGAATGA
>JACEEZ010008472.1:45000-63538 GCA_016584305.1 Chionoecetes opilio | reverse complement strand
AAAAAAAAATATTTCTGAAAGAGCAAATTTCAATTAGTAAAATGGGAAAGCCTTTTCACTTTTTCCTCCTTCCCCCCCTCCCTCCCTCCCTCCCTCCCCCCTCCCCCTCCCCTCTTTTCCCTCATAATACCTTTCATCCACTCAGATCCTGTTTTGTCTCTCGTCTTTGGTATGCATGACGCCCCCCCTCCCCTCCTCTTACCACCCCCAACAAACACACGCCCCCTACCTCCCTTTTTAAAACCCCCAACAAACACACGCCCCCCCCTCCCCCCTCCTTTCCCTCTCTCTCCTCCCCCCCCCTAAACGTAATTCAGTATTGCACGATCCCTCCTTTAGCCCCTTCATTATGCAAAAAACCCCCGGGAACTCACACACCCCACACACACACACACACACAACACACGCACACGCACACAAAACAAACTCCACGATCACACACACACACACACACGATCACACACACACACACACACACACACACACCACACACACAAAACACACACAAACAACGCATGCATACACACAAACACACACACGCAAAAACAACACCCACGATCACACACCACACACACACACCACACACACACCACCCCAAAACCCACTTACACACACACAAAAACAACACACTTACACTTACACTTACACTTACCACACACACACCACACACACACACCCACACACGCACAGACAAACTCCCACATCACACACACCCCACACACACACACACCACACACACACCACACACACACACACACACACACACACACACACACACACACACACGTGCATACACACAAACACACCCACGATCACACACACACACACACACACACACCACACAAGGCAGCAACACCTTCCGTCGTCGCCGCTCCTCAAGTCGTTAATGGGGGCGGCAAGGGTTAAAATGGCAATTACTTGTGAGTCGCTACCTGTCAGGGCCAATCAGCTCTGTGTGTGTGTGTGTGTGTTGTGTGTGCGTGTGTGTGTGTGTGTGTGTGTGTGTGTGTGTGTGTGTGTGTGTGTGTGTGTGTGTGTGTGTGTGTGTGTGTGTGTGTGTGTGTGTGTGTGTGTGTGTTGTGTGTGTGTGTGTGTGTGTGTGTGTGTGTGTGTGTGTGTGTGTGTTTAGATGCTTATGTGTTTCCCTAGAAGTTATTACTACTACTACTACTACTACTACTACTACTGCCACCTCTAGTTTCAAGTGGTCCAGTTAATCAGAAACTTCAAACATAAAAATATGGCAAGAGTACCAAGTTTATATACTACTAACACATGCAGTATTAAAGTCAAAGTAGTAGTAGTAGTATTAGTATTAGTAGTAGTAGTAGTAGTAGTAGTAGTAGTAGTAGTAGTAGTAGTAGTAGTTAGTAGTAGTAGTAGTAGTGGTGTAGTAGCAGTAGTAGTAGTAGTAGTAGTAGTGGTAGTAGTAGTAGTGGTAGTATAGTAGTAGTAGTAGTAGTAGTAGTAGTACACACAAAACGTAAGTTAGTCAAACCCTTCGTCAACACACCATGACGAATGTGTTGTCACATGTACGTGTCACGGACAAATTTTTACTTTGTTTATCAAGATTTACTCTTTGTGAATATTTGGTACAACCTGCTGTCCAATGACTAATATCATGATAATATATTATAAGTTTTAAAAACACGGGTCTTTAAAAAGCATTTTTCATTTTGCGACGTTTGGTTTCCCTCCTCCAAAAATATTGTCAATAGCCTCCCATTACTTGATTGAAAACTGATAAAAGAAAAGTAAATTTTTTGGCCCAAAATGTGTTTGGGTTGGGGTTAGAATGCGGGGCAAGAAGAAAGATCTGAGAAAGGAATCCACATGTCATGGCAAGCGTTCCCCTTTTCAGAGCAAGGAAAGGGATTATCGGTAAGTAATTTTTTTTTTCTTTTAAAATTGGGTTTTGAAGTAAGTATATATTATTAAAGGGAAGCATGACAAAAAAAAATAAAGTTGTAAAGAGCAAAGTATTGCGCATCATAGCTCAATTGTTCGTTTGTTTTTTTTGGGTTAAAATTGATAGTGCCGCGTTCCTGAGGAAGACACAAGACGGGCAGTCCCGGGCCGGTGATAGCATTTTTGGGACTCACCGGGGCTTAGTGTCCCCAAGGGACCTGCAGCCCAAAAAACAACAAGCCCATAATAGTGGCGAGGCCACCGACTCACGGCACTCATGACAACAGGCTGCGACCTGGTTTATATCCGGGCCCCCTTCGCCCCCTTCGATTTCCTTTGAATAATACCCCCCTCGCCTTCACAAATTTGATTGTTTGCAACCTTTCCCCCCAAACGATCAGTGAAAGTTTTGGGTAAGTAGAAAATTTGGTTTTTTTCGAAAGGTTTTTCAAAGTAGTATGTCACTTAAATATCCATGCGTTATTTTGGGGTTTTGTACAGTGCTGCGAGGACCCCTTTGGGGGGAACACTATAACCCCGGTGAGTCCTTGATGCTATAACAGACTTGGCAGCTGACCTCCCTTCTTCGGGGGGGGCACAGTGAGGGGGATAAAGATTTTGCCGTGGGGGGGGGACGCCCGCCGCCGCCAGAATCACTAAAGGCGGTAAAATTGCAGGTAAATTCTGTGCCTTTTCCCGCCCTTTTTAGTGTGTGTTTGTGTGGGGGGGGGGGGGGGTTCCCCCAAAACCTTACATTTCCTTCAGATCCCTCAAAAACGTAATTATAAAGGTGTGGAAAATTTTTTGTTAGGTTACCGGGGGTTTTTTTGGGGAAATAGGGGAGCTTACTTAGGGGGGGGGTGCAGTCATTCGTAACAATTTATTTCGTCCCCAAAAATTGCTTCGTACCCTAATCTATATGAAACTATAGTCTTTTTCGTACACTAAACCGAGTTGAATTTAAAAACTATTTACAAAACGAGTAAAGTTCTGGGTTTTTCCCCATACTCTCCCACTTTCCCCCAAAACTTTTTGGGAAGCTGGGGAATGGGGGGTTTTGGGGGGGGAAAAAATTTGCGTCAAAAACAGTTTAAAGATTTGTGGGGGGGTTTAAATTTTCCAGATTAAGGAAATTTCCCTTAATCTAGAAAAATTTTCCTACCTAGGGGGGGGTTTGGGGCCCCCACCGATAACCTCAGCAAACCTAACCAAATCTAAAAAAAATTTTAAACCCAAACCAAATCTAACCAACCAAATCTAACCAAACCCAAACCAATAAAACCAACCTAACCAAATTAACCTAACCTATCCAAAAAAAAAACCTACCCAAACTCCCCAAATAAAACCCTCCAAACCAAACCCTAACCAAACCCAAATCAAACCAAACCCCCTAGCTGGGGGTTGGGGGAGTTCTCGCCCCTTCGGTCATCATTCTGGGGGAATAGTCAGGTTCACACTCTCTGGACTAAAAGAAACCCCAACAATTTTCCCTAGATCGGGGAAATTTTTAAATCCCCCAAAACCAAAAACTATGTGGTGCGACGCATATTTTGCCCCCGACCCCAATACCCTTGCCCCAGGCCCCCAAGCTTGTTTTGTGGGAGAGGGGTATGGGGGCAAACACTAGAATAATCCCCAAAAACGACACCAGGTTGTACGAAAAAAATAAAAATCAGTGAGAAAACAACTTGGGAAATTTCGTTTTTGCCAACTCCCCATTTCCCCTCAAACAATTTGGGGACCTGTGGGAATGGGGGGTTTTTGGGGGTGGGGAAAAAATAAGCGACGGAAACACGTAATTTAAGAGTTGTGTAGGGGGGGAAAAATTCCCCTAGATCTGGGGTCATTTCCTTTATCGAAAAATTCCCCAATAAAAATTAACCAAACCAGCGGGGGCTGACCCACCGAAACCTACAAACCCAAAAATCAACCAAAAGCTAACCAAAACCAAATCGAACCTAACCAAATCAAACCCACCCCTAGCGGGGGGGGGGGGGTTCTGGGCACTTCGGTTATCATTCTGTGAGGATGGGCGGGTTTCCATTTTCTGGCTCAGAAGAAACCCAAATTTTTTTCCCCTGATCTAGGAATTTTTTTTAAACCCCCTAACTCAAAAACTATTGGTTGCGACGATTTTTGTACCCCACCAAATATCCCGCAAAACCCCGGGTCCCCAAGCTGTTTTGGGGGAGGGGGGTAGGGCAAACCTAGAATAATCCAAAACTTCTGTACAAACCCTGTAACCATCACGCTTCATAAAGATCACACTTTATCAGTTATATTTTTTTATGATTTTGGGTTTTTGTATATCCAATAGTATATTCGGATAAGTTTGTCATCTACATAATCTCTCCACATAAAAAATTTTCCTCCTTCCCCTCCCAAAACCCCGAGGGTTTTTTTTCCCCTTTCCCGAGGTCCTTGGGGTTTTTTATGGGGAGGGGATAACTGCAAAATTAGGCTTTTCAAAATTTTTTGAAGTGATTAACATTCTTCCCCAATAAAAATAATGGGGAAGAGCTTTTATAATCTCTGCTAAATTTTATTGTTGGAAAAGTCCCTTTTCCGGACCGGGGAGTATGGTGGCCTTCCCCCCCCCATTATCCCCTTTGGTTTTTTTTTTCCGACGGTTCTTACGGGGGTTAGAATCAGGAAAAATTCAGCTTTTCTTCCCCCCCTTTATTAGGGGGGTTTTCCCAAAAATTTTCTGGGTTTTTGCCCAAATCCCCCCCCTTCCCCCCAAAAAGGGGGGGATCCTGTGGGAACGGGTTTCGGGGGGGGAACAATAACTGCTTTAAATCATATTTTTGGGTTTTTGGAGATTAAAAAATTCTCTATATCTAGGGTAATTTACCTGATCTGGGGAAATTTACCTAATAAACAACCAAACCTAGCTAAAAACCAAACCTCTTTTAACCCAACCCTCCTAATTCCAAAATTTTTAACCTGATACCAAACCATTAGGGAGGTCAGGTTAAATTTGCTAAAACCCCAGATTTCCAAAAACCCTCCACTAAAAAGGGGGAAAAAACTCAAAATTTTACCTGTTTTTTCTAACCTGTAACACCGGGATATGAAAAAAACAAAGGGGAAAGGGGGGGTTGAAGCCCACCTCTTTTCGGTTAATTTTAAAAAAACCGGTAAAATTTTTTACACTAGGACCAGAATTCTCACACAATTATAGAGTTGATTTTTGGTTCCCTTTAATGGATCTGAGAAACATTCTCTCCATGGCTTCTGTTGTAAATTACAGTTTCGGAGATCAAATTGGTTATAATTTTTTTTTTTTTTTTTTTTTAAAATGTATTTTGTACAAAATTACTGGTTAAAATACAAAAATCAAAAACCAACCCTCTTTTTAACCTAAAAAGCCAATTCGCTTTAAAAATTGCTCCGCGGCAAAGGAGAAATTGAGGCGATGCGGGCACTAGCGAAAGAAAGTGAGGTGAGTAAACACTTGTCTCTCTTATCACTTGTCTACCCAAAAATATGTTTTGCGACGAAGCTCATTGGGGGGGGGGTTTTTTTTTTAATCCAAAATTAAACAAAACCATACTCCCATTGGTGGGTTTAATTCTGGTCCTATTGAAAAAAATCCCCATCCCCGGGTTTAGGTTATGAGTTAAATTTTGTTTTATCGCCCCTTCATATCCTTTTCTACCAATAAAGGACTAATTTTTTGTCATTACGTTTTCTACTCCCTTTTAAAACCTTTTGGGCAAACTATTACTTTGGTAAAAACCCATGGACAAAACCTATCTTATTGAATAAATTGCCCCTCCCCCCCCCGCTTTCCGCATTTCGCACTCCCCTTTTCCCCAGGCCCGCAGGCCCCGCCAGGCGGGCAGTGCTCACTTGCAACCCCCTCAGGTTGGGTTGGTAAAGGGGTTGGGGTTAGTTTATTTTTATTCGTAAACTATTTTTTTTTTGTAGATTTTGATGTTTTTGGGAAACCTTATTATTTTTTTTTTAAATCATTATTTTTTTCAGAGGTGAGGTCAAGGAAAAAAAAAAAATAGGTTGCCAGAAAACAAACTCAGATTCTTAAAAAACGCATAAAAATCTACAAAAAATATAGTTTTTTCTGAAATGGGAGAGGCTTGAAAAAAAAAAGTTTTACCGGTTAGTGAAAAAACTGCAAAAAACATCTTATTTTCTTATATTTTAATTTTATAATATAATAAATATATATATTATAATATATAATATTATAATATATATATATAATATTATATAATATAATATATAATATATATAATATAAATATATATATTTTAATATAATAATAAATAATAATATATTATATTATATTATTATTATATAATAATATATATATAATTATATATATTATATATAATATATAATATATATATAAAATATATAATAATATATATTATTTAATATATAAAAATAATATATATATATATAATATATATATATTATATATAATAATATATATATATATATATAATATAAATTAAAAATATATAATATAAATAAAAAAAATATACCAAACCATTATTTTTATTGGTGATTTTTTGTTTTTGGGTGTAAATTTGCTTTTCAGTGAAACCCATTCCTTAAAATAACCCTATTTTTATTGACAGAACGGGGCTTTCACTGCCAACCCTTAATAACACGATTTGTGTATTGTTTTTTTCTGCAGATTTATGTTGAAGTTTGCATTCCCTCTGGACACTAAAAATATAACCTTTTTTGGAAAAATTTTCCCAAGGGTAGCGGCCGCCCCACCGGGAGCGGGGCCGCATTTTCCCAAGTCTGGAAGGGTCCCTTCCCGGGGGTAAAGGGACGTTTGGCTGTCCCTATGAAGCAACCATCGGATTTCTCAAAAAATACCCTCATTGTATTCCCACAAAAAGTTTCATATATGGAAGGAAAGAAACCAACCTAAAGTAACCTAATCTGATTTTCAAGATTTAAAGTGGGTGACCCTTTTGTAGGTTTCAAACCCACCCGGGACAGTTGGGGTGGCCCAGTTTGACTAATTTAATTGCCATTTTTTTAGTTTAAGGGTTAGGTTTGGTAAATAAAACAATTTACCTGAATATCTACTAGAATTTACTGTTGCAAATTTTTATATACACACAAACCCCCGTTTTCCCCGGGCTAATAGGGGGGGCACGGTCCGGAACTGCAAAAATCCGGGAACGCAAATCAAAAAAAAAAAAAATAATACCGATGCCCTCCCCCCCCCGGGGGTTATCCTCTCTAGTATTTTCTTCCCCCAACCGCCAATATCAAAATCCCCCCCGCGGACTTACATCCGTGAGCATGCGCCACCCGGGGGGAGGGGAGAAAATGTTTAATAGTCTCAAGTCCTCTCGTTCAAATCAATAGCTCAAGTCCTCACCAGAAGCATGGGGGGCAGGGGGCTAACACGGGCAGGTAACCCTAATGTCGGTGCAAAAGTAAACAAACGGCCCACAAATGGGGCCCCCGATACAAATGGGCCCCCGTATAACAAGCATGAGGACGGGGGGGAGAGCGTGAGGGGGGACGCCGCCCTGCGCCCCCCTCCCGTCCTTTTGCTTATAAAATTTCAGTCTTTTTTCTCTGTTCACAGGACCTCAACCCTTCACAGGTATAGCGAAGGGTTGCGTGGGTGACTGTGTGCAATCAGAGCGTGCATGCTTTAGTTGGGTCACAGATAATTAATTCATGAGAGGATGCTTACATCGACACTACAAAACGATCTTTAATATTTTAATCGCACATAGATATCGCACTCCTGTCTTCTTGCCGTGGGCGCACAAGTTTCGTACATCTTTTGCAGTTACTGGTACATGCCGGGGTTTTTCACGTGATTTTCGAGAGCAGCCATGATTTTTTTTCAAAAACAAAAAATTATACGACCAAGTTAATAAAGCACTTTATATACTGGGCCTTTTTCCTCCCCCCCCCCCCACCCGCGAAAGGGGGCAAAGCCGCCCTCGCGCCCCCCTCCCCCTTTTTGCGGATTACGGGGCGGCCCTTTTTGTCCGACACCAAAAATACGACCGGGTGACATGCTGCCCCTGGGGGGAGGCAGCAAAAGTGTTTAAAGTCTCGGAGACGTTCCCGCACCCGGGGCATGGGGGTCAGGGGACTAAGGAGGCTGGCAGGTGAACCGGGGTGTCGTGGGCCCAAATGTAAACAATACACGCTGAGCATGCTGCCCCCGGCGGAGGGCGGACATGCCAAAGGGTAAGGGGGGACGCTCGGACCGCCGGCAATTTTTTCAAATTTTCGAACAGGACCAGGCTTTTTAAAGAAAATTTAAAAAAAAAAAAATAAAAAAAAATAAAAAATAAAAAATGTCAACCTTTACATATCCCCGACCTCGGTTTTTTCCGGCAAATCCGATACCCGGGGAAAGGAGGTCGGGAAAAACGAGGTTTGTGTGTATAATTATATAAATTTTATATATATATAAAATATATATTTTAATCCCTCCCCAGTCAAACGTTAGGTTAGGAACCTTGGGGTTACCTAATTTTTAAAAAAGGGGAGGCTGTGGCCCCTCATGGCTTTTGCTAAGGGTCATTAACTTATCCCAACCCCTGATTTGGGTTTTTCTCTAAAAAACACAATCGCATCGTAATGGTATAGAGAGACCCCCTACCCATTTGCAAAAATAGAATAAAAGTGATATCGAAAAAAAGTTTGTGAAAGGACAAACCTAAAAATTACCGTTAGGGTTTGCTGCTGTCCCACAGAGCCGGTGATTGGGCGGCCCCTTTTCCCTCTAATAAAAAACAACAGTCCAAAACGGGGAAGAATCAGCAAAAAATTAAAAGCCGCAATGTTCTTTATTTGTCACCGGGCTATACCGTTCTATACCGGGGGCCTACCGGCCCGGTACGGGCTCACCGTCCCGCGAAAAAGGGTCGCCTCCTTATACCGTCCCCGTACCAGGCTCTCACCTTCGCCGCCGCTTTTACTCGTCGGGACAAATTTTGAGCATACTCAAAACTCCTGCCGGGGGGCGGATGCCGGGGAAAAACCCCTAAACGTGTTCAAAAAGGACGGGAAAGGCCCACGTGTGTCCTCCCGTGTGACCCCCCGGGCCCCCCGTTTTTCACACAGTGGCGAACGGTGAGCCCACACGGGTTTGTGTGACGCAGCATAATTTGTTACTGGTATTTTGGGGTTTAGCTTGTTTCCAAAAGTATAATATATTTTGTTACCTTATTTTATTTTCACATTTTTGCCATTGCATACTGTTTTGGACTGGCATGTCCCTGGTTTTTTTTTTCCCCTAAGTGTTTTAGGCCCCACCCCCTATCTGTTCTGTAATAATGCTAGGGGTTTAACATTTTTTTTTATTTAATGTATCATGTCATTCCATGGGCCCGACGCAGTGTAATGGGACCTAAATTGGTCAACACAAACACAGTTTTTTTTGTTTTTCATGGAGAAATAGCTTTTCGACCTTGAAACTTTCAAAAAGTGGAAATCAAAGCTCTTTTTAAAAATACAACAGAACATCGGGGTGAGGAAACCAGAAGAGATTTTTAACTGAGGGGAAAAACAAGAAACGGTTGGCTAGTTTAAAATTTTGTTATATAGTTCCTTTAAAACCTCAGGGAGTGTTATTTGTTTTTTTGCTATAACCCGAGTGCCTTTTTTTACTGCCTCACTGCACTCTCACATTTTTGCGAAACTACATCCCCTCCTTGTTGTGTTCTCTTTACTACCCTTCCCCGCTCCCCTTGTTTTCACAGGGTACTCTTCCATTATATTGTTTTTTAGATTTATTTGAAATTTTTCAACCTCTAATCTCCAAAAATACATTGCCTTGCAAATTAAGTATTTCATTTGCTCCAAATACAATCAGCAAATTTTTGGGCCCCCATTAACTTCCCCGGGTTTTTTCTCACAAAAAAATGAAATAATTAACTAGATTTTATATTTTTTTGTCATTTAACCAAAAATACAATATTATTCAAAGTGGTAGGTTATAGGGGGGCTTCTAGTTTGCTTTTTTTAAACCCCTTCTGCACTATCATTTCCTACCTTATGTGCATGGGCCTAGCTTAAAAAACCGTTTGTACGCATGTTTATAATAGTAATGTTTTAGTACAAACAGATTGTGAAGTGGCTAGCAATAAGGTTGGAATATGGTAGGGCATTTACTGCATGTAATATACAAATTAGCTACGGCATTCTTGAAGCTAATAATAGACAGCATGGGTTAGGCCCCGTCATTTTATATTGGAATTTGCCATCATATTTCCCACGGGCACTGCTTTTTTTATTGTGTCTGCTTACTTCTTTCCGTGAAAGTCCCGTTTTTACTTTCCAGTTTTTTTAACAACATTTTCTTAGTTGACTTTTTCCCCATGTTATTTTTTAATGCTCAAAATATCCACCCGTTTTTTTTTTTTTTAGTTTTCTTTAACATTTCAAGATCCCAAAAAAATTTTTCTCAAAGTCACCTTGAAAATTTTATTTCTTTAAAAGTACTCCCTTCACTTTAAAGCGTTTGAGTAAAAAGAGCTTCAAATTTTATTTTCTTTTTTACAGATGTTGCCGAATCTCACTTATAAGAACATGTTTCAGTAATTTTGTACCGTTTTTGGTTTTGTACACTATTTTTTACTTTAGCAACAATATTATACCAGGCCCAATCCTTTCCAATAGCTTTCCCCTAAATAATCACTTAAACACTCGCAGGCGGGCGAGGGATTGGGTTGGGGGGGCGGGTAGGGGGGTTAGCGTCTCCGACTGGCGTTCCGGTACCCGATTCTCCCAAGAAACTCAAACCTTTTGCACGTGGAGTGGCCTAAACATAAATTTTCCCTGCCCCACAAATCCACCTCGATTGCGAGGGATCGGAGGACACAGGGGGGGCGGCATAGCCCCAAAACAGGCGTCACTATAAAAATCCTGCCCCGCCACCACGGGCGAGGGGCCAAAAACCCAGAGCCCTCAAATGAACCTCCAGAGGGCCCCACCCTCTGAGCCCCCGGGCCCACGCCTACGGGGCTAAAGGCCAGATGTAAAAAAAAAAAAAGGCTATTGCAAAAATGCCTAGGGTTGGGTTGGCCACTGTCGCGTTGGCAATCTCCTGTCTTAAATGCGCAAAGCACAAATCTAGAAGATTGCTTTTTATTTTTCTTAGTATGAAAAAAATTTTTCTATATAGAAAAATTCCGGTTCAATTTCCATAGATTTGAGTTAAGAATTTTAAAAAAAAATCAGTAATTTTGTTCATTTGCAGAATAAATATCGGAAATATATTTCCATCCCCCTGATCTTTAGCGTTGAAGGACAAAACGCGAACAAGTGATTTTCTTTCATTCCTACCCTGTAAAAATTTTACCAAAATTTAACATTGTATTTTTTTTTTAATCTCAAATTTTTTCACTTTTAAAAATGATGTATTTTTATAATCTGTATTTTATCCTTATTAACTAATCCGTTATTTCCTTTAATGTATATTTCGTTTTAAAAAGGCAAGTAAAATAGACAATGTTTAAATGAATGCTGGTTTATTAAGATCCTTGGGTTAATTTTTTAAAAAACTTATGGGCAGGACTTTTACATTTATTTTTGGGATCAGAAAAAGGGGTTGTGACTGTCCCCCTTGCGCACAACCTCACCTTCAAGAATGCAGATTTCTGTCTTTACGGATCTTAAAAAAGGGGAAATTTAGACATCATAATTTTCGAAAAAATTACTCCCCTTTTCATGAAAAAATATGACATGGATTCTTCCTTTTAAAGATCCTAAAGGAGAGAGAAATATAATTGATTTCCCGGGGGTGCAGTTTTTTGCCTTCTGGAGGGTGTATAATTGCACCCTATTTGTACAAAGGGTGTAAAGTTGCACTCCTCCAGAAAGGGGCAATAAATGAGTTTTGAGCGTGGGGGGCCCGCTTTGCACCTTTAAAGGGGCAAAAGTGGGGGACATCATTTTTCACCTTTAAATGTGCAAAGTTTACCCTTAAAGGGCATCTGTTGCACCCATAGGGAAAAATGTCCTCCAAAGGGCAAAAAAATTTCAAAATCTAAAGGGGCAAAAAATTTGCACCTCTAAGGGGTAAAACCGCACCCAAAGGTGCATTTTTGCACCCAATGGGTGAAAATTTCACCCCAAAATTCAATTCCAAAAGGTCAAAAATTCCCCTAGGGTTAAAGGGGCAACCCTTGCACCCTTTAAAAAGGGAACATCGGTGAAACGTTTGCACCTTTAAAGGTCAAAGTTGCACCCCTTAAAAGTGCATTTGCTGCACCCATTGGGTCAAAAGTGCACCCCTCCAAAAGGTGCAAAAATTTTTCACCAAAAGGTGCAAAAAAAAAAAAAAAAAAACCCCCCCAAAGGTGCATTTTTTTCCCCCCTTTTCCCAATTTACTAATGGGGTATCAAAACGGTGAACTTGACACGGTTAGTCATTTTTTTTTGACAAAACCCTCTCAATTTACTAGGTAGTTACCAAAAAAGACTAAACCTTTTTTCTCAGCGTGACTAACTTGGGTTCTCGTTTTAGCCCCACGGCTTTAGTATGTAAGTTTTTCACCATGACTAACTTTTTTTTTGTGTGTAGTAGTATATAGTAGTATAGTAGTGGTAGTAGTAGTATGGTAGTAGTGTAGTATAGTACTAGTAGTGGTATAGTACAGTATAGTAGTAGTATTTTAGTATGTATGTAGTAAACGCAAACTCAATTAAAAAGATGAAGCAGTATTAAAGTCAAAGTAGTAGTAACAGTAGTAGTAGTAGTAGTAGTAGTAGTAATAGCGTAGTAGTATATAGTAAATGCTAGAGTAGTACAGAGTAGTAGTGTGTAGTATATAAACAAAAACTCTTACAAGATGAAGCAGTTTTAAAAGTAAAAGTATAGTACATATACAGTTGTAGTATAATAGCAGTAGTAGTAGTAGTAGTAATAGCAGTGTAGTAGTAGTAGAAATTCATAGTATATACAGTAGTAGTATAGTAGTAGTAATTTTAAAAGCTAGTAGTAGTAGCAGTAGCGTAGAAAGTAGGTATAGTAGTGTTTTGTAAACGAAAAACCAAATTAAAAAGATAAGCGCCACTTGAGTCTTTTGTCAACGGGCTTCATAAACATTGTGTAAGGCAGTGACGGCCCCCTTTGCTCCCCCCTTTTCCTGCTTAAAAGCCCCGCCTCCCGCCCCCCTCCCTAGCCGCCCTTTGTCGCCCGGCCCCATGAAACCCGGCCCGCAAACGCCTGTGTGGGGTGCGACGGGACGGGGGAAGGAAGGAAGGCTTCAAAACCCGGTTACGCGAGTACTTTTAATTTTTTGAACTAGATGACAGAGGAAAATAGTGGGGAAAGAGGGAGGAAAAGAGAGAGAGAGAAAGAGAGAGAAGAGAGAGAGAGAGAGAGAGAGAGAGAGAGAGAGAGAAGAGAGAAGGAGAGAGAGAGAGAGAGAGAGAGAGAAGAGAGAGAGAGAGAGAAGAGAGAAGGGGAGAGAGGAGAGAGAGAGAGAGGAGAGGAAGAGGTATGTTTGTTTGTTTACCCGTTATTAATCCACCAAGGGGCATTTTCTCGCTTTTTAAAAACCAAAAAGCGCTTTTAAAATGTTTCCCGCATTTATTTATTTGTTTCTCTTGTTTTCCCTCCTTTTCATTCCCTTTCTTCAAACATTTGAAACATTTGAAACATTTAATAATAGCCGCATAAATACAATAATGTTTGTTTACATCTTAGAAGGCCAGCCTTTATATTAAGCAGAACATTTCAGGCAAGAAAACTTTTCCCTCTTATATCAACATTATTTCGCGCTTTACGTTCTTTGCGGGTATATTTCACATGTCTTTGCACGCCATTGCCTTGTTTTCCTATTTTTTTCCTTCTCTCCCTCCTACCTCTTTTTCCTTGCCATCTCGAGGTCCTTGCTCTCAGGTCTCTTCCCTCCCCTCTCCTTCTCTCCCCTTCCTTTCCACCTCCTTCCCCTATTTCCCCTTCCCTACCCTCCTCCCCTACTTCCGGTGCGTGGTGAATTCCTGAAAGCCTCAATCTTTTCTGTCTGGAAATTATCTGCCCCGGGGAGATAAAGGTTACCGCCAGTGTTGCCAGCGCGGCGGTGACGTAGCCCAACCAGGCAGTGTTACCAGCGCGGCGGTGACGTAGCCCAACCAGGCAGTGTTACCAGCGCGGCGGTGACGTAGCCCAACCAGGCAGTGTTGCCAGCGCGGTGGTGACGTACCCAACCAGGCAGTGTTACCAGCGCGGCGGTGACGTAGCCCAACCAGGCAGTGTTACCAGCGCGGCGGTGACGTAGCCCAACCAGGCAGTGTTACCAGCGCGGCGGTGACGTAGCCCAACCAGGCAGTGTTACCAGCGCGGCGGTGACGTAGCCCAACCAGGCAGTGTTACCAGCGCGGCGGTGACGTTTGCCCAACCAGGCAATGTTCCCCAGCGCGGCGGTGACGTTTGCCCAACCAGGCAGTGTTACCAGCGCGGCGGTGACGTAGCCCAACCAAGCAGTGTTTTCCAGCGCGGGGGTGACGTAGCCCAACCAGGCAGTGTTTACCAGCGCGGCGGGTGACGTAGCCCAACCCGGGAGTGTTACCAGCGCGGCGGTGACGTACCCAACCAGGCAGTGTTTACCAGCGCGGCGGTGACGTAGCCCAACCAAGCAGTGTTACCAGCGCGGCGGTGACGTAGCCCAACCAAGCAGTGTTACCAGCGCGGCGGTGACGTAGCCCAACCAAGCAGTGTTACCAGCGCGGCGGTGACGTAGCCCAACCAAGCAGTGTTACCAGCGCGGGGGGTGACGTAGCCCAAACCAAGCAGTGTTACCAGCGCGGCGGTGACGTAGCCCAACCAAGCAGTGTTACCAGCGCGGCGGTGGGCGTAGCCCAAACCAAGCAGTGTTTTCCACGCGGCGGTGACGTAGCCCAACCAAGCAGTGTTACCAGCGCTGCGGTGACTTAGCCCAACCAGGCAGTGTTTACCAGCGCGGTGGTGACGTAGCCCAACCAGGGGGGTGTTACCAACGCGGCGGTGAAGTAGCCCCACCAGGCAGTGTTACCAGCGCGGCGGTGACGTAGCCCAACCAGGCAGTGTTACCAACGCGGCGGTAAAATAGCCCAACCAAGCAGTGTACCAGCGCGACGGTGACGTAGCCCAACCATGGTTTTACCATCGCGGCGGTGACGTAGCCAACCAGGCAGTGTTACCAGCGCGGCGGTGACGTAGCCCAACCAGGCAGTGTTACCAAGCGGGCGGTGACGTAGCCCAACCAAGCAGTGTTACCCAGCGCGGCGGTGACGTAGCCCAACCAAGCAGTGTTACCAGCGCGGCGGTGACGTAGCCCAACCAGGCAGTGTTACCAGCGCGGCGGTGACGTAGTCCAACCAGGCAGTGTTACCAGCACGGCGGTGACGTAGCCAACCAGGCTGTGTTACCAGCTCGGCGGTGACGTAGCCCAACCAGGGAGTGTTACCAAGCGCGGCGGTGACGTAGCCCAACCAGGCAGTGTTACCAGCGCGGCGGTGACTTAGTCCAACCAGGCAGTGTTACCAGCGCGGCGGTGACGTAGCCCAACCAGGCAGTGTTTACCAGCGGGGCGGTGACGTACCCAACAAGCAGTGTTACCAGCGCGGCGGTGACGTAGCCCAACCAGCATGTTACCAGCACGGCGGTGACGTAGCCCAACCCGGTGTTACCAGCACGGCGGTGACGTAAACCAACCAGGCAGTTTACCAGCACAGCGGTGACTAGCCCACCAGGCGTGTTACCAGCGGGGGCGGTGACGTATAACCAGGCAGTGTTACCAGCACAGCGTACGTGCCAACCAGCAGTGTTACCACGGGCGGTGACGTGTCCAACCAAACATGTTACCAGCGCGGGGGTGAGTAGCCAACCAGCAGTGTTTTCCAGCGCGGTGTGACGTAGCCACCAAGCATGTTTGCCACGCGGCGGTGACGTAGTCCAACCAGGCAGTGTTACCAGCGCGGCGTGCGTAGCCCAACCAGGCAGTGTTACCAGCGCGTGGTGACGTAGCCCAACCAAGCAAGGTTTACCAGCCGGCGGTGACAGCCCACCAAGCAANCGAAAGAAGATGGTGGTCTTTTTTAAACCCCAGCCATGTCCCCCCCAGCAGGAAGGGGTCCCGGGTGCCACCCGGGGTTGGTAACCCCCCCCCCCGGGGGGGTGGCTTCGGCCAACACTAATATGCAGCAAGCGGTAGATCACTATGGCTCTGAGGCATTATCCTCTAAACAAAACAAACAAGAAAAACAAGAGAAACAAGTGTGTGTGTGTGTGTGTGTGTACATCTAGAATAATTGGATGAATGTCTCTTGCTTCCTTTTTTTCATCCTCCTCCTTCTTCCTCATCCCCGTTTCTCCCTTTCCACACTCATTCCTCCTCTTCCTCCTCTTCCACAGACACTCTTTCCTCCTCCTCACCCCTTTCCTCTCAACTCAATCACCTCATCCACCCCATCATCACCTCACAACCCCCGCTATACCACCACGGATAAAACCTTCCTTTCCTCATACTCCTCAACCTGTCTCTCACTCCTCCTCATTTAACCAGCGTGAATAAGACTCATCCACGTTGAGCCCCGCGCCGCTATGAGTCTCCCGCGGGACCCACAGGAGCCCACGATGGATAACAGAATGATGAAACGTGGATAAGGATGAGAAGGGTGGGTAATACCGCGTGTCTCATCACTTGCTTAAAACGGCTCCGGGCGGACGTCCTGTAAGGGGGGAATGTACGCCCTAGAAAATATATGAGTCATTTGGGGCAACGAATGCAACTGGGAATGTTTGGGGCGGGAAGGAGGGAGGGAGGGTAGGGGAAGATTGTTGGAGGGGGTGAGGAGGAGAGGGGAAGAGAGGGGATGGATGTATACCTTGCTGAAACCTACTCTCTCTCCTCTCCTCTCTCTCTCCTCTCTCTCTCTCTCTCCTCTCTCTCTCTCTCTCTCTCTCTCTCTCTCTCTCTCTCCTCTCTCTCTCTCTCCTCTCTCTCTCTCTCTCTCTCTCTCTCTCTCTATCTCTCCTCTCTCCTCTCTCTCTCTCTCCTCTCTCTCAATTCAAATTCAATCAATTCAAAATTCTTTATTGTCATGAATTAACTAACAATATATATATTGACTTAATTTCTCCTTGTTACATGGCAATGAGGACTGATACCTACTGGTTATATTTTGCCCTCCTATTTCTATATATAATAACTGTATTAAATTATTAGAAGGCTAAATCTAATTTTCTTATATGTTCTATTATGCTACATCCTAACACAAAAAAATAAATATAAAAACATAATTTACATGGTCATGAAATATTTCTTAATTCTGTATTTATAAGTTGATAATGAGCAAGATGGTCTATAGTTGTTGATACCTCGTTCCATATTACGTGTTCCTTTATATCTAAATGTTCTGTGTATCATGTTGTTCTGCCTTGTGGTACACGAAGGTACCTCTCTGTCTGTGTGGGGGTAAGACTGTATATCCTCACCGGTAGGAAACATGCCTCTCAATGCGATCGGCACCAACCGTTTTACATACTTAAACATCAATTTTGTAACACAGTATGGAATAAACTTTAGAAATGGTAATATTTTGAGTGACTTAAACAATGGGGCAGTGTGATCCCTTGGTCTTGATGATGTAATTATTCTGACAGTTCTCTTTTGCAATATTATAATCTGCTGAACATAACTCTCTGAGAACAAATCTCTCTCTCCTGCGTGCGTGCGTGCGTGCGTGCGTGCGTGCGTGCGTGCGTGCGTGCGTGCGTGCGTGCGTGCGTGCGTGTGTGTGTGTGTGTGTGTGTGTTTAGGTTAAAGTTACGATTCGGTAATGCATGTTAATTATGTAAACTGTAGACTGAACGTACACTGATCTTAGAGAGAGAGAGAGAGAGAGAGAGAGAGAGAGAGAGAGAGAGAGAGAGAGACCATTACCAGATTTAGCTTTTTCAAAGCGTTGCCTGATACACAGAAAACAATTAGTTATACTACTGAAGGTGCTCTGGAAAATAGAACACTTAGTTAATATTGAATAGCTTCCTGTGTTTGTCTGAAGATCCTTTGTGGTAGAAATACTTGTCTGTTCTCCGACCCAAGGCAAAATTCTCAATCAACGAGACTGACATTACACAATTACACAGATTTATACAACACTGGATCAAACCTTTAGTCATCAAGAGAGAGAGAGAGAGAGGAGAGAGAGAGAGAGGCGGGATTGGGGAGGGGTGGCAGGCACGTTAGGTGATTAGCGAGTAAGTGCATAAGTTTCTTTTGATCATAAATAGTTGACTCGGGTGTTTGCAATGTAATTATATCAATTAATTCTTGGTTGTCCTGTTTAGATATTTAGATTTTAATAGCAAACAGTAATCAGCGCCATAATTAAGCTGCTATGAAAGAATGCTAATAGTATTGGCTGAAGTAATATTTGAATGATTTTATTAAGACCTTTGATTACAGGAAAATTAAAGTTCGTAATTAAAGGTTTACATGACACTTGTTTAAGTAACCTGTCACCCAGCGGACTTGAAACTACGTATGCAATGATGTTGATAAAATAGTGTAAAAAATCTCCCTCACCCTCGTGGGGATCACCCTCGTACTGGTGGGCCTGGTGGTGGCGGGCGACAAGCTGCGCCAAGCGATGAGGACGTGGCGGGATGCGG
>JACEEZ010008472.1:30000-40000 GCA_016584305.1 Chionoecetes opilio | reverse complement strand
CTTTCACTCCCTCTCTCCCTTCTAGGTGTTCTTCCTCCTCTTTCCTCCAGACCTAATGTGTCTTAATGTTTCTTAATGTTTCTCTTCCTTTTCCATCCCTCTATTCTTAACGTTTCTCTCTCTGCCTCCCCCCCCTCTCTCTCTCTCTCTCTCGCTCTCTCTCCTCTCCTCTGCTCTCCTCTCTCTCCTCTCGCTCTCTCTCTCTGCTCTCTCTCTCGTCTCTCTCTCTCTCTATCTCCTCTCTCTCTCTCTCTCTCTCTCTCTCTCTCTTCTCTCATCTCTCTCGCTTTCTCCGCTCTCTCTCACTCTCTCTCTCTTGTGTTAGTTTGAAATTGAGTAGCAAAAGGGATATGAGTAAGGAGCGAGAGAGAGAAAAAAAAGGATGTGCACATGTATATGGGTGTATATGTGTGAGGAAAGCTAGATACTAAAATTCATCTACCACACACACACACACACACACACACACACACACACACACAAACACACACAACACACACACAACACACACACGAACACCACACACACATACACACACACACACACACACACACACAACACACCACACACACACACACTTCTCAACCGAGAATCCCGGTTCGATCCCCGGGCGGAGCGGAAACATATGGCCTGTTTCCTTAAATCCCCAGCCCCTGTCCACCCAGCAGTGAATGGGTACCGGGTGTCAGCCGGGGGTTTGTGACCCCCCTCCCGGGGTGGTGGCTTCGGCCAACACTAACCACTAAGGATGAATGATAAAAATGTTGATATGGAGACGGGGCCATACGAGCGCTGCTCTGGCCCTGTAAAATACAACTAGATGAATACAGCTAGATGAATACACACACACACACACACACACACACACACACACACACACACACACACACACACACACACACACATACACACACATACACACACATACTAATGCGGGTGGTTACTGTCCCCCATGAGTAAGAGGGAGGGTGTGTGTGGTGTGTGAGGTCCCAGCATTTCCCAAAAATCGATCAGTACAAGATCCAAGCTCTTTCCGTGAGGGTGAAACTGGCGATCGCGAGTTTATTTCGCGTGGGAAAGACCATGGGTGAACTACAAACACTTTTGTTACACTCAGAAATGAGGTGAACATATAAGTCCCTAAATATAAAACCTTTCTCCTCCTCCTTCTTCTTCCCCTCTTCCTCCTCGTCGTCCTCCTCCCCTCCTCCTCCTCCTCTCCTCCTCCTCCTCCTCCTCCTCCTCCTCCCCCCTCCTCCTCCTGCAGGTGTCTCCGTCAGTACATGTGAGGGAGAGTCTCCATGTCTCATATTTTTATTCTTTTTAATGTTCATCCGCCCACTATGGTAATAAGACCATAAAGATTACTAGAGAGAGAGAGAGAGAGAGAGAGAGAGAGAGAGAAAGAGGGAGAGGGAGAGGGAGAGGGAGAGGGAGAGAGAGAGAGAGAGAGAGGGTATGCAAAGGCATAGACATAGAAGGAAGAGGTCTTTATGAGACTAGCCAGATCGAGCTAAGACTAAGATTCTGAGAACTGTCGAGAGACGTTGAAGTAGGAGCGAGGCTTTCTATTTTGTTTAAGGACTTCAAAGTCAACATTATGTAAGCATGAGGTCTTTTTATGCACATTTTCCTTCTTTCTCCTATATTTTTTCCCCTTTCCTCCATTTAGCTTTTTCCTCATAATTCTTCATAGTTCGTTCTTTTGTATTTATTAATCATTTTTTTCAAAATATCTATTTTTCAACAACTTTTCAATCAATCAATTTTTTTTGTCACTTTTCCTTTGCTGCAATTTCCACGTCCTTCATATTTTTGCACTTCCCGTAATTTTATCTCAATTTTTGTATGTCTTTTTATTCAGTTTTTCCTTTCATTCCGTATTTCCACTTATTTATTTTCCACCGGCTCGTTTTCCTTTCCATCATTTTTCCCGTCTTCCCTCTCCTCTCTGTTATCCTTTTCCTATTTTACTCTTTTTACACCTCTCAATCCAATCTTTTTTCCACAACTTGATTCCTTACCTCAGATTTTTCCCTTCCCTCCCTTCCTCTTTTCTTCCCTTGCACAATACTCCTTTTCCCCTTCAGTAACGGATGAATTAGTCGTGGAGGGAAGGACAATACTGCTTCTAGTTCCCTGTTACTTGTTCCTTGTTCCTTGTTCCTTGTTAGTTAGCGAGCTGTCCGTCACGTTAGCTTGTTTGTTGATCTTATATAGGATTCCAGTCTCTGTCTTCAAGGAACGTAAGACAAACATTTTTCACATTGCCATTATTTTGTGTTTTTGTTTTGTTTCTACAACTTTACTTTTTATTGGGGGAGGGCATTCTAGGTATATATTGTGTTTGCTTTTGTTATTATTGCTATTGTTATTGTTAAGCTTTTTTCCATTTTAAGGTAGCATACAATGATTTAAATTTCATCATTAGTTTTACAGTAAGTGTCAGGTCCATTTAGTGACAAAGTTATAGTTTTTTCTTGATATGTATGTTATTTTCTTTGGCGTAAATAATTGATGTTAAGATTCAGAAAAAAGGTTTACCGTCACGATATCATTAGCAGAAAGTATTTGCTGACTATTTCAATGGTTTTATAAAGTATATAGTTTATTTTTATTTTTGTACATACTATTACGTCTTCCATTTGTATTCTTAAGGCAATACGTTGATGTCTTTACAATTATAAACGACTACATATCAATGTTTTCTGTTCATATTTATTCAACAGAGGAAATTAACTAACACAACTTTGAATTACCAACATACTAACACAACTGATTGAATTACCAACATACTAACACAACTGATTGAATTACCAACATACTAACACAACTGATTGAATGACCAACATACTAACACAACTGATTGAATTACCAACATACTAACACAACTGATTGAATTACCAACATACTAACACAACTGATTGAATTACCAACATACTAACACAACTGATTGAATTACCAACATACTAACACAACTGAATGAATTACCAACATACTAACACAACTGAATGAATTACCAACATACTAACACAACTGAATGAATTACCAACATACTAACACAACTGATTGAATGACCAACATACTAACACAACTGATTGAATGACCAACATACTAACACAACTGATTGAATGACCAACATACTAAGACAACTGAATGAATGACCAACATACTAACACAACTGATTGAATTACCAACATACTAACACAACTGATTGAATGACCAACATACTAACACAACTGATTGAGTTACCAACATACTAACACAACTGAATGAATTACCAACATACTAACACAACTGATTGAATCACCAACATACTAACACAACTGAATGAATTACCAACATACTAACACAACTGATTGAATTACCAACATACTAACACAACTGACTGAATTACCAACATATTAACACATCTGATTGAATGACCAACATACTAACACAACTGATTGAATGACCAAAATACTAACACAACTGATTGAATTACCAACATATTAACACAACTGAATGAATGACCAACATACTAACACAACTGATTGAATGACCAACATACTAACACAACTGATTGAATGACCAACATACTAAGACAACTGATTGAATGACCAACATACTAACACAACTGTTTGAATTACCAACATACTAAACAACTGATTGAATGACCACATATAACCAACTGGATTGACTTACCAACATACTAACACAACTGAATGAATTACCAACATACTAACACAACTGATTGAATCACCAACATACTAACACAACTGAATGAATTACCAACATACTAACACAACTGACTGAATTACCAACATACTAACACAACTGACTGAATTGTGGTGTCTGTCTGTCTGTGTGTGTGTGGGTGGTGTGGGTGGTGTGTGTGGTGTGTGTGGTGTGTGTGTGTGTGTGTGTGTGTGTTTGCTTGTGTGTATGTGTGCGTGTGGGTAGTTCTTTAATATTTTTTTGTGATTTTTACCTTTATTAGCAACCCTATGGCGTTTAGTCGTGTATTTAATTTGTAGTTTTACCTTTTGATGTGTTAATTAAAAGTCCAGATATCGAAACATGCTCGCCTGACCACTTTAGACACTGTTTTTTACATCTTACAAAATAAAGTTCATTTTAATTTTACTTCTACATTACAAAATTAACATACATTTTTTTGATCGGGTAAAGAAAAGTGAGTTTTAAGGACTCATAAAGATCAAAGGAGGTTTATTCTTTTTTCTTCTCCACTTCGAAGTCCTGGAAAACATCAATCGTGTGTTTGATGTGGATGGATGGATGGATAGGTGGTTTATTAGGTGGATGTGAGTACGGTTGTATAAGATATAAGGTAAGGTAATACGATTTAGGCTGTGTGTTCTTATCGTATTCTGGGAACTCATCATTTACAAACTGACTCTTAAAGTAATCGTCCAGACCCATTTTTTTGTTTTGCCTAATTATGTTGAATGTACATTCAAAACATCTAATCCACCAAAAATAATTGATTTCCAGGCCTTATTTCCGTAAAAACACGACTTTTGTAAAAAGCGCGCGAAAAAAAAGTTCTTCCCTCCAACAGGGATACGCATGTTATTGATGACGTCACGAGAGGAACGCTCCAATGTAAACAACACTCGTCTACCTCTGTGAGACCTGTCGGTAAATGTTATGATGAGCGATTGTACTTCGGTGTCAGACAGTGAATCTGTCGCTGTGATAGATCTAGAGTACAATGCTTAATCTGAGACCGAACTAAATGACGCTGCTCGCGTATATGAGGAAAACGAACCAGATTGTGATGGGAGCCCAACCCTATATGTTTGAGCCAGAGTACGAGGTGGATGAACAGGTGTTAGCGGAGCCTGCTGAGGTTCAACACTACTACACACACAAACACTTCTACACACACACACAAACACTACTACACACACACAAACACTAATACACACACACAAACACTACTACACACACACAAACACTACTACACACACACAAACACTACTACACACAAACAAACACTACTACACACACACACAAATACTACTACACACACACACACAACACTACTAAACACACACACACACACTACTACACACACACAAACACTACTACACACACACACAAACACTACTACACACGCACACAAACACTACTACACACACACACAAACACTACTACACACACACACAAACACTACTACACACACACACAAACACTACTACACACACACAAACACTACTACACACACACACAAATACTACTACACACACACACAAGCATTACTATACACACACAAACACTACTACACACACACACAAACACTACTCACACACACACACACAAACACTACTAACACACACACACACACACAAACACTACTACACACACACACACACACACAACAAACACTACTACACACAACCGCACACAAAACATTACTACACACACACACACACACAACACTACTACACACACACACACACACACAAACACAACACACACACAATACTACACTAACACACCACACACACACACACTACACACACACACACACACACAACACACAACACACACAACACACACACACACACACACACACACACACACACACACACACACACACACAACACTACGTACACACACACAAACACACTACACACACACACACACACACAAACACTATTCACCACAACACACACACACAAACACACACACACACACACACACACACACACACACACACACACAACCACACACCAACACACACACACTACTACACACACACACACCACACACAACACACACACACACACACACAAACTACTAACACACACCACACACAACACAACACACACACACAACACACACACACACACACACACACAACACACACACACAAACACTACTACACACACACACAAACACTACTACACACACACACAACAACACTACTAACACACACACACAAACACTACTACCACACACAAACACTACCACACCACACACACAAACACTACTACACACACCACACACCACTACTACACACACACACCACAAACACTACTACACACACACACACAAACACTACTACACCACACACACAAACACTACTACACACACCACCACACACAACACAACTTACACACACACACACAAAAACATACTACACCACACACACACACAACACACTACTACCAACACACACACAAACACACTACAACACACACACACACTACGCACACAACACACACACACACACAAACATTACTACGACACACACACACACAAAACACTACTACACACACCACAAAACCTACTTTTACGCACCACGCACATCTACTCACACCAACACATTACTACGACACACGACATCAAAACGACTACTAACAACACACAAACAGGCTATGATGCACAAACACACAAAACTACTACACCACAGCTAAACTACTAACTACAACAAACAGACTAAACACGAACAATACTATACAAACAACAAACACTAGCTGGAAAAAGAGGCAGAACATTCCTATTTTTCTCACGAGGCAGTGGCGCATCGTCTGCCAGTTCTACACCATTTTCGAAGCTGGGGACGTTGTACAGCCTTTTTGATTGCGTTTAGGCGTGGACTTGCGTTCAAAGTGACGAACATGATTATTGATACTGTTATGGCTTATTAATAATAATAGAGATGGTCTGGCATACAAACATAAGTACATACATAGTACGTCAAAGATAGAGGTAAAACATTCTAATTTTCCTCATTTGCAGGTCCTAGCTAAGCTCTTTATGACTCATCATGATACCTTCTTTCATCTTGTGTGGTCTGTGCTTTCACGTCATGTTTCTCTTTGGCTGGTGGGCCTTGCTTCGCCTTTATTCGTCGATGTTACGCTTTGAATAATAGTTCTTCCGCTCAGATTGACTACTTATACAGATCTTTGCACGGTAAACTTTTATGACTCATGCATATAGTTCGTCTTCGCAAAGACTATTGATACAGCATCTTATAATTCAAATTATAGGAAGTATGATACATATGAATGTTAGTAATGGGAATAGTAATAATAGAAATAACGTTAATAATGGTAATAATGAAAATAATAATAGTAATAATAATAATAAGAACGTTAATAATGGTTATAATTAAAATAATAATAGTAATAATAATAAGAAGAACGTTAACAATGGTAATAATGAAATAATATTAATAATAATAAGAAGAAGAACGTTAATAATGGTAATAATGAAAATAATAATAGTAATAATAATAATAAGAACGTTAATAATGGTAATAATTAAAATAATATTAGTAATAGCTGACGAAGGCGTGAACCACCACCTCTGTGAGTCGTCCTGTCAGCATGTTCCCGTTCTCTATGCAAGTATGTGGTTTCCGAGTGAAGACGCTTGGCTGTAGCTCCAAAACTAACCATAAGATTTTCTCGAAAATACCCTCATCGTGATTCCCACGCAAAGTTACCTTTTACTGATCGTTTAACTGGAAATCGTTCTTTAACCTACCCTAACCGTAACCTAACGTAACCTAACCTGACGTGTTCAAGAGTAAACGCCACATACTCTTCCAGAAAACGGGAATATGTGTCCTGTCAAGGCGCTGCAGAAGCCGAGGATCAGCAGGAGGAAGACGCTCTGAAGGTGCAGGAGGCTGAGCACTACCCTCTCCCCCTTCGTCTGTAAAGAGAGAGCAAGAGAGAGAGGAAGGGAGAGAGGGAGGGAGGGATGGAGGGATGGAGGGAGAGAATGGGAGTTAAGAGTGAGTGAGTGAGTGAGTGAGTGAGATCCCATCAATTTCCACAGAGTACAAAGATAAAAGAACAACAGCTAAACCAGTGCCATGTGTTGGCACTCACGCCCTGCTGGAGGTTCTTGGCCCAGTCCTTGTCGCTGGCCGATGTTTTGCCAAACTTGTCACGTGCCTTCATAGCCTTTGTGCCCACCAGGTCGTCAATCCACTGCGGTATCAGCCCGGCCTCGATCATCCTCTGCTTCTGAAGGTCAGTGGCTCTCCTGAAGCGCAGTGAAATTGTTTTTTTCTCGCAAAGAAGCAATATAATTTTATTATAGAACATTTAAGTTTCATTTTCTCAGTAAATGATAACCCAATTGCCTTTTAATTTCTCAAGTCAAAGGCCTTGATCTACTCTGTTTATTAATTTCTTCATGTTTTACGTGACTATCATAATCCTTTTAGTTATTCAAGGAAAATGTGATTTATAAATTATTTAAATACTTAATACCCTATTTAATCATCCTATTAAGAGCATATATAATCAGAGCTGGGCGTTGCGGCACCGAGTTGCGACTTTGCGACTTTGCGACTTTGCCGCACTATGAATTTCGAAGTCGCAAAGTCTAAAGTCGCAAACGTTTTGAAAAAGTCGGACTAAGCAAAGTTGCACCGCCCATTTTCCGCGACTTTTGTCCCGACTTTGAACAGGAACAAAGACGACTTTTTTTAAAGAAATTGCCGCGGCATCAGCGCGGCATTCGGAATGCGGCAAAGTCGTGTGGCACTTGACCGCATACCGGTTGTATAATTAATTCACTTAATTGCCACTCGGCACTAATATAATAGGTTAAACAGTGTAGGTACATTCTGACATGATTCTGTCTAGCAAGTGTGGTTGATAACTAGTCAACCACGGACATGGAAGCCCGCCTCTTCAACAAGTTGTTTGCTAGAGGCCCGGCCAACCAGCAGCAGGATGTGAGGGAGGTCCTGAGGAAGTCCATGGAGGAGTGGGTGCCCTCTAAAGGCGAGCTGGCCTGGTCCCTCTTCCCCTACCAGCACAGGGAGGTGTGGGTGGACTTATTCATTAGGTATAATACCCCCCTCCCCAGCTCTGCAGCTGTGGAGAGGCTCTTCAGCACGGCCGGGGACGTCCTCAGGGCCAAGAGGTCCTCCCTGGAGGAGGTCAACTTTGAGGAGCTTGTGCTCCTCAAAGGGAACATGGACCTCCTGGAGGAGAAGATGGGCCAGGAGGAGGTAGAGGAGGAGGAGGAGGACCTGTAGATATTAGTTAAGGCTGTGTTTGAACTAAAAAATGAATAAATATGTGTTTTTCTGCCTTATAAAAGCATGTTTCTGTTATCGCGCTAAAGATTACTTTGTAATTTAGCGGAGTCGCACCGGGAAAAATAAGTCGCAGTCGCAAAGTCGCAAGTCGCACTGGGGGGGGCCAAAAATAGAGTCGTAGAGTCGCAGTCGCACCAGGTCCGGCGGCAAAGTCGCAAAGTCAAAGTCGCACCTGAAAAAATTAAAGTCGCGCCCAGCTCTGTATATAATAATAGGGATATATATAATATACCACTAATAGGGGTATATATAATGTTGGTATACTTACTCTCAATCGTCAATAGGAGGTTGAATTACCATCCCGCCAGTCACTTTTAACTCAGAATTTTGATGCATTTAAACTGTCACCTTCAGCCGTACGCTTCCCTTAAATACAACACCGACTGATTCAAACAAACACTTTGATCTGGCCCTTGGCGGTGATACGGTGATAGGGACACAAGGGCAAGGGTAAAGGGCAAGGGCAAGGGTGAAGGGCAAGGGCAAGGGTGAGGTGTGCCAAAGCTTACCTGGCAGAGTGGGCGTCAGGTGCCCTTATATATATAGAACAGAGTCAAGCCGCACAACAAGGAGGGAATGTCGCACCTCTCTCCGGCGAGGCAGGCTGAGGGAGTGTGAGGCAGGCTGAGGCAGTGTGAGGCAGCTGAGGGAGGGTGAGGCAGGCTGAGGCAGTGTGAGGCAGGCTGCGGGAGTGTGAGGCAGGCTGAGGCAGTTGAGGCAGGCTGAGGGAGTGTGAAGCAGGCTGAGGGAGTGTGAGGCAGGCTGAGGGAGTGTGAGGCAGGCTGATGGAGTGTGAGGCAGGCTGAGGGAGTGTGAGGCAGGCTGAGGCAGTGTGAGGCAGGCTGAGGGAGTATGAGGCAGGCTGAGGCAGTGTGAGGCAGGCTGCGGGAGTGTGAGGCAGGCTGAGGCAGTGTGAGGCAG
>JACEEZ010008472.1:17500-25000 GCA_016584305.1 Chionoecetes opilio | reverse complement strand
TAGGGAGGGTCAGGTCAATAGGTCAATAAGTCAGTAGGGAGTTTTAATAGAGACAATTAGTAGGTATGTGCATATTCTCCGATTTCACGCTTGACAACTTTGTCAACATTTCAGCTCGGCCCCGTTTTCTTTTCATCGAAATTGGCAAAATTTAGCGCAAAAGTTGTGTTGTGAACCCCCTAAGAAATCAGTTTTTTGTGTGTTTTCATGTGATTGCACGAGCTTACACATGATTTGATGACGTAGTACACACATTGACCCCTCAACTCGTTGCAGAAACAATTCTCGAAAATTCTCGGAACATTTCTGAAATCACGTACATTCCGCGGAAATGGAGATGTGTTTTGTGACAGGTCGCCAAAACGCTCGTCAATTTTGCTGAAGGCGAGTGAAATTAATCTTGAAACTAATAAAATAAGTTTCTTTAGTTATTTGTCCGTCTATATGTCGAATTTGATAAGTTTTTATCGAGTAGCAACAATTTTATCAGGCTATCTGTAATCGATGTCAATGCACTGTTTTTCATTTCGTTGTTCGTTCGTTCTGTTTGTTTGTTTGGTAATTATGGAGGAGAGTTTCACGGTCGTTTTCAGAGACACCAACTACTTTTTCTTGGCCTACAATAGGTGCTTGTTCTAATGGTGCTAGTTTTATTTTGCGCAAACCAAACCAAACCAAACCAAAAAAAAAAAAAAAAAAAAAAAAAAAAAAAAAAAGGAAACCAAACCAAACCCTTATTTTTTAAAATGAAACCTAACCTAACCTAACCAACCTAACCTAACCATGAGTTTTCATGACCCAAAATTTTTTACGGCACAATAATCCTATTGTTTTATAAACAAAAAATGCCCAAAGGCGAACTTCTTTTATGTATTTCTTTTTTTTGGTCCTGGGAGGGTCACCTTGGTGTCATTGGAAAGTTTGTTTAAAGACCTTTCCATGATACCTTTTGCAATAGCTTTTAAAAATTTTAAAAAAAACCCCCAATGTAAAAATAGTAATGGAAATATCGTAGCGTAAGAGTTTTTTATACCGGCAATGAACAAAACGTGTAGAGGAAGTCACGCGCCACGTCAGGGAAAGCATAGGCAATCCCAAATAAAAAAATATAATACATACAAATCTAATTTCCCATAAACAAAAATAAAAATAATGTTTTTAAAGGGAAAAAACAACAAAAAACAAAATCAAAAAGAAGACAATAATAAAAAATAAAAAAAAGTGCTTACCCACGAAAAAAAAAGAACCCAAATGCCTGGGGGTCAATGAATCACCTGCAAGATGATAAAATATTGACCTTTTCTCTTAATCGCTCTTTCCGGAAAATTTTTTGAGGTTGAAAGGGAAGAGGGAGAGAGAGGGGGAGAAGAAAAAGGGAGAAGGGGGAAAGAGAGAGAGAGAGGGGAAAAGGGGAGAGAGAGAGAGAGGAGAAGAGGAAAAAAAGGGGAAAAAAAAAGAAAAAAAGAAAAAAAGAAAGAAAAAAAGAAAGAAAGAAAAAAAAAAAGAAAAAAAAGAAAAGAAGAAAGAAAGAAGAAAGGGGAAAGAAAGAAAGGGGGAAAAGAGAGAGAGAGGGAGAGAAGAGAGAAGAGGAGAGAAGAGAGAGAGAGAGAGAGAAGAAGAGGAGAGAGGAGAAGGAGAAGGAGAGAGGGGAAGAGAGAGAGAGAGAGAGGAGAGAGAGAAGGAGAGAGAGGAGAGAGAGAGAGGAGGAGAAGAAGAAGAGAGAGAGAGAGAGAGAGAGGAAGAAGAGGAGAGAGAATTAAATATTTTGGACCAAAAACTTAAAAGTTTAATTTTTTCCACTTTCGACATCGTGACTTCGTTTTCGCAAAAAAAAAAGTTCTGTAATAAAAGCGAAGAGAGAGAGAGAGAGAGAGAAAGAGGGGAAAGAGAGAGAGAGAGAGAGAGGGGAAAAAGGAGAGAGAGAGAGAAGAGAGGGAAAAAGGAATAAAATGAGATATATGACATAAAAGATTTGTCAACAAGAAGAGAGAGAGAGAAGAGAGAGGAGGAGAGAGAGAGGGGGAAGGAGGAGAGAGAGAGAGAGAGAGAGGGGAGAGTTTGAAACCCCTGTGTTGATTGTTGTTAGTTGGGCGCGGAATGTCAGCGTCCTGTTTTAAATCACTGTCTTTTTTTTTCCTCCTTTCTATTTGTGTTTTTTGTTGCAGATTTGAGCGCCGCCGTTTGTTTTTCGGAAAAAATACATCTCTGAGATCCCAGGGAGACGTGGCTGTCCCTTTCCTCCCTTGGGTTTGGTAGCGTGTTCAGAGTCATTTTTGTCATGTTTGTAGAGATTTTTTTTTGAGTTTGATGGAAAAGTGATGTAACTACCTGTAACTTTTTGCTGTCTGTATGTGAAAAATATACTGGTTTTTTTTATTGTTAACATTCTATCCCTTGCTGTAAATCGTTTCTCGTATTCAGTTACTTGCAAGTTCCCTACGAAATAAGGAAACCCCAAAAAACTATACTACCCTCCTTGCCCCCCCCCCACCACGCCAACCCCGGGGACTCCAAACCCCCTTTATGCCGTGCCCCGATGACGCCCCAAAAACTTTCTTAACAACATATCATTTCAATATGAACAAAAAAATGAAACAAAACTATTCCCCCCTGAAGGTCCCCCCGAGCCTGCCGTGCAGGGCGACAGCGGCCCCGGGGACCCCCTCACGCGTTTTTAGAGAGGCGCCCGTGGGGTACTCGTGCGGGTGCTGGGGGCCGGGGGGGCGGGGATGCCTCCTTCCCCTTTCCCCCCCGCGAGGATGGCAGTGTGCCCGCGGCTTCGGGGGGAAAACCCCCCGCCCAGGCTCTGTAGAAGATGGGACCTTGAGCGGGAAAAAGACGGGAACACCCTCGCCGGGTGACCTGCCTGGGGGGGAGGGGGCAGCCCCGTCTTGACAAATGAAAGAGAGATTCAAAGGGTTTTGAGGAAAAAAAGGGGGGAAAAGGGGTCCTCTTTTCAGCCTCGGGGGCGGAGGCGGGAGGGCGCCGAAGGGACCAGGGCAGCTCTTCAGGGGGCGGTGTTCTGTAAACGGCAGGCGCCCGGTGGTGGCCACGGCGGCGCCCCCGGGAGGAGGACAGCGAGGATGACTGTTATTCCTCCCCCTGCACCTCAGGTCGAATACTTCCCTACCTCGCGGGACGCAGGGAAATATCGCAGCGAGGACAAAAACTGAGAACAAATTTCGACCGTCCAGAGGAGCGAGACTCAGCGAATACGCAGGGGTTAGCAACCCTCCGCAGGGGGGGGAACGCGTGAGCAGCCCCCAGGCAACAGTCTGGGGGTTTTTGACCCCTCTCCCCACAAGGAACGGGAACAAAAGGATGTACTTCCCCCCCCGTCGGTGTTTATGAAGAAAAAGCACGACGAGGGAATGTCCAGGAGGGCGGATCTTTGGGCCCATTTCCTCTTGACGACATAAGCGACCCGACCGCGGCAACGGCCTTCGCCCCACCTTTTTGGGTTGAGACAATCGACAGTCTCAACCTGCTGTTGCCGATCCCCCGAGATCCCTTGCCCTCCTGGGGACGTCAGGACAGCCACATGCCTTCGCTCCCCGCCCTGCGGGTCGCAACCAGGAAAGGGGCGGGACAGGTTTTGTGGGGGAGGCGGGGGGAGGGAAAGGGGAATGCCCCCGGGGTGGGCCCAAAGGGGGGAGAGGGGGAGGGGGGGGGGGGTGGTGGCACTTAGGCAGGGTCGCCCCCCGGGGGCGCGGCCCCCGAGGCGGCAGAAGGGGAGGGGAAAGACGGGGCCCCCCGGCGGAAAAAGGGCCCGGGGAGAGTGATGGAGGGTGGGGTTGTGGTGGAGGGAAAAGTTGTGGTGAATGGGGGTGCTGCCAACGTGGCGCTTTACAGGAGCTGAGGGCAGCCCCTGACCACTGGCCCCGGGTGGTGTTGGTGCTGTTCCTCCTGGGGCGGCGATGGGCCAGCCGTGGCGCCTCCTCCGGGTCGGGTTTGTTGCTCCTGGCCTTGGCCTGGGCACACGTCGAAAAACGCCGGGCCCAAAGAGCGACCCAGGCGGTTTGTCCGGTGAGGTCCCTGCTCGGGGAGTGAGGAGCTCGCGGGCCCCCACAGGGGAGGATTTTTCCCCCCTCATCTTTCTAGTGTTTTTCCCTTGACCGTTATTGTTTAATAATTTCTACAAATTGAATGATCAGAATCATATAAGCTCTTTAACATTCTATTAAACGTATTTATTATCGGATATAAACAACAAAAAACCTTTTCATGACAAAGCCTTTCACTTTTTGCCGCGGGCTGTAAAACCCCAAAATTCCAATACTGATCTAAATCTTTTCCCTTTGGGCCCCTATAATTTTATTTAAAAGATCTATTTATATAAAGTCCCTTCTATTTGGAATTTTACACAGATATATTAAGTTTTTAAGTTAAACAAACTTTTATATACCATTCTATTAAGGCATGGTTGTCGAGCCAAGACTCTTTGACAGAGGAAATTTTTAATCAAATTTTTATTCACAGGCAACATTATTTTCTAAGGGAAATTATTTTTATTAGATATGCAATCAAACTTACAACTACAGTAAATAAGATTCCAAAAGATGTAAAAACAAGCACCAAATCTCCAACCAATGCATTTTTTACAAGCTTAACAAAATAAAAACATCCCCATGACTGGCGTATTACACACACTTACATCGTTCGCCTAACACCCGTATTTTGACAAGTAAACCAAAAAAACTCTTATTTTTTTTTTTAAATTGAAAAAAATACATGTAAAAAATTAATGTTTTTACTGAGTAGGAAAGGGGGTTCCACAGCTGGGCCCACTACCACACTCTTGTTGTAAGGGTTTTTTCGAAAATTGTGGGCTCACTAGATTTATATTTTTACCCCTCGTGTTTTGAGAAAATTTCAAAAATTTGAAAGTTTTTTCCTGTATAGATATTTTCATATTTTTAAAAAATAAGCAACAATACAAAAAAAATATTTTAGAATTTGAAATTTAATATATTTAACTGAGAATAATTTCGGCTGGGAGAATCAAATTTTTCCCTGAATAGAAAAGTCTAATAATTTTTATTTTGGGCTACTACTTTTTTTTCAAAAATGATGGCCATGTGCAACCCCAATGGAGACACAGTAATCAGGGGGGGTAAAATAAATGTAAATTTTACTTAAAAATACTCTCTGTTGTTTGTTGATGGCGGACTCTTAAAGGATCCACATATTTTTTATAGCTTTTTACATACCTCATTAATAGATGCTTTAATGATGTGTGTTTGGGGTGTGTGTGTTGGTGTGTGTACGGAATGAATTATGGAGGTGCGTCGGGGAGAGGATGTCTACAGTAAAGTGGATGTGTGTGTGTGTGTGGTGTGTAGGGGTGTGCGTGCGTGGGTTTTGTGTGTGTGTGTGTTTTCCGTGATTGCACGATTAACTGTTTATGACGTAGGTTTTCACACAAATTGACCCCCTCAAAACCCTTGCAAAACAATTTCCCAAAAATTTTCGGAAAAATTTCTGAAATCACGTACATCCGGGGAAATGGAGATGTGTTTTGTGAAGGTCCCAAAACGCTCGTCAATTTTTGCTGAAGGGGAGTGAATTAAACCTGAAAAAATAATAAAAAAATTTCTTTTGTTTTTTTCCCTTAATATGCGAATTTGATAAATTTTACGAGTATAACAAATTTTATCCGGTTCTGTAACGATGTCAAGCCTGTTTTTCATTTCGTTTTTCGTTCGTTCTGTTTGTTTTTTTTGGTAATTTTGGAGGAGATTTCACGGTCGTTTTTAGAGAACCAATACTTTTTCTTTTGGCCTACAATGGTGCTTTTTAATGGTGCTAGTTTTATTTTGCGCCAAAAAAAAACAAAAAAAAAAAAAAAAAAAAAAAAAAAAAAAAAAAAAACCCAAACCTAACCTTAGTTTTAATGAAAAAACCCAAAACCCAAAAAACCTAACCTACCTAACCCAACCAGAGTGTTTTGTGCCAAATTTTTTTCGGTCACAATAATCCTATTGTTTTTTAAGACAAAAAAAATGCCCCAAAAGGGGAACTTTTATTTATGTAACTTTTTATTTTAGGTCCTAGGAGGGTCTCTTGGGGGTTTTGGGAAAATTTGTTTCAAGACCCTTTCTAATTACCCTTGAATAGATTTAACAATTTTGAAAAAATTTTCCCCATGCTACAATTAGAGGACGCAGTGTTTAGATACTTTATTTATCAGTCCCCAAACTTAATCCCCTTTGTCAAAAGTGATTTTTTGTTTAAAAGGGGGTTTGCGTCAATAGGAAATTTTTAGTTTAAAATGGAGATTTTTCTTCAAAGGGGGTTATTTGCAATAGGGGTTTTAGTCAATAGGGAGCTTTTTCAAAAGGGAATCTTTTGTCAAAAGAGAGTTTTTTTTTATAGGGGTTTTAGTTAATGGGAGTTTTAGTTAAAAGGGAGTTTTAAAAACAAAAGGGAGTTTTTTAAAAAAGGCAGACAATTTAAAGGATTGGGGTGAAAAGGGAATGTAGGTAGTTTAAATAACAGGAACTACCACGTGTAGGTCTCACGGCCTTTGTAGCTTCCTTATTTTTTTATTTCTTATGTTCTTGCTTTACAATCCCAAACAATAATATTGGGGGGGAACGCCGGGGGGGGGCGTCGCCCCGCCCCCCCTACGACCCACTCCCGGGGGTCACCACGCGGAGCTCCCATGCAGGGTCCTTTCCCATACCAAGCAGCTCCGACAAGAAAAATCAACTTTCCCCAGCCCGAGCCTTGTGGGCGCCCCCTTTTGGCCTCCTCCACGCCGGATGGGCTCTTACAGATAAAACCCGATGGGGAAAGGGTCGGTTTCAGGGTTAGCATGCCACATGCCCCCTAAGGGCCCAAGTTGGGGCTGACGGTATGCAGGTAATAGGCCTCGATTAGTCTCACGGTGCAATCGCTGATTTTACAGTAATCTCCCAGCGATACCCCTTTTTTTCTTTCTTTATACATGACTGCAATGTTTTTTTTGGGGGTCGAGCTGGTTGTGGAAGCTTTTTACTACGCTATTTCGCCATTCCAAATTAGTATGAAAAATTAGGGGCTAAGATGAGGAAAAAAGTAGCAAAACAAGCAAAATAGCCGCATTACATAAGAAAAAATAAAGCCCTATCGAGTTATCCCCTGTAATTTAGATTTTTTTATGCCTATGGGAATTGTGGGGAAATGTATGCTAAAATGCGTGGAGTTAGGTGCCTCACATGGGTTCCAATTTCCCCTTTTTTTCTCCGACGTAACGAAAAAATTTTTTTTGAAAGAACCCCAAAGATTTTGGCCCAAAAAAATCCACCTGCACTGGAAACTTGCGTCATGGAGGAAAAGGTGAATAAATAAAATTAAATGTATATGTCAAAAAGAGAGGAGAGAGAGAAGAGAGAGAGAGAGGGAAAGGAGAAGGAGAGAGGGGAGGGGGGGAGAGGGAGGAGAAAAGAGGGGAGAGAGAGAGAGAGAAGGAGAGAGAGAGAGAGAGAGAGAGAGGAGAGAGAGAGAGGAGAAGAGAGA
>JACEEZ010008472.1:0-15000 GCA_016584305.1 Chionoecetes opilio | reverse complement strand
CGGGGGGTTTAAAAAACCAGGAGAAGGCGGGACCTCCTGGCGACCCCACTTCAGCAGGAAGATGACGACACAGGACCCTGAGAGGCAGCCCCCTCGCCTCCCCCGTATGTGTCACCTGGGCCTGGACACCCCGGTGGTCACGGAGGACATCGGGGCCCCGCCTCCTGCGTACGTCAACATCAAAAAGGCGCCGGGGCCCTGATGGTGTGAGTCCCTTCCTGCTCAAGCACTGTGCAGATGAGCTGATAAGGCCCTCACGACATCTTTCAGCAGTGCCTCCAAACGGGCGCCTGGCAAGCCTGTGGAAGGAGGCTCGTGTCACGCCCGTACACAAGAAAAAGGGGGGGAACTGATCCAGCCAACTATCGTCCAATCTCGCTCCTGTCAGTTGTCAGCAAAATCTTAGAAAGGATTATTGCAGAGCAACTGACCCGCCACCCTAGGGGAAAGCACCACCTGATGCCCCTAGACAGTACGGGTTTAGGAAGGGACGCTCCGCCTCGGACTGCTTCTCCTGCTCCCAAATCTTTGGCAGGATTCCCTGGACTCTGGCCGCCCATCGCTGGTGATTGCCCTGGACATCGCCGGGGCCTTTGACTGTGTGTGGCACAAGGGCCCCTGGCAAAGCTTGAACAGCCGGCATCACGGGACACCTGCTGGCGTTGTTCTCGAGCTCCCTGCACAGCAGGGTCTGAGGGTGGTGGTGAAGGGGCCACGTCACCCACGTACCCGGTGGAGGCTTCCGTTCCACAGGGATGGTCCTGGGCCCCATCCTGTGGAACATTTACTTCAATGACCTCCAAAGCCTCCCTGTGGCGTCTGCCTATGCTGACGACTGCACCGGTCCCACTCCTACATCAGAGAGGAGACTGCGAAAAACGTGATAGATGCCACCAAAACCCTCAACTTGGTGACATCACGGCCTGGGGAAGACGGTGGCAAGTCAAGTTTGCGCCCAGAAGACCCAGGCCATGGTTATATCACGTTCGAGGGAGGACCCCAGGGGTACTCGAGGGGGAAACTGAAGTTCGGGGACAATACCCTTGCCATCAAGGGCTCCATCAACATCTTGGGGGGGAGGTTGACTCCAGGCTCCGCTTTGACCGCCAAATGGAGACAGTGGCACGTCGAGCCTCTCTGAGGGTGAAATTTCCCGGCCGAGTAAAGGGACCTGCTTCGACGCTGACGGCCTCATGGGCTGTATCAAAGGGCCCCAAGTGAGGCCCGTCATGGAGTACAGTCCTCTCACCTGGATGAGTAGTGCCCCGTGCCCCCTGTCACTGTTGGAGAAAGTGCAGAGGCGTGCTGAGCGCCTCATTTCACTCAACCGACGACCAATATCACAGGGATCGTCGCCCGCGGCAAACAGTGGCAGCAGCAGCAAGCGACGACAACAACAACATCAGCTGCAGCTCCAACACCAGCAACAACAAAAAACAACAACAACGACTACAAGCAGGAGCAGTGGCGGGATGATCCCGCTCCCAGCTTGACCAGCCTGGGGCACCGGAGGAGAGTCGGTGCCCTCACAGTATGCACAAGGCCCAGGTGCAACACTCTTCCCACCTTTCAGGACTTCGGGTCCCGTGGAGGAGGTCAGAGCGCGCTACGAGAACGGTTAGCGTCAGGTGATTCCTCCTCGAGGCCCCGAGGGGCCACACCGTTTATGGGCCAGCGAGCCTTCACTTGGGCCACGGCGACAATGTGGAACACCTTCACGATTGAGGTGGATGTCGTGGCCATGAAACACCCAGCAGGTGAAGGTGGCGGCCACAGATGTGCCACTCACATCCGCCTAGTGCCCCTAAGGGATAAACACAGTGTCGTGTCAATAGTGATACATAGGACACACACACATAGTGAACAACACTGACACAGTGACACAGTGTACGTGTAAAATAGTGCGCCGAAAAGTGCCTGTGACGGCCCAGTGACCCTCAGTCTAAAAATTATATATTTAGTTTATCCCATAAGGCAAAGCTTCAGATAGATGTCCCGGGGACAGGGGAAACTTTAGTTCTGCCACCCATTGCCTTCAACCAACCTCTTTGCTGTTTGTAGCCCCATGTATACCATGTCAGTTGTTTTTATAAAAAAATAAAAAAAAAAAGAGAGAGAGAGAGAGAGGGGAAGGGAGAGAGAGAGAGAGAGGAAGAGAGAGAAAAGTGTGCTCCATCATCTTCACCTCCTTTATATTTAATCTGGAAGTAGTGGGAGATAAACAAAACTCAATGAGTAAAGTTTGCTTGTTTTTTTGGCATTCCAGCAGAGTGTCGGCAGGGGAGCCGAGGTGGCGGTCCAAAGGGGGTGTGCAGACTGAGAGCCTAGGAATGGCAGGGGGGGTGGAGGGAGGAGGGTGGGGAGTGTGAAGATTGAAGGAGAGAGGGAGGGGGGAGGAGAAAAAGTTTGGTTGGGGATGATGTTTTTCTTGCAAGTTTAAGGGAGGAAAGGAGAGGTGTGAGATAAGTGATGGAAGGAGAGAGAGAGGAGGAGAAGGGGAGAAGAGAGAGAGAGAGAGCTGAAGAGAGAGAAAGAGAGGAAAGAGAGAGAAGGAGAGAGAGAGAGAAAAGACGAGAGGAGAGGGGAGAGGAGAGACGAGAGAGAGAGAGAGAGAGAGAGATGAGAGAGAGAGATTGGGGAGGGGGAGAGAGAGAGAGAGATTAAAGTTGGGCTAACAAGGTTCTTTTTTTCGTGTAATATGGTGAACGTGTTTCAGTAAACTTCCTATTAACGGAAAATCATATATTAATTCAATTTCACGAGACCTTTTTTCCCCAAAAAACCATACCCCACGAAAAACTAAAAAAATAACACAGCTTTTATAACGAAAATCCAAAACCCCAACAAAAAAACGGCAACCGTGGAGACAGGGGGGGAAAGGGCAAATACCCGCAACAATTTTTCCCTTTTTTTTCCGGACCGCCCCCCTCAAAAGGTACCGGCCAACGACTTTGGGAAAACCGCAAACTCAAAAAACATTAACCAACCCTAAAAGCCTCTAGCCAACAAAAAGGAAAAAAAAATTTTTACACAACGTTTAAAAAAAAGGGGAAAAAAAAAAACGAAAAAAAAACTTTTAAAAAAAAAACCTTTCCCGGGGGGGTTTAAACGACAAAAGAAAACGCAAGGGGCAGGAAAAAGGGAAAAAGTTACAGAAAAAGACAGGACATTAGACAAAAGAAAAAGAAACAGACATTAAAGATAAAAGAAAAAGATAACAGACAACGGACATTAAGATAAAAAAATTAAACAGACAAAAATTTAAAAGAAAAGGAAAAGAAGGGACAACGAAATTTTGATAAAAGAAAAAGACAACAGAAAATAACAGACAACAGACAAAAAGACAACAGAAAAAGACAACAAACATAAACGACAAAAAAAAAAACAGACAACATAAAAAAACAGGAAAAAAACAGACTAAACAGAAACAACAAAAAAACAGACAAATACATAAACAGAAAACAGAATAAAAAAAGAAAAACGGGACATAAACAGACAAACAGACAAAAACAGACAAAAGACAAAAACAAAAACAGAAAACGACAACAGAAAAAACAGACAAACAGTTTAAACAGACAAACAGACATAAAAAGAAAAAAACAACATAAACGAAAACAGACATAAACGGGAAAAAAAAGAAAACAGAAATAAACAGACAAAAAAAAAAAAAGGGACAAACAGACTTTTAAACAGGCAGACGGGGCCCCACACAGAGGTAAAATGCCAGTAATAACATGTCGCAGAGTCCCACGGAGGCCAATAACATTATAGGATCATTTTTGGGGACTATTGGAAAACCCTCTTTGAGACATTGTCAGGGAGGATTGGGCGAGTAAACGCCCCCAAGAGAAGGCATTTGTCTGATCTGTTTTCGTGACGGTTGGAGTCAGCGACCCCCAGGAGGAAGGAAGGAAGGAAGGAAGGAAAGGGATAGGAAAGGGGAAGAATGAAGGGGGATGGTGAGAAAGAAAGGAGGTACAATAAGGGTATAAGGATAAAGGGAAAGGGAATTTGGGGTAGCAGAAATAGAAAGGGAGGAAAAGAGGAGAAAAGGAAGAGAATGAGTGATGAAAAAGAAACGAATTGGAGAGATAAAAAAATGGAGGAGTTAAAGGGATAGAATAGAAAGGGAAGGGGGAAGGGAAGGAAGAGGAAAGGAGGAGGTTAGAAGTTAAGGTAAAAGAAAAAAAGGGGAAAAGAAGGTGAATAAAAAACAAGAGGAAAGAATAAAAGGAGGGGAAAAGGGGGAAAAGGAAAAAAGGAAAATGAAGAAGGAAAGAAAGTATTAGATTTTGGGGGAAAAAGTTTGTCAAGATGTTTCTGAATTTTTCCATTTTTTTTATATTTGCCAAGGGAAACGAGAGAAAAAAAAAATTTTGGAAAAAGAATTGGATTTAGTAAGTTGGGAAAAAAGATGTGAAATATAGCGAGTGAGGGGGGGAAAAGGGGGGGAGAAGAGAGGAAAAAGGGAGAGAGGAGGAGAGGGGGAGAGGGGGAGAGAGAGAGAGAGAGAGAGAAGAGAGGAGAAAAGAGGGGGGGAGAGGGGAGAGAGAGAGAGAGAGAGGGGAAGAGAGAGGGGAGGGGAAAAGGGGGGAAAAGAGAGGAGAGAGAGGGGAGAGAGTAGAGAAGAGAGAACCGAGGGAGAGAGAGAAAAAGGAGAGGGAGAGAAGAAGAGAGAGAGGACAGGGGGAGAGAGAGGAGGAGAGAGATTTTTTTTTTTTGAAAATTATGGCCACTTTTTACATAACATAAATACATAAAAATAATAATAATAATGCAGCCAAGGCCTTTGACCCAAGGCTTTTACGACCTACAATTAAATTATTAAGCGGCATTTTGGGGCCCATCCCCCACCATGGTTTATTGTTTAAAAAAACAATGAATCTCGGGGAAAAAATAATTAAAAAATAATGAAAATATAAGAAATAATTTATTAAAAATGGAACGAAAGATATGAAATAATAATAATAATAATAGAAATAAAAATCCCAATAAGCAATGGGAATAAGAAAATAACCATAATAAATAATAATAAAATAAAAAAAAAAAAAAAATAAAATTAAAAAAAATTTTAAAAAATTTAAATAATGAAAAATTAAATATTAATAATTATAAAAAAATATTAAAAATAATAAGTAATGATAATAATATTAATAAAAAAACGTAATATTGATACTAATAAAAATACAATAATTTAAATAATAAATTTGCAAAATGAAAATAATATTTATAAATAATAATAATAAGATAAATGCACCTTCCCATAAATTACATATGATTTTTTTCAACTTGCATAAAAAAAAAGATTTTTTTATTAAGTGTTTTACCAAAAATAAAAAAAAAAAAATATTACGAAAATCTAATTGAAATTTAGTAATAACATGTTTTTGACCCCTTTTTTTCAGCCAGTCGTGAATTACTTTTCCCTTTGTCTCTGAGGAATTTGGTCCATTTTTTTGGGGCCCCGGGAATAGGATATTTGTGGCGGACTTTCTACACATGGGGTTTTTAAAATATTATTTTTAGTGTCACTAGATCTTTTACATTAAAATTACAATTTATTGGAAATGAAGAAAGGGCCCGTATACAAATAAGTGTTTTAGTGTATAACATCTTGTAATTTTAAAAATTTCTAGTTATAAAGAGAGGGGGAGTGTGATCATAGCGTTGGGCGAGACATTATGCGTATCAATTTTCTTTTCAAAAAAAGTGATCATGTAGTTTTATAAGCCCCCCCCCATAAAGAACAACAATATAATAGATATGTAGCAGGAAATATATTGTTTAAGACTGTCATTATTCACATGGTCTCTAATCCTTACATTATACTGTTTTTTTTAGACAATTTTTGTTTTTAAGATTCATATGAGATTTCCTTTTTAAAGAGTTATCAATTATGACACCAAAAAATTTTTTTCATTAACTTGTTTTATAATTAGATTATAATTTTTTTTTTTTACATGGGGTGTTTGTGTTTTAAAGGGGATGTGAAAAGTAATTTTTTTTATATATTGAGTGTTAGTTTATTGCATTTGATCCAATTTGCTACGTGTTTTAATTCTCTTTTAGTGTAATTTTAATTCATTAACATCTTCCCGGTTTGAATATTTTTTGTTCATTGCGAAAAGTAAGATTTAAAAATTGGTGCTAGGTAATGTAAATTTAATATTTTAAAAATAATATGGGCCGAAAATGACCCTTTGTGGTCTCCAAAGTTGACATATTATAAAAGATGGCGTTTTACAGTATATTTTGTTATTACTTAAAAACTCTTAAACCAGTTGTAACCCGTACCTCGAACTCCGTACACTTAAGTTTATCTAATATTTATGGAATGAAAAATTTGTATAAAAAGCTTTTGAAGTCAAAAAAGTTTTTATCTGGTATTGCTTACGTCAATAGTTTTTAAAAAATGTGTGGATGAGCTGGTGTATGCTAATCGTGTATAAGGGTCTAAATCCAATGGTTCAGATAATAATGAGTTTTGATAAATAGCCAGAATTCAAAGCCCTATTTTCAAAAAATTTACTTAAGCTTGGCAAAAAATGATAAAGGGGCTGTGTTCTGGTGGAGAGATTTAACCTTTTTTAAAAATGGGAATAACCTTTCTATTGGGGTGTTTTTTTTTAAAAAAGCCCTTCTTCAAATGATCGTGATTATGTGTTGTAAATATGGTGACACTATACTGCTGCCTTTTTTTTTTTATCTTTTATTATGGTGTATCCCTGGGGAAGTTAGTTTTTGGTTTTGTATTTTAAACTTCAATTTCCGTAAGTTGTTGGCCCAATAAAAAAAAAAAAAAGGTGTAGGATCAGGGAAGAATTTAAATGAAAATGGGACAGTTTAATCTTTGGGCCCAAATTTTAGCAAGTTACAGAAAAAGTTATTAAATGATTCAGCTATTTTTTTATTTGTTGAAAGTATTATCTGGGAAGAAATTTAGGTAGGAAGCTGTAACATTTTTCCCATGGTGTTTTTAAATTTCCAAGCTTTTTACTGTTGCCTGCATTTTCTTTTTAATTTTTATTTATAGGGGATTCTCTTTGTGCCTTTTTATAGAAAATTAAGTGTTTCCGTACCTTTTAAATGTAGTTCCGTAAGTAAGGCCCCCTTTTTCATCAATTTTTGGATCTGTTACGTTCTTTTATGGGCTTTCTTATACCCCTTTAGTTATAAAGGGGTTTTTCGATTGTTTCTTTTGATGATATTCTTTTTCAGGAAAGGTTTTTTGTAAATAAGTAGAAAAGTTCATGTAAATATCGAAACATTCATTTACCCCCCTATAAATACGCTGTTTCCAAAACATATTTGCTCAACTTAATTTTTAAATTTTTGAATCTTCATTTGTGAAAAACCTTTTTTAAAATTTTAATTTTGACAGGGGGAATTAATAATTTTCACAGAAAAGAGCTAGAAACTGGAAAGTGGTCAGATAGAAGGTCAATACCACTGGAAATTTTAATTAAGCATGTCATTTGTCCAATATGATCAATTTTTGTGGTGATTTCCCATACTCTGGTAGGTTATTTTTGACTGGAAAAAAACATATGAAATAAAACATGTTTGAGAAGTTCTGAACATGAACACTATTTCTAGAAGATAAATTGAAGTCACCCCTTATATAAAATGAAGTCTTACCCCAGACAAAAACCCCCAAAATATGTTCAATGTTTAAAAAGGAAAATTATAAAGTTTGCGTGGGTGGTCTGTATATAATACCAATTTTAAACTTATGTGGCTTTGAAACTTTTTAAAAAAAGGACTCAATGTGGGAAGTTGTAAAATGAGTTTGTTAGCATACCCTATAAGGATTTTGTAAAAAATATATCCCCCAAAAAACCACCCCTATGTGCTCTTTTTTTAAAGTGTGCAGTTAGCCATTATATTATACAGGTACAAATGCATCACTTTTGGACGGGTTTTACAAAGACCGATAACCTGGAATTTTTATACCAATTTGGAGTTTTGCACTGGTCAAAAAAGTGTTTCAAGGTGAAGCGGTACATATAATATTAAAAGACAAAAAAATTCAAGCTGGGTGAGAAAATTTTTGTTTTATAATTGGTATCACTGAAAACATAGGACATACGGGTTCCCCGGAAAAATTGTTTGAGAGAGAAAATCCACTAAGTGATTTCTGCTTGGTTTTGAGGGTTTTAAAAAAATTTTTCTAACACAGTAAATGGAAAAATATTGTATTTATTAGTCAAAGTGCTGATAAAGGGTTTTTAAAGAGTGAAATGGTAAAAAAAAGATAAGTTTTCAGTCATGATTAATGATGTACAAGGGACTAGTATTATACTGGTACGCACATACCCAATACTGCCTCCCTTCCCCACGGTTAAAAATTTTTGGTCACCCGCGGTGGATCACTGCTTTTTTTCTGTCTGGTTTACGGTGGTAGGTGCCTTTTGGCGCCCTCGCAGCGATGAGTCGGGTTCTAGCGCGTCACTGCCAGCCCCCTGCCCCCCGGGGGAGAGAGAGAGAGAGAGAGAGAGAGAGAGAGGGAGAGAGAGAGAGAGAGAGAGAGGAGAGGAGAGGAGAGGAGAGGAGAAGGAGAGGAGAGCGAGAGGAGAGGAGAGGAGAGGAGAGGGGAGGAAGGAGCGAGAGGAGGGGAGAGGGAGAAAGAAACAGTGATAAAAGAAAGGAAAAATAAAAAAAAAAAAGGGAAATAAGAAGGAAAGAAGGGGAATAAAAAAAGAAAAAATTAGATTAAAAAAAAAGAAGGAAAAAAAGAAGAAAAAAGAAAGGACCGAAGAGGAAGAGAAGGGGAAACCCGGGGGGGGGGAGGGAAAAGAGGGAGGAAAATTGGAAAAAAAGAACGGGCAACCATTTTCGTGTCACTCTTGGGAAAAAAGGCGGCTTGAGCAGAAGGAAAAGGAAGTTCAATCACCTCAGGAAAACAGGGCCCCTTTACACCACATGATTGTTTTCATTTCTTTTTTCATTTTATCCCTTTTCTTGCACAGGGCGCCGGCCTTTTGGTAAAACCCCAAAAGCCCCTTTGGAGGATTTTGAAATTTTGACGTGCAGAGGTTTCGGGTTGATATTGGTCCGTAATAATAGACTTAAAAATATTAGTATAACAAATTTGCCTTTTAAAAAGCCCCCAAGAAAATTTAAAATGTTATTTTTGTGGGGTGAGGTTGTCAAGGCATGATGCAAATAAAACCCAATAGAATGCTGGATTGAAAACGAAGGAGGCAAGTTAAGGAAAAATTCCTTTTTAAAAATAAAATGGTTTTTGAAAAAAAAGACACATGTATTTATGGGGAAATTTTAGCGCAACAACAAAACAACGGATCCTAAAAATATTAACAAAATAAAAAAAAAATAGGGCCCAAAAGAGCCTTTTGGGGAAAGGGGAAAAATTAAATTTGGAGAATTTATTTTTTATCGGATGAGGGTTCTATTAACCCGTTTTTCTTGGGTTTTAAAAGAAAAGAAGAAAGAAAAGAAAGGGGGAGGGGGAAAAAGGGGGGGGGGGGGGAAGGGGGAGGGGAGGAAGGAGGAAGGAGAGAGGGGGCGGGGAGGGGGGGGGAGGGAGGGGGAGGAGGAGGGGGGGAGGGGGGAAAAGGAGAAGGGGGGAGGAGGGGAGGGGGGGGGGAGGAGGGAAAAGGGGGGAGGGGGGAGGGAGGAAGGGGGGAGGAGGGGAAAAGGGGGGAGGGAGGAAGGGAGGTTGGGGGGGGGGGGGGGGAGGGGGGGGGGAGGGAGAGGAGGAGGCGGGAGGGAGGAGGGGGGAGGGGGGGGGAAAAAGAAGGGGAAGGGAGGAGGGAAGGAGGGGGGTCAGTTCCTTTTAGGGATTTCAGGGAATCTTGGGGGCCAGGAGTTTTCCTCTCAAACGTCTTGGGTTGGGCGGTTGGGCTTTAGCAGCAGCAGGCCCAATGGTAAAAGGTGGCCCGGGGGAGATAACAGTTTTGGGGTGGAAAAAAAGGGCGGGGTGTAGAAAGGGGCGGGTGTTAAGGGCAAAAGGTGATTTAACCAAAAAAAGGGTGGGGGCCCTTTTTTTAAGGGGGGGGGTCCTTCAAAATGTTGGGGGTGTTTTAAAAAAGGCCAAAAAAAAAAAAATTTGCTTTCAGAAAAAGGGGGTTTGTTCAGGGGGCAGAGAGAGAGAGAGAGAGAGGAGAGAGAGAGAGAGAGAGAGAGGAGAGAGAGAGAGAGAGAGAGAGAGAGAAGAGAGAGAGAGAGAGAGAGAGAGAGAGAGATGAGAGAGAGGAGAGAGAGGAGAGGAAGAGAGAGGAGAGAGAGAGAAAAGAGGAGAAGAGAAGAGAGAGAGAGAGAGAGAGAGAGAGAGAGGGGAGAGAGAGAGAGAGAGAGAAGAGAGAGCAGAGAGAGAGAGAGAGAGAGAGAGAAGATAGAGAGAGAGAGAAGAGGAGAGAGAGAGGAGAGAGAGAGAGAAGAGGAAGAGGAGAGAGAGGAGAGAGAGAGGAGAAAAAAATCAATTACCTTTCACGCATAACGGGGAATCTTGAAGACCAACACGTGATAGTTTTCTCTCAATTTCTTCTTGGCATGTTAGGGCCGTTGCGTCTTTATGACAGACAGACAGACAGACAATGGTAAGGATGAAAAGACAGGGAGATAGACAGTTTATGGAGAGATATAGAAATAGAAGATGACGCAGGGATAGATAGACAGACAGGCAGACAGTTGATGTGGTGACAGATAGATACAGACAGATTGGAATGATTAACTCATAGACAGAAAGTTTGCTGAAATGACAGACAGACAGACATACTATAGTTAGTTGGATGGGGTGACAGACAGAATCAGACAATCATAGCATAGATAGACAAATAATAGACAGATAGAAACGATATGCATAGATAGACAGACAGACAGAAACAGACAAGTTAAGAGAGAAAGAATCATGCTATGAAAATACAGACAGTCGGGTAAATGTGAGACAGACAGACAGACAGACAGACAGGTGTATGAATAGAAGAGGTGCAGGCAGGCAAGCAAACAGACAGACGACAGACAGACCGGGAGAGGATAGACAGATGGATAAACAACATAAAAATATAAACTATGATGCAACGAAGCGTGCGGGAAAAAGGGAGAGAAGACTTAATATTTTTTGTAGAATTGCATTGTATGCTGAATCATAGCGATTAGATGCCGGATATTGCTGTGCCTCCACCGGCTGTTTGATGCTCTTTGATTGACCTTTAATTGCATCAAAGCATTATGCACAAGAAAGAATCATGGCCGTGCTGCAGCGTGCGGGTCCAAGGCAGTGCTTCAGGGCAGTTGCTTCAGGGCAGTGCTTCAGGGCAGTGCTTCAGGGCAGAGCTTCAAGGTGGTGCTTCAGGCTGGTGCTTCAGGGCGGTGCTTCGGGGTTGGTGCTTCAGGGCGGTGCTTCAGGTCAGTGCTTCAGGGCGGTGGCTTCAGGACGGTACCTCAGGCTGTGCTTCTGGGCGGTGCTTCAGGGTGGTGCTTCAGGGTGGTGCTTCAGGGCAGTGCTTCAGGGCAGTGTCTACAGGGCGGTGCTTCAGGGGTGTCTTCAGGGCAGTGCTCAGGCGTGCTTCAGGGCAGTGCTTCAGGCAGTGCTTCAGGGCAGTGCTTCTGGGCGGTTCTTCAGGGAAGTGCTTCAGGGCGGTGCTTCAGGGCGGTGCTTCAGAGCGTGCTTCATGGTAGTGCTTCAGGGTAGTGCTTCAGGGCAGTGCTTCAGGGCGGTGCTTCATGGTGGTGCTTCAGGGTGGTGATTCAGGGCAGTGCTTCAAGGCAGTGCTTCAGGGCAGTGCTTCATGAGGTGCTTAGGGTGGTGCTTCAGGGGTGCTTCAGTGCTTCAGGGCAGTGCTTCAGGCAGTGCTTGACAGGGAGTGCTTCTGGCGGTTCTTCAGGGCAAGTGCTTTCAGGGCGGTGCTTCAGGGCGGTGCTTCAGAGCGTGCTTCAGGGTAGTGCTTCAGGGTGAGTGCTTCAGGGCAGTGCTTCAGGGCGGTGCTTCATGGCGGTGCATCAGGGTGGTGATTCAGGGCAGTGCTTCAAGGCAGTGCTTCAGGGCAGTGCTTCATGATGGTGCTTTAGGGTGTGCTTAGGGCGGTGCTTCAGGACGGTGCTTCAGGGCCTAGTGCTTCTGGGTGGTGCTTCAGGTGGTGCTTCAGGGCGGTGCTTCAGAGCAGTGCTACAGGGTGGTGCTTCAGGGCGGTGCTTCAGTGTGTGTGCTTAGGGCAGTGCTTCAGGGGATAGGGCTTCAGGGCAGTGCTTCAGGGCAGTGCTTCAGGGCAGTGCTTCAGGGCAGTTCTTCAGGAAGTGCTTCAGGGCGGTCCTTCAGGGTAGTGCTTCAGGGCAGTGCTTCAGGGCGGTGCTTCAGGGCAGTGCTTCAGGGCGGTGCTTTCAGGGACAGTGCTTCAGGGCGTACGTTCAAGGCGGTGCTTCAGGGCAGTGCTTCAGGGCAGTTGCTTCAGGGCAGTGCTTCATCGAAGTGCTTTTTTCAGGGCGTGCTTCAGGGCAGTGCTTCAGGGCAGTGCTTCAGGACAGTGCTTCAGGGCAGTGCTTCAGGGTGGTGCTTCAGGGAGTGCTTCAGGGCACGCTTCAGGGTGGTGCTTCAGGGTGGTGCTTCAGGTGGTGCTTAGCAGGCTGGGTGCTTCAGGGCGGCTTCTGCAGGGCAGTGCTTCAGGACAGTGCTTCAGGGCGGTGCTTTCAGGGCGGTGCTTCAGAGTGGTGCTTCAGGGCGGTGCTTCAGGTCAGTCCTTCAGGGCAGTGTTCAGGGTGGTGCTTCAGGGTGGTGCTTCAGGGCAGTGCTTCAGGGCAATGCTTCAGGGCGGTGCTTCAGGGTGGTGCTTAGGGCGGTGCTTCAGGGCGGTGCTTCAGGGCAGGTGCTTCAGGGCAGTGCTTCAGGGGGTGCTTCAGGCGGTGCTTCAGGGCGATGCTTCAGGGTGGTGCTTCAGGATGGTGCTTCAGGGCAGTGCTTCAGGGCAGTGCTTCAGGGTGGTGCTTCAGGGCGTGCTTCAGGGCAGTGCTTCAGGCGGTGCTTCAGGGCAGTGCTTCAAGATGGTGGCTTCAGGGCAGTGCTTCAGGGCGCCCAGGTGCTTTCAAGGTGGTGCTTCAGGGTGGTGCTTCAGGCCGGTGCTTCAGGGCAGTGCTCAGGGCGGTGCTCTTAGGGGCAGTGCTTCAGGACGGTGTTGTTCAGGGGCCAGTGCTTCAGGGCAGTGCTTCAGGGCAGTGCTTCAGAGCGATGCTCAGGGCGGTGCTTCAGGGGCAGTGCTTCAGGGCGAGTGCTTCAGGCGATGTTTCAAGGCAGTGCTTCAGAGCGTGCTACAGGGCAGTGCTTCAGGGCGGTTGCTTCAGGGCGGTTGCTTCAGAGCAGTGCTTCAGGGCGGTGCTTCAGTCGGCGGCTTACAGACACTTGTTGCTCACAGGGAAAATCCCGTCTTAGATTCGTTCAGTTTTTTTTTTTTTTTTTTTTTTTTTTTTTTTTTTTTTTTTTTTTTAACCTGTGCCTAAAGCACTGCAGGCAGTGGTGACCCAGGGCTCGGATGGTAGGCTCTGGAGGTTCACTTGAGGGTTCTGATGGTTGGTCCTCGCCCGTGGTGGCGCAGGCACAATTCTTATAGTGACGCCTGTGATTAGAGGCTCATGCCGCCCCCCTTGTGTCCTCCGATGCACTCGCAGTCGAAGGTAGAGCTGATCAGCAGGGCATGTGGGTGTTCTTAGGCCACTCGACGGTGCAGAAAGGTTTTGGGTTTCTGCGGGGATCGAACTCGGGTCACCGAGAACGCCAGTCGGAGACACTAACCACTTCGCTACCGCCTCCCAAATTCGTACTCAGAAAGATTCAAAAAGCCATCATTGCACGCTTTATTTAACAAGACTTTACCTCGCGATGATTATTGAAGAGATTTTACTGGGGTGGTTCAAAGTTTCGAGACGTTTCGTAATGATAGCCTGGGTTCGGTGCGGTGATTCAACGATTCCCAAACGTTTCATTATGCGGTGTGTTCACGGTTGCCTTCATAACTAAGCGAGACACAGTTGGCACATAAAGCGAGTTCAGGAGTTTGCAAAGGTGGTTCATAAAACATGCCTGAGCCATTAGAGCCGTCACGAGCTACCGTGGCATTTGAAGAAACGACACGTGAAGAAAAGATGAAAAGTATATAAACAAACTTGGTCACTCGGCAGTATAAGGTCAAGAAATCAGTCATCATGCTCTTTTTAAGGGGAGAATCCGCCGTGAATTAAAAATTGCATCTACGGTCATGAATAATTTATATGTTGTGTCATAGACCACTGTATACCTGGACTGTTCACGCGACAATGTTTTGAATTGCGGGGCTGCATAGGGGCTGCGGCCCGCCCGACAAAGAGATATAGTGGTCTATGGACTATCATATAGACTGGTTTATCAGTATATATGATATACTGTAATCTACGTAAATGTTTGTTCTATAATATTATCAAATAAAAAACAGTAAAACACGCTAAAGAAATGCCATTACGAGACTATGAAGAAATATGTATGAACTTAATATTCACTTAACTCTTCGCCATTTAGAACTTTGCGAGTCAACTTTTATCATGAAGGGTATCAATAGAAGCGCAGTTTTATTAGTTTTCCATTGCTATATTTCGTTATCTGATAAATGAATTAGAACCATGCATAAATTAGCGTTAACTAAATAAATCGAATCATCAATCGGGTAATTTTCCCGATTGATGATGTATTTATTACTATATATTTCGTTTTTGATAAATGAATTAGCACCATGTATAAATTAGCGTTGACTAAATAAATAACCTCATCAATCGGGAAAATTACCCGCTTCATGATTTTATTTATTTAGTTAACGCTAATTTATGCATGGTTCTAATTCATTTATCAGATAACGAAATATAGCAATGGAAAGCTAATAAAATTGCGCTTCTATTGATACCCTTCATGATAACAGTTGACTCGCAAAGTTTTAATGGCGAAGGTTGAAGTGAATATTAAGTTCATGCATATTTCTTCAGAGTCTCGTAATGGCATTTCTTAGCGGGTGTTTTTTTTTTGTT
>JACEEZ010008470.1:0-27483 GCA_016584305.1 Chionoecetes opilio | reverse complement strand
AGATTGGGTAGTCGTCGTTATCCCGGCGGAGCGGGAAGATGGTCTCTTTAATTCCTGGGGCCCTGTCACCCAGCAGTGAATGGGTACCGGATGTTAGCCGGGGGGTGTGTCCCGCCTCCCGGGTGGTGGCTTCGGCCAACACTAAGCATTATTGAAGCAAATTGAAATGTAGATTATGGAGATGCGGCCATACGAGTGTAGCTCAGGCCCTGTAAATATAACAAGATGAATACTAGATATAAACACACACACACACACACACAAAACACACACACACACACACACACACCACACACACACACACACACACACACACAACACACACACACACACACACACACACACACACACACACACACACCATACACACACGCCATCCCCTTGTCAACACCAACATCTTATTCAAAAGGTTGTAAAAAGGTACCATACTTCAAATTTCCTCAGCAAGAAGGGAGGAACATAAGATACTTGTGTGCACTACGCCTTGTGCCACTTCTTTCTGTGCGTACGTATATGCAACGGGTTACCACGGTACAAACATATAGCCATGGTTTCTAGCTCCCCAAAACCTCTATTATCGGAGGCTCGATGTTACCGAGCTGGTACTGAGCTATCAGTCACTCGATGCGTCTAACATGAAACCACCTGGATCTCTCTGTTTCGTAATGCTTTATTACACCCGTTGCTCCAACCTCCCTCCTATCCACGTAATATTTAAAGAGGGAATACTGAGATACTATCAGTGCATACTGAGATACTATCAGTGCACATTTAACACCTGTGTCAAAAGAAAACAATATTACTGTTTTGTAAATCATAACTGCGAAATATTATAATCTTTAATCATGTTATTTCCAGATACAGATTTACATGAGCGATATTGATGGTGTTGGTAGATGTTTGTGTGTTAGGTAATCGAGAGAGAGAGAGAGAGAGAGAGAGAGAGAGAGAGAGAGAGAGAGAGAGAGAGAGAGAGAGAGAGAGAGAGAGAGAGAGAGAGAGAGAGAGAGAGAGAAGAGAGAGAAAAAGGTACTTTGATCCTATCTATACACTTTGCAAGTACCAACTACAAGGTTATTGACTATACAACGTGCCACCACGCCAGGACGAACTTGGTGGACTCGAACCGCTGACCGAATGCGCAGGGACTGCACAAGCAGCTCACTACTCAATCAACCATGTCACCCTGGCGGGTAGAGAAAGAGAGAGAGAGAGAGAAAAAAAAAATGCATGAGACACGAGAGAGACTGTGAAGTGATGTGCACCGTAACACCATGGTGTGCCTCTTGACACCTTTACTGCAATATCCCTATCATCATTATGACCCATCAAGAGGGTAACTCGATCCTCACTTGATGGGCGAGAGATACGTTCTTGTGACAGACAATAAGGCTTGAAAGTTACTGATGTCGAACAGTAAACTTGCTAACTGGCTGTCCATTAAATGTTTATCAGTAAAAATGTAGGAGAACATTTGAGAAGCCAAAGAACAAATAAAATTAAGATTGTAAGGGTTATAATATCTACAAAATAAGTATGGCATTCCGTATAATGTATCATTTCCAGTTTCAGCGTTGCTGCATCTCCATACTCGCCATCACAGGTAAAAATCAATCATTGCTTTCAGTTATCACTCCCTTCTCTCTGTTAATCCGTATATACCGTACCCTATTTATATCCTTCATTTCCTACCTCTTTCCCCCTCTCCCTGCCTCTCTCCTTCCCTCCCGTGCACATCAGTCATGCCATACAGATGAGCCGCGTCTCCCCACCACTCAGTGAGTTAAGTCGCTTCCTCCCACCTTCCCTCCTCCACACCTGATCCAATCAAGGTGTGAGTGGCGGCCCGTGCAATCCCGTGACACTAACACAATAAGGACTTCATTAATCTGATAGGTAGGAGAATCACGCATTCAGCTCTCCTAAGGGATCGTGTATGCATTATTTAATAGTGACGAACAAAGAGTGAAAAGCGAGCTAATAGTCTCGTAGACGAGGACACAATTGCAAGATCACTGCGAGTACAAGTCAGGAGAATCATTTCATCCCTGGATGTCTGACAACGACTATCTGTTTACTACATACACGTGCAGAAGGCAAGTTTGGTGCGTTGAACTTGAGTCTTGCCATGTGTCGCAATGAATATTTGGTCCACAAAAAATGTCACAAAATGTCAAAACTCGTTGAAAATCATTCAAGGATCACCAAACTTGGCATGTGAACTTGAACCTACCACTTTTCGCAATGGCGTTCAGATCAAAAGGTCAAGGTCAAGGTCACTAGATCACAAAATCCCAAACTCAGTGACAAATTACATTAGGGTCAACAAACTTGGCGTTTGGGTACAGTGGGTTGACTTTGGCATACCACGTGTTGCAATGATTTCAGGTAATAAAGTCAAAAGTTAAGTTCACGAAGTCACAAAATTTAAAAAATATTTTGGTCCACAATGCTTTTACTGTTAAGGATAGAGACATCACATTTTAATACAAGTTAGTTTGGAGTCTGGGACACTTCCACAGGGCTAAATGATCTTGACCTTGTATTTGACCTTAAGATAGGTAGGGTCAACTCATTACTACACTCTGACATTAAGACTGCAAGTGTGGGTTTACATTTTTCTAAGTCCCAATATTGATCGTCTAGTTCCATTTTGCGTTGAAATTATGGAGTGTTGTGTTTTTTACATCATTTTGTATGCCTATGTAATTTTCCGTACCTGTATTATCGATAATACATTATAGCTAATGCATTCAGAAGACAATGAAGAGTTTCAGTTAGGAAATTACATAACGGGGAAAACAACACTGTGGAATGAGGAAGGCGGTGGCTGAGTGGTTAGCGTCTGAAAGTGGCAAGATCGGTGTAACGAGTTCGAATCCCGCCAAATGCCGTATACTTTCGGCAAACGTCGAGTGGCCTAAGAATACCCACATGCTGCCCATTAACTCTACCTTCAATGGCGCGTGCATCGGAGGACACAAGGGTCTCTAATGAGTCTAATCACAGGCGCCACTATAAAATTCCTGCCTGCGCAACCACGGGTGAGGATCAACCATCAGAGCCTTCAAGTGAACCACCAGAGCCTACCATCCGAGCCCTGGAGGTCACTGCCTCCAACGCTATAGGCGGAAGTGTAAAACAAAAAAAGAAATAATAATAATAATATTAATAATAAAAATAATTAGTTTCAGAGAATGGTGTTGAATTAAACTTGTAACGGAATAAAGTTGATAAAAACTAGTCGGCGGTGTCATGCAGGGATGCATGTTGACCTAAGATACACAGGAACATATGCCGGTAACACACTCAACAGTCCATGACCACCGTACAGAAATACGTAATTGCACCTCAACAAATGTTCGTATTCTCCTACATTACAGTAAATATTTTCAAGAGACTAATACGAAGCTTTTACTGTTTAAATGTGACGACCCAGACACCAGCGTTACCAAGGACAACATCCACCAAGCCCTGAACAGACGAGTCTCCTTCTGCGTCTAGAAAATATAAAGCGATAACCACAATCACCACTTCCACCGCCACCCAGTACAACACGTCGCCAACAGCACCGTCACCACTAAGCTTTAATGACCACCATTACCATAACCATCACCACAATTACCATAAACAACAAGCTATCAAAAACACGACTACCCTGTATAGCCCCTACTCCCCAGTCTCCTCCAGCACCATCAGCACCATCACTATCTCTAACACAGATTCGAATCCGGGCCAGAGCTAGTCGGCGGCAGCCCACTTATCGGTTGATCCTCCCTTTCGGGGTTGATAAATGTGTACCGGGGGGAACCTGGGGAAGGTAACTGTGGTAACCCGGATGTCACACTAGCCCTCTATCCCGGGTTAGCGGGTTGACACCCACCACAGGCTCAAAGGCTAATGCGACGGAGATGAGCCCCGAGGGCACGCGCAGCATAGCGTATCTCTACATATTGACCTTACCATATGTATGAAGGATGTGGCGTATAAGATAGGGAACACAGCAATAATGGTAATTTTATCCCGCCTTTCATTATAGCTCGCTGTCACCGCCGACACCATCACCTCCACTTCCGCCAACGCTTATGATTGAAGTATAGTGGTGCAAGGCAAATTAGCTCCATTAGGCATACAACATGAATGAATAGGGGAATTGATTAATGAATAAATATATACATAGAAAATAGTTATGTTACTTTTAGTGCATGCGTGCGTGCCTGCCTGCCTTCCTGCCTACTTGCCTGGCTGTCTTCCCATATCAGTGCGTGTGTGTGTTATTCACCCATGGTCTTGTCCACGTGAGCTGGCTCGCGATCGCCAGTTTCACCCTCTCAGTGCGACCTTGGAGCTCATTATTACCGATCTTTGGGCAATGCTGGGACCTCACACACCACACATACCTATCCCCTTGCTCAAGGGGGACAGTACCGCCCGAATTTCACAGTGGAAAAATCCCCGGGAATGAGCGGGGTCGGGGATCGAACGCCGGACCACAGAATGATGCCGGGCGCCCTAACCAACTGAGCCACATGGACGGTATGTGTGTGTGTGTGTGTGTGTGTGTTGAACCCCATCCAACTAATTATAATCATGATATTAATTTCACATTTATTTTAGTTGTCAACCGTGGCAACCTGCTGGTGTTGACGAGAAAGAGGCCACTGAGAAAGCCCTTTGTTTTATCCCAGGCAGGGAGTTTGCATGGTCTGACTTTGTATCAGGTTAAAATTGTTCCGTCTGAGTTCACCTTTAATGTTTTCTTCCAGCCATTCATGGTGAATTAAAGAGATGGAAACTATTGTGAGATTCCTTTGTCTCATTTTATGAGTTTATTCTGAAAAAAACCTGGGTTTTACAGTTTTTTTTTGTCGCCATAGTAATTTCGGGAAGGGCTATAGTCAATACTGTTTTTATTTTTAACCCTTTCTGAGAGACTTTGGACATTTTGTGCAGCGTTATGAGCTCTGAAAAAATCTAGGAATAATATTTGACTTACGTTGCTGCTTTTTTGTGTATATCTTCCGAACTTGTTATTTGTTTACTCTGCTTAGATACAGCACCGCCTCCGTGGTGTAGTGGCTAGCGTGTCTAGCTACGGATCTTCGAGAAAATGTTTTTCTGGTAACAACTGCAAGGTTGAAACCGCCTTTTGCCTCCATTCACAGTACATTATTTCATCTTAAATATCAATACCTCTGCCTAATGCTCTCCTTGTCTCCTCCATGGTGTAGTGGCTAGCGCCTAGCTACGGACCTGCGGGCCCTGGTTTGAAATCAAGCAAGTCGGCGGCCAGCCCAAACAGCTGTTCATCCTTCCTTTCGGGGATGGTCGATAAATGGGGATCTGGGGAAACCTGGGGAAACCTGGGTGCCCTCTGTACCAGTGGGCCCTGGGCTCAATGCCTGGAAATAACAGATAATATATATATATATATATATATATATATATATATATATATATATATATATATTAAGTAAAAAAAATAAGTAATCGGAGTCAGAAAAAAATGCTGTTACTTAGAAATAAAAAGTGCTTAGATTTAAAGAGTATATATATATATATATATATATATATATATATATATATATATATATATATATAAATCTGTACTTAAATAAAAAGTGATAGATTAAAGAGTATATATATATATAATTATAATTATTATATATCTATATATAATATATATATATATATATATATATATATATAATGCTGTTCTTAGATAAAGTGCTTAATTTAAGAATATATATATATATATATATATATATAATATATATATATATATATATAATGCATATATATATATAATATATATTATATATATATATATATATATATATATATATAAAATATATATTATTGCACTTGCATCATGAATATTACAATAAGCATGATTGAAGCATGATTGAAGCATGACGCTCAAGATTGCTAATATAATGACTTGGAGTAATTAACTTTCACTACTGAACTGAAGATGCAGTAGATCACGATAAAATCTATAAGTCTCGCCTTGAAAAAATCATCCTCTTCGTCTGCATCTGGGCTGCTACCTTCTGAGGTATCCAAGACAGCCTGCTCTGTGACCTCGAACAGCAGTTTTGATTTCACGGCATCCACCTTCTCAGGATTAAGAAGGCGGACCACAGGCAGCTTGAAAAGGGGATGGATTGCTGTGGCCATCAGAAAGTCCATTTAATCAAAGAGGGAGAGGAACCTGGCCTTGAAATCCTTAGGTCTCATATCACTATGAGAGTTTAAGGAGGTACTCCAACAAGGCTGGGGATATTTGAATGGTTTAGCCTTCCATGCCCGATGGCTGTCCCGGAGTACAGACAGGGTAGGAAGTAGGACTCCCATGTAGGCCTCTCTCTCCATTTGGAGTTTATCGAGGCTGGTCACCACTGGCTTCATCACAGTTAGGTACTCATTGATAATATCCTTATCAACCTGGTTGAACGTGGCTATGCCATTTTGCATGCATATCACGTTGATCTGGACCAGCTTGGTATCGAGTACCTCACTGAGGACCTCCATGGAGTCATAGAGGGAGTTCCAGTGTGTGACGTTTGGGGTCTTCAGCTTCCTGCCCACCTCCCTCTTGATGTTGGCTGCGGTGGTTGGCTTTCGGTTCTGTTTGTGCCACAGAGCCTGGGCTTTCTCTTTCACCTAAGAATATACACAAAACATATGATTTGAAAAACTACGTTTTTGATATAGAAATATAGATTTATTTTACAACATTTAACTTTAAAATTTGACTTAGTACTCTACTGAAAAGTTGTTGGCAAATGGCCAACTTGACCAACCAATGATCTTCCTCCTTAATGCTGAAGATGAACCCCAGTACATCGTCCGTAGCAGCAACCAGCCGGACCTCGGCCACTGGTGGAGGACGTTGCTTTGCCATAGTAATCAAGGAACGGCACAAAGCATCATGCGGAATAGAACAGACGGCACAAAATTGTTTGCGCGGTACAGTACGAGGGATGGCGGTTATCTCGCACCTCAGCCTAGCGATAAGGCAGGATGAAGGCTGTCACCCCACCATCGCTACGCACTAATTCACTCAGAACACACTCCTTGCAAGTAATATTTAGCTCTACAGCAGAGCCATAATCACTATAAGCAAATAACACTGTCACCAGCACACGTAGCATACACTTGCACACCTCTGTGTATGCTCGCTGTGTGTGTATCACTGTTTGGCCCTTGATCACCCTCTCCTTGCTCTTAATATGTACTTTTAAAGCGGAAGTGTCAGATGATTTTGGTCGTTTTCTAAACATCCTGTTATCAGGCCTTAGGGATTTTGGGCTTTTTGTTCAATTCTTCAACACCAAATTTGGCCATCCAGCTTTTCGATTTCTGACGGCGCCAAGACGGCCCCTCGGGCCGCATATTGGCGAAATACAAGGGCGTAACAGATTAGAGAAATCAGTAAATATATCTGTAACTGTATGATCATTTTCAGGTTTCGAGTCGAGATACCATTTATGTTTTTTTGATGATTGAGGTCAGGTGAACCCTCAGTTCATCTTAAAGTCTTTTGGGTAAACATGTCGTTTTTAGTTTTCTATTTCTAATTTCATCATATGTTTCTCGTCTATTACATGTACGGATTTTAATTTTATGACTCTATGCAATCCTTGTGTTTGATTTTGAGTTTTCTTTTGTTTCAGATAATGCCGTTTTGTGATGTCGACATCCGAGTGCACAGGGTCCTGTTTTGCCATGCGGCCTGACGTCTACTAGTGTGAACTCTGTCTTCCTACGAAAAATTAATGGGAACTCATTTGTCTTTATCATTGGACAAACCTCATGAAGCCTTGCAAACTCATACAGAGATGGACTTGAATCTCTTGAGAGATATCTGAAAACTTTAATGCTTTTTAGTGCCGATCTCCTCCTGTTATCATGTCACAATTAGTCAGCTGATATGATGGCTCAGGTATCAGAATCTCTGAATCAATAAGGCTAGGTATCACAAACCTGTAAGAGTTATTGTAGTGTTCTCGTAAAACGGACGAGAGAGAAACTTCAGAAAGAAACCGGTCCTCAGAATAGTCTAAAAAACCCTCAGATCATCCAGCGATTATATCATTTGAACAATGCCATGATCTGGTGTGTTTATGTGAGGGTGAGGAGGTTAACCTCCAAAAGGGTAGTCACTGATGTTTAACCTCCACAAGATAGTCACCGATGTTGTAGATGCCAACCTCAAGCGTTGGCAAAGCCCAAAAACGAAAACTTTCAATTACTTGTAGATGTTTGCTGTAGCGGCTGATGCACATGCAGGTGCACCATTAACACCATCAGCATTATGTCCGTTTTGAGACTCTGCTCGCGCTGCCGAGTGACGAGAATCGTGGGTCCCTATCTCCACCCTTTGAACCCATCATCTGTGCTCAAATCGTAATTAAACACTTCAAATTTCGCTTATCACCTAAAACTGATCAACCACCATCACATCTAAACTTCCACCAACCACAGTTGCCATGTTCATTTTATTAAAGGGATTTTTTATCATTACATACTAATTTACTCCCTTTCTTCTTTTGAATTTTTTCTCGTATATCTCACCAAGTCAGGGAGGGCCCTTAGTCGATGCTCGAAAATTCAGACACCACCTCATTCAACTCTCAGAGCTAGTAGGTGAGATGTATCAAACCTTATGAGTGAATAAGGTCGCCCATGCCAGATACAAAAAAGACACACTCAACTCGTTTCAAAAGGCACCTTCTTAAACCTCTTACCCCCAATGTGGTGAGTTTTCAAGAAGGAATGAAGGCATAAAGGATATTTATATATCGTACAAATTTTTCCAAGGTTCGCGATAGGGGAAAAGGGCGTATAGGTCTCAAATTGAGTAATGGCTTTGAGCGATCTAAAAAGACATGGTTCGAGAGAACAATTACCTTTCGATGTTTTGAGGGGTTGCCCTTGCCTCAAATATCAAAATACAATTCAGAAATGGTTTCCTCGACCTCGAAACCCCTGAAAGTGGTATTCAAGAAAATGGTTTACAGACATATTTAACTGATTTTCCTCTAATCTGTGTGGCGGCCATTTTGTATTTCGCCAATATGGCGGCCCCGAGGGGCCCGTCTTGGCGCCCGTCAGAAATCGAAAGAGCATGGCATGGGCAACATCTGGGCCAAATTTGGTGCTTTTTGAAGAATTTGAACCAAAATATCCCTAAGGCCCTGACTATGTGGTTATATCAGAATCTCGGGTAGGAGAACATGATAACAGAAGACATGACTGAGTCGGCGAGGAACGTGTGATGTCACAAATCAGACCGCAACCGCCAAATCACGTTTCTAGTATCTGCTAACCTTGGGTCTCACTTAACAAATTTTACAATAACATTAAAACATTTCAATAATATTACTACATCACACAGATAATGTTTATTTTGAATTACAACCAAACATTTAGAAAAAAAACATACTTGAAAAGCAAATCAGGAAGAAGGGCTGGGAGGTCGCGCCTTCCTCTGAGAACACTCGCTGATAACCATATCATATCTTGCCCCCATAACTGGTGGGCAAGCAGCGTTCCCTGCGGTTGGTGCGCGTAGCTGCGAAGGAATCATATTAAAAATTGGGAGTTTGCGGACATGTTTGCGTTTGCGGAAGCACTTCCGCAACGCAACCCGCAAACATTTACACTTTCGCAAATCCGCAAACGAATTCGGATTTCCGAAATTTGCGGAAGTTGCGGTTTGTGGAAGTGCCCACCTCTGACCCCACACACACACACACACACACCACACCACACACACACACACACACACACACACACACACACACACGAGCATAGCTCTTTTCCTGTATGTTACAACTAGGTAAATACACACACACACCACACACACACACACCACACACACACCACACACACACACACCACACACACACACCCCACACACACACACCTGAACGCCTGAACGGCTTGGTGGGTTAAAGCGTCAAGCGCTATTCTGCGGTCCAGCTTCGATCCCAGGCCCCGCTCGTACCCGGGATTTTTCCACTGAGAATTTGGGCGGTTACTGTGCCCTTGAGCAAGGGGATGCGGGTGTGTGTGGTGTGTGAGGTCCCAGCATTACCCAAAGATCGTTAATAATGAGATCCAAGCTCATACCGGGAGGGTGAAACAGGCGATCGTGAGTCAGCTCTCATGGACAAGACCATGGTGATTTAACACACTAATACCAGACTACATTATTATTTTCTCACAATTTTTTTTTTTTTACTTTGCACATTAAAGAATTTCGCAAAAAAAGGATATATTTCAGGGAGGGATTGTTGTATTTCCTCTGTAGCGACGCATCTGTGCGTGTTTTTGTGTTTGTGTAAAATATTGAATATCGGCTAACCTTTGCGTTTTCTCCACATTTTTTTTTTCCAAAGTTATTTTTTTCAAAATGTTATTGCTGTTCACTTGCAGGGATATTATTATTTTTTGCACAATACAAGTTCTACACTTTTTTTTGTCCTTATTGCGTCCTTATTTATACAAATTTCGTAGTAATACTACATTTTCTTTCTCTTGCTAAGTGTTTTACATCTACAAGTATAGTGGAAGCCACTTGCTGCCTTTCCTGTCTTCTCTCACGCATTGTATACTTTCACCCTTAACCTTTTATACCTTCAACAATGTCATAGACCACTGTATACCTGAACTGCGCACGGAATGTCGGCCCTTCGCACATGGGGCTGAAGTCGGAGGGCCGCTCGGATTCATATATATATATATTATATATATCGGATCATATAGACTGGTTTATCAGTATATATGATATACTGTAATCTTCGTAAATGTTTTGTTCTATAATATTATCAATAAAAAACAGTAAAACACGCTAAAGAAATGCCATTACGCGACTATGAGAAATATGCATGAACTTAATATTCACTTAACTCTTCGCCATTTAAAACTTTGCGAGTCAACTTTTATCATGAAGGGTATCATAGAAGCGCAATTTTATTAGCTTTCCATTGCTATATTTCGTTATCTGATAAATTAATTAAAACCATGCATAAATTAGCGTTAAATAACTAAATAAAATCATCAATCAGATAATTTTCCCGATTGATGAGGTTATTTATTTAGTCAACGCTAATTTATACATGGTACTAATTCATTTATCAGAAAACGAATATATAAGTAAATAAATAACATCATCAATCGGGATAATTACCCGATTGATAATTTTATTTATTTATTTAACGCTAATTTATGCATGGTTTTAATTCATTTATCAGATAACGAAATATAGCAATGGAAAGCTAATAAAATTGCGCTTTTATTGATACCTTTCATGATAAAAGTGACTTGCATTCTTTCATCCTCAACATTTCACCCTTTTTCTAAATGTTACGATATCTCTCTCTCTCTCTCTCTCTCTCTCTCTCTCTCCTCTCTCTCCTCTCTCTCTCTCTCTCTCTCTCTCTCTCTCTCTCTCTCTCTCTCTCTCTCTCTCTCCTCTCTCTCTCTCTCTCTCTCTCTCTCTCTCTCTCTCTCTCTCTCTCTCCGTCTCCCTCTCTCCTCTCTCCTCTCTTCTCTCTCTCCTCTCTCTCTCTCTCTCTCTTCTCTCTCTCTCTCTCTCTCTCTCTCTCCCCTCTCTCTCCTCTTCTCTCCCCCCAAACAAATTATGGTAAAACATCACTGTTGCGCCTATTTCCAAAAATGACATCTTAAAAATCAGGAATAAGTATCACTTTTTCCACTCACGAAACCCTAATAATTTCTCTTTGAATTCTCAATGAAAATATGTTTGTTGCTCATGACATAAACTCTTGATATGCATCTTGATATCTAATCCTCACAAACCTGTTCTCAATCACTATCGCTACACGTATCATAAATTTTAAAATACCTTCAGAATGCACTAACCAATCTTATAATCATTTTACATTATACATACTACTTCGTCACGCCTACGTCTAGCCCTCTTGCCTACTCATTATGACCATTTTTCCACGTCCATCCTTTTCACTATATTTTTTCAAAATTTTTTTGGGACTTATAAGCGACGTAATGTCTAAACCTTACCATCACTAAGGCTTAGCGGAATGTTTCCGGGAGCGGGACCAGCGGTAAGGCCACCCACAACTAGAACAATATTATGTTGCTGCTCCACTATCGTTATTGATCCTTTTTGAGGGTTTTTCATGAGATAGTCTGTTGCTATTTTTCGGCAGAAATCTCTAGTTTTTAACTGGGGCGTGGGGAATATATACATTTTTTAAACTCTAAAACAAGAGCCAGATTAAATGAAACACATAAAAAAAAATTGAATAAAATTTCTTGTCCTCGAAAAGCGGGGTTCCCAATAACAAAAATTGACCAAATAAAAATAAAATAAAGAAGAAGGAGAAATGAAGTTTAAATGCCAAGCATCATAACCATGTACAAACAGATGCTACTTCGCCGGATCAGCATGAGGCGGCGACGGCGGCTAAAAACCTCATCATTCCTTCCTCAAGTAATTTACTTCTTCCCCTCCTATCCTTCCTCCAATCTGAAAGATCCCACAACCTAGTACACGCTAACCTTCTCCTTAATATCACAGCTTGAATATTGCCTTTACTTTCAGAAGTCTGTGCAAAAACAAAATATATTCTAAAATCTTCCCCGCATGACATGCTCCCGCTTGAGGCCATCCCGTCACTCCCACTCCTGCCACATTCACACTTACCTTACCTATCTATATGTTGTTGATTCTACGCGTCCCTCCAATAAAATTTATAGCAAAAAGAAGTTGCGGTGAATGACTCTTGGCAATGTAACGCGAAGGAAATTTTTAGTCACAGATACGCTCACACAAATAATGATAACTTTTGGGTGTCTCAAGGAAAGCGTCTTCACCACCAAGACGTTTAACCTTGACTGCCGCGCGTGGTGATGGATAAATTTTCTTACCAGTATTGGAAGATGAACGTAATCAGAATTTTGACAAGACATTCTTCTTTAGACGCGTATTCAAAGGTAGGGAGTTATATAGTTTGTTAGGCATGATATATCTACCTCTATCTCGGATGTATCTACGTTACCGCGTAACTCATTTTACTCATTGTGATTGGTGATTCTGTGGTGGCTAGAGTCCACGTACCCGGGGCTCAGTGGCCACGCACATCTTACGAAACAGCGACACTCCAAACCAGCAGTGCCTTGAACCTGCTGCTTCGAATAAGAGGTTATATAGGAGACCGACGGAGGACGATGCAACTTTCATGTTTAAAAGTCGCGTTTTCGCGACAATTCTAGACCAGTCTGGACTGGCTCAGGCCGGCTGGTGTCGCGTTCCCAGGAGTCTGTGTATTCCGTCCAGTCCACCTTTGTTTACCAACAACAACAAAACGCGATTTGTGCATGCGCAGAGGCGAATAATTACTTAATTGACTTGTTGATTGTTACCCTTAGTCACCCCTAAAGCATTTTCTATAGAGTGTTACCCTTAGTCACCCCTAAAACATTTTCTGTGGAGTAAATGTGGTCCCGTTAAATAAGCGAGCGTGTTGAGGAGGTGAGAAGGAAAATAGCTGGGTGGAGCTGGTCTCTTTTTGGGTGGACAGCTTGGTGTGAGGAGCTAGGTGTGGAGGCTCCGTGGGTGGCCACGTGTTGTGCTGAGAGTGGTATAAGGGAAGTAATTGTGTGTTTGGTGTGTGATTTGGTGTGGCTTGACTTTGGGCGCGTAGCCCGGTGTGTTTGGTGTGTGCTTGGACTTTGGGCGCGTAGCCCGGTGTGTGCTTGATTGGCGAGTAGCCTGGTATGTGGTGATGGTGTTGGATGGTGATTGGTGATTGATGCTTGAGTCATCAAAGGGCTATCAAGAAAATTTCTTTGCTTTGGGTTTTATGATTGGAGTGGTGATGACGTGAGGTGGTGCGACTGTGTTGTGGGGTGATTTCATGATTTTATTTGATGCGTGAGTCATCAATGGGCCATCATAAATTTAATTTTATTTGTTTATGTCATGTATGATTGTGGAAATACATTATATGTTAACATTTGTAGAGTGAGTCAATATTTGCCTGGTGATTGGCGAGTGTGGGGAGTGGAAAGTTCTAGTTGTCACTAGCCAGCCCGGATACCTGCTCTGAGGAGAAGCAGGTTACAGTGCACAATACAGTATTATGCAGTGTATTCACAATATTTTACATGTGCATGTTTTTGCAGCAAGGACTGCAGTGTTCGTGAAGTGTGGCTGGTGACGTTAACATGATCAACAAAGGGCCTTCCAGGCGTCTTACGACAACTCCCTTTGTTTTACGGAACACAGGGGGGGTCGCGGGGGGGGGGAAAAAAAAAAAAAAAAAAAATTTACTAACAAAGTTGTTGGAAATTATCCACACACCCTCTCATAATTGGTAGAGTGGGTGGTTTGTTTTTCCCCCATGATAGGGAGTTATTGTCCGCTCGTCATAGGGATGTATATATATATATATATATATTATATAATATATATATATAGGATATTATAATATATATATATATATATATATATATATATAGTATATATAGTATATTATAATTGGTAATGTGTAATATTAAGGTAATTTAAGTAAATGTTAGTATGGGATAGGATAAATTAATATTCCTTCATCATGCTCATTAACCATTTGCACCTAGATAATTAGCACCTTGATTGAGCGCGGTCATTGGCTTAATCATTAGATTCTAGGCCACAGGGAATAATATACGTTGCTAAGGATTGGTACCGGCTCGCCGCGCTCACCAAGGCAGTACACTCTAGAAACCCTTCCAGGAGTAACATCTAATATCGTGCTTGTCTATAAGTCAGTACAAGTACACTCCAGCTCCCATCGAGTTAATATCTCTTCTCTGAATTATAAAGAAGAGATTTGTCCATACGTTAATTGTCCATATCAGTGATAAACCCAATAGGAAGTGTTAAAAATTCAAACACAGGATTAGAGCCGCGTGTCATGGATACTGAGTTTGAAAACCCTTCTGACGCCCATATCGAACACTAGTCTCCAGCCCCCCGCTTTCAGTCCTTCACGGGCGGCGAGATCACGCGCAGACCACTTCGGTCACACGTCTGCGTATTAATAAAGCCTACAACGATTCAACCCACTATCCACCGATAAGTATCCTAGTTAGTTGATTAGCTAGGGTATTGTGTCGGGATGAGATAGAACATGGGTTTTGATTAGGTAAGACCTCACATTATATATGTTTGTTTTATAAATCACCAAATTTATTGGTGCCCCGAGTAGAGGAATATTGATGTTTCTGTGATTCAGGGTGGTCGTTAAGTGAGGCGTAATTATGAGCCTACCACAATTGCTGGTTATGAGGCTGGAGGCGGGGTATTTCGCGGCGTCAGGAATGACTCAGCTGTTCAACTACCACCTGCCAGGTAGTAGATAGCATCAGAGGTTACGTAGACTAGTTAGTTGTAATAATTTAAGTGGGGGTTGGTCATAGGCCTGGTTATGCGCCTTGTTAGGCCAGCCAACAGCGCTTCCCGTACTTATAATATAATTAATTATCAACTAACAATTATATATAGTAACGTAATCTTGCATTTAATATTTTATTTGAGTTAATTAACTAAATCATGGCGAAGTTAGCTAAGCACTCATTGCCAGCTAAGTTAGCAATGCTCACACGAATTTATAATTAATATGAGGACGCAATTACGTCAATTCCTATTGATTATATTAATTTAAAGACAGGTCTACCATTGTTAAATGAGCAATGGAATAAATATGAAGAGTCTTACTGCCTATATGAAGTTCAATTAAGACAAGCTGGAGATAAAGAAATTATTTACCAATGTGTTATCAATCATAAACACGAATGTCAAAGATATCTCGATGAAGTAATTGAATATGAGGGATTACTGGAGTGTGCTCATATTTCATCAACATCTAAAGTTTCTTTAACCCAAAGTTTGCAAGGTATTAAACAAGAACCCCCCACAGGGAAATCACGATTATTACGCCTGAAGGTAATCAGCTATATCAGCCACCCTCAGAGTTTAAAGATCCCTCGTTAGTGGGTATTTATCCTGCGCTTGTGACGCAAATCAAACAGCCTGTAGTTAAGATTGAAACTTCTCAGCCTACCAGTAAACCACTTAGACCTACTCAAATAATAGATACAATCCCTAATTCCAGGCCGACTTCTATGAAGTACGAATAATAAATTGTGTCTTATGTGAGGGGGGACATCCACCCTCCACATGTAATATCTATTCAGATTGTTACACGATACAGTAGTTAATATGGCAGTCACTAATAAGAGTAGTTCAGCAGCTGTTCCTACTGCCGATTTGAATGTGAGCCATGATGGTCAATCATTCAGTCAATGTAAAGACGATGTTTAACAGTGGTGCACAAAGATCCTTCATAAGCAGGGAGATAGTTGAATTATTACAACTACCCATAATTAATAAAGTGAACTTAGCCATATCAGGTTTTCTTGATAATAATGAGGCTCAAACGTTTGACATAGTTCAACCCCTAATCCAATTAGGAAGATATAAATGTAGGGTAGCTGCTGTTGTAATTAATAATATTGGTATTAGTTTAACTGTTAATAGACTAAAAGACACAGCTGAAATGCTGAGGGATAATGGTGTTAAACTAGTTAGTAATACCTTCAAGGACGTTGATGGTCCCTTCCAATTAATAATAGTGCTGATTATTTCGGGCGTTACCTAAGGAAGGTCATCAAAATACATAACGTCTCAATGTTCAGCAGCGCTGGTGGTATGGTAACAGGAGAGTATTCCTAGTCATGCACAACCCCTATTAATTACCAGAATTAGAACCACTTTCTTGCCCACACCAATAAGTGAGGTATTAGAGGAAAGTGGTATAATGAATATATTGCGACTAATGGAAATCCTAATAATAACACTGGTCCGACAAAAAAAAATCGAAGATATGGTTCTGGACTAAATGAAGCTGATTACAGGTAAATCGACCCTGCTGAACTCGAATCTGATGTTCAATTAACTCTTATCACGTCCAGTTTTTGAGAACCAGATGCAATTCATGAAAAAATATGGGTAAAATCAGCAGAAATAGGTTTCACCAATGTTTTGCGTTTTAAACTTCTTAATCTTTTCTTTTCTCAAGCCTATTTAGGGCAGTGCAGTGTTTTGAGTCAGTGTGGTTTGTGGCAGTGAGCAGGGGAGGGTGTGCGCGCTGCGTATGTGGCGAGGGGTTAGCAGGCTGTGTAGTACATTTTTACCTACTGATCGTACAGCTATTGACATATGTTTAAACATTTCATTTTTCTTTGCAGATATGATGTGTTTGATTTAGTGGAGTCCTAATTTTAGTTGGTTTACCGTATATAGTACCTTGTACCGGGCTGTGATGGAGCGCCGTAACTGTGTGAATGCATCGGACAGTTTTTGTTACATATGTGGAATTTTTACCCCTGACAGTCTGAAGAAACCTCTTACAAAGAATGTTAAAGCAGCTTATCTGCATTACTTCAAGTGCCGTATAGGTGATCAAGATAAGAAGTGGGCCCCTCACGTAGCATGCAACCCCTGTGTGAACCACTTGAATGAATGGATGCGTGGCAAACGGCCATCAGGCATGGCATTCGGCATCCCAATGGTTTGGCGTGAACAAAAGGATCACAGTATGACTGCTACTTCTGCCTCACTAACATCAAAGGATATCAGTAAAAATCTCTCTCGTCTCTCTCTCTCTCTCAAACAAAATTTTGGTAAACATCACTGTTGTGCCTATTTCCAAAAATGCATCTTGAAAATCAGGAATAAGTATCACGTTTCTACTTCACGTAACTAATGGAATTTCTCTTTGAATTCTCATGCAAATATGTTTGTTGCCATGGACCTCTCTTTGATATGCATCTTGATATCGAATCTCAATACCTGTTGTCATTCAATCACTATCGCTCCACGTATCAATAAACTTAAATACCTTCAGAATGCACTAACCATCTATAATCATTTATAAATTATTAATACATACTTCGGCACTGCTACGTCTAGCCCTCTTGCCTAATCATTATCAAACGCATTTTTTTCCCACGTCCTCCTTTTCACTATATGTTTCACAAATTTTGTTTTGACTTATAGCTGACGTAAATGTCTAAACCTTTCATCACTAAGGCGTAACGGAAATGTTTCCTGAGTGCGGGACAGCGGATAAGGCCCCCACTCTCACTAGAACAATATTCTGCTGCTGCTCCACTACGTTTATTGATCCTTTTGGGGTGTTCATGAGATGTCTGTTGCTATTTTTCCGGCAAAAATCTCTAGTTTTTAACTAGGGGCGTGGGGAATATATACTTTTTTTAACTCTAAAACAAGAGCCCAGATTAATTGAAAACAACATAAAAAAAAAATTGATAAAATCTTGTCCTCGGAAAAGCCGTTGGTTCCCCAATAACACAAATTGAACCAAATAAAAATAAAAATAAGAAAGAGAAATGAAAGAAATGCCAAGCATCATAACCATGTGACAAACTAGATGCTACTTCGCCGGATCAGCATGAAGGCGGCGACGGCGGCTGAAACCTCATCATTCTTCCTCCAGTAATTACTTCTCTTCCTCCTCCTATCCTTCCTACCTCCAATCTGTAGATCCACACCTCCACAGCTAACCTTCTCCTTAATATCACAGCTTGAAATATTGCCTTTTACTTTCAGAGTCTGTGCAAAAACAGAAATATATTCTAAAAATCTTCCCCCGCATGAATGCTCCAGCTTTGAGGATCCCGTCACTCCCCTCCTGCCACATTCACACTTACTTACCTATCTATAGTCCCCATCAATTTAGCGGCGTTTTTTACCCCCTAACCCACCACAATTGCAATAGAAACAAAGCAAATATTTTTATGAAAACCTGTTGATCCCCAGAACAAGTATATGAATTTATCCTCATTCCTAATGATGGATCAATTATTTTTTTCAGATTGAAACGAGAGCCGTGACGAGAGGTGAGTTGCGCTTGCAGTGAGACATTGGATCGGTGGGCAGAGGACAGTCAACGCGGCGGTCATTGTGAATGTAAGGAGTATTATATTTAATGTAGATTGTTTAAGTTTTATTTTTATTAAAGTTTTAACAAACAAAATTCTGTAACATTTTTTTAACATTAATGTTCAACAAAAATTTTTTTTTTAACATTTAATTTTTTTTTGTAACATTTCATTAGTACCAATTTGGGCGTTACCACCTACCCGATTAACTTAAAAAACTAACTTGGAGAGTATACTTGCGGTCATTGTGAATTTTAGGATAGTATATTTAATGTAGGATTGTTTGAGGTTTAATTTTTTTACAGTTTTAAAACAAAATTTTTTTTTTTTACATTTTTTAACATTAAATTATTTTTTTTTTTTTTTTTATACATTTCAATTTTTTTTTTTACATTTCATTAGTAACCATTTGGGCCGTTAACCACTTACCCGATTAACTTAAAAAACTTGGAGAGTATACTGTATTTTGTATTTTGTATGACATGTATATGAACATGTACATTTATAGTCGGAAAACAGAGGGAACAGAATGGTAATCCTAAGTTTTCCTCTCTTTTCAGCACATGGGTGACTGGCGTCTTTCTGTAAGAACCCTCTACTGTGATCCACAGTACACTGACGGATAAAGGTTGTACGAGATCAAGAAGCTGGCAGTGAGCGGGTGAAGAAATTCCAAGTCCCCATCCAGGACGGCAGTTCATACAGATTGCCGGAGGGTGTTCTGTAATGTGAGAGACATTGACTTTCTCTCTGAAGCGAAAACATGTTTTCGTCTGATGGCAGACAAAGGATGCTTCGTTCTTTGGATTTCAGCGTTTGACTACCGAACTCAGTGTCTTTTCTTTGTAATCCTTACAGTACCAGGGGAGGAAAAGGCTCATATGTTTGATCCATGTGAAGCTTCGACTTCCAAAATCATGTGTTCGACTTGCCTGTGAAATCGATTAGACATTGGTCCAGATCCAGTGAGGATCAGAATTGCAGTTTGTTGGCGAATCTACACCGCAGATGGCGGTATACCTATAACGTGTGCGCGTACTAACTTTCGTACAAAGAAACATTAACCACTCAAATTCCATCGTAAGAGGCGTCTTCATCCAAAAGCAGAAGTTTGGTCGACCTAAAGGACCAAATCAGACATGAAGCGTTTCCTGAGGTGGCAAAGTACCTAGAAGGAATGATGAGGAACTAATCCCACACTTAGTGATTTATTGGGAAAATGGAGGAACTTCCTAGTAGACACTGGCTGTGATGCATATGGTTTTTCATCCTGAAGGATAACCTTTTTCAATCAATTTGGTGATAAGTCATAATTGCAGACATAATGGAAAACCAAATGTTGTGACATTTAGGGGTGTGCATCGTCGATTCTTCAGGCCTCTATCGTCAACAAAAGAAAGTGATCCTGAAGCAGAAAAGTTGCGCCTGATCAAGACCGCGCTGATCTCATTAAAGTGACATAAAACAGGTATCTCAAATTAGGACCATTTAACCCACTACTATCGCATGTCCACGGGGCAATGCCTGCAACCAAGTTCCTACCAGAGTCACTAAAGCTCCTTGCTGGATGCTCTTTGTGGGAAAGGAAAAGACTTAAAAATCTGCTCACTCGGACAGGCGATCATGCAAGCCACGAGGCCTAGGATCTTTCAAGCTCCACTGTTTCTAGGGTCTTGTATCCAAATGCCTACATTGTTCGGTTCTCGATTTCTCATAACACGCTCTTTGCACATGGGTATACTTGTTCAATACACGAGGTGCAAAACGTATGAGGCGCAGCGGCAGCAGTCACGAGTGGAACAGATATCCCCTGGTTTACCCTGGCCATTTCATTCAATATGTGGCGGACAATGTTGACCATGTGACGATTCGCACATTAAATGGGCGAAACACAATTCCATGGCATGGGCATCATTGCGTGTGTGACACCAAAAGCAGTCCCGGAACTTCAGATTGTCCGTAGAGCTTGTCTCAGCAGAGATATCGCAACAATGGTGGCGCATCAATATACGTCCATTCACATAGCATGTGGAGGCTTCAGTCACTTCTTCTCGAGAAGCTTCCGGAGTCTACGACCTGCGACAATCCAGCTCCAATGTTGATCTCCTCTGGAAGTTTCGCTCACAGTTCGATCCCCTCGACCCTCTTGGACTGGAATGATGCAGATGGTACACAAGGGAGAACATCCGGGTGAGGTCATCAAATATGTTTCTGCCATGATTGATCTCATTCCAAGTGACTGGACTGCATCAACTCCACACTGCATTTCGTTTGTGAACATGCGCAGAGATATGGTGTAACCCCCGATACTGACATTTGATCAGCCACTTTGGTGAAAGCTCACACCATAGTCAAGAGCGAGCCAGCGGACAGCAAACTTCACTCTATTGTTCTAAGACCTAAGTATTCCATACACTCATGCGTTTTTTTCCTTGGGTGTATTGGCCCCCCCCCCCCCCGCCCCCCCCACCAAACCTATTGTCTGGTAAGGACTCAAAGAGCTTCTGAAGCTGCATTGCTAGCAACACTACAACCCACATGATGAGTGGCAAAGCCGTGTCTAAGAGCTATCGTGGACATCTACTCGTTACGCCGCACTCAATGCAAAACTGGTTTCAAGGTATTTCAGATGAACCTACAAGTGATGGAGACAGTGAGGCATACACTTTCCAACAGAGCTCAATGAATGCAGGTGACGTGTTTGGACAGGTCGATTCCGGTGACCAAGCAGTGTCAACATCAGTCGTCGAAGGTGATGGAGGTCCTGGGAGACAAAATCAAGCATGTGAGTGATGCAATGAAGGATCAACGGACAGCGAGGACTGTGGTTACAATACATGGAACATGGTGGCATTAATCCGTTTATTTCTGAAATCTGAAAGAACGGGGATTTTGGAAATGGCTTCACATTGCATGTCCTGGCGCGCCATGCTGCCATATCTTGCAGCTTCCGGACACAGGCACTACACAAAGTGCCTTCATATATCTGCAACTTATGACAGAGTTCCGACGGACCATCCAGAATACATCAGAATTTCTCCACGGATTCAAGTTGTCCGACGGAGCGAACAGATCTGGCTGGTCTGTCTACCGATTTAGTCTCGAGCAAGTACTTATGAGAGCCCTGAAGACATCAGTTGGGCTGACCAGTGAAGAGAGGGATGACAAGACACAGCGCTCAGGTCTGGGTATGGCTGCCCTGTCTGTGCATAGGTGAACAACGCCCTCCTAACACCTCACTAATGATGTATGTGACAGTGAACACCAAGGATCTATCAAAGTCTAGACGAGAAGTAATGATGTAGCTTGATACCCAGAAATGCTTGCGTTTCTTCATGAGGGGATCCCTTTCAAGAAACGATACTCCTCCTTCACAACATTTTCCACTGTATCGTTTCCAAACAGCGTCAATTGTTGATAACGCGAAACCGTGGGAGAAAGGGTCTTGGTGCGAGATTGAGTTTGTAACGTGTGCTTGAATACATTCTCAAGAAACAGTCAAGCATACCTATGGACTCATAGACTGCAATGACGCACGAGACGGAGACAGCATATCAACCCTCAGTTACTCTTCCATAGACTTGTGATCGCTGGCAACTGAATATGGGCTTATCCAAAAGCAACTCGTTTTGTGAGTTTATGGCGCATATCCTCCTTCTTTGTTCGAGACTAAAATATGCCTTGCTCTCCGCCAATAAGCCACGTTAGCCTCAGCAATCAAATCCTTGGCAACTGCCGATACTATAACAACCATCCGATATACAATACTTTACTAGATGGCGGTGCCCTAGTTGCAGCGCATACCGTGGCAGTCAGGTGAACAGTACAGATAATATATCTTGACCGCTACCTGAAATATGTTAGTAGGCACTACGGCATGCTTATCGTCGTGTTGATGGCTATCGTCAAAGTCCCTCAACGAAAGACTGTGCTCATCAGAAAGGGGTGAGCGATATCATGAAGGTACATTTTCCTGAAACCATGACGCCTTACTGTCAAGAAGGAGAGTTTCTTCGGAACAAGAATAACAATCAACATTCAATAGACATCCTGGTAAGAAACTGGCAGAATCTCATTGTGAAGTGCTTACATGCGATTGGAGATGCGGACCTACTCATCAGCAACAACTGCAGTTCGTAAGTTCTTCAAAATCCACACTGTTCTTGTTGGCAGACACTGCTTGTTGATACTACTGTGCTATTTATTTCAGCAAGAAATAGTGCGCACAGTTCTCTACTTTAATGTCGAGCCGAAAAGGGGTTCATTGAATTCCAAGACAATACTTGGACATATGGCAAAGTCAGAGAGGATCTGGGGTGAGACTGTGTGTGAAAACTTCCTCTTCATCATGCATACCTGGTGATGCGACACGACAATCAGGGTCTTTGGGGATCGCAAGGCAATGGACTCAAACTGTTTTGTTCAGGACAATGATATGTTCCGGCAAGCGGCCCTAATTTTAGCAATGAAGACTCAACACAGGATGAGATCATTGCTCGGAGACAGAGCAAATGGTTTGTTTGTACGGATGGAAACCATCAACAATTTAACGAATTGAGAGTAGATAAATTTCATGCTAGTGACAACAACAAAACAGCATTGCACCCCACGGGTACTTCCGCACGAGCTCAGCTTCCAATATCACAGCCTAGTCCGGGTATTCATCAGGTTCATGAGTGGAAAGGACACAAACTCAATCACTTGACTGGATGAGTTCATGGACACATGATGATCCTGTTGCATTCTGACCTCGCTGCAAGCACCAAGTATCTCCTAAATCTTTTAGATGTTCATGCAAGGGTGCTGCGGGTGGTAAACGTTTGGTTGTCGGAAAAATTGGGCAGCCTTTGCACTTCGGCATTGGACTGTGCAGTTATTGTTCAAATGCAGACGAATCATTAGACGTTTTCGATGCTGCTGATGATGTGACCATGGAAGGATGAATGACGTGTTAATATTGTGACGCCTAAGCTCATTGGTGTACACATAGTGTTTGGTAAGTGTAATCCCAACATTCCCCTATATTATAAAGACCATTGTGTTTGTAATTGTAATTATCTATATATGTATAATGGCCTACCTTCTAACTATATTTCCCTTGACTCACTATTAACTAATTAAGTACTAGAATTACGAACTTTAATTCAGCTCAAAAGAATATTTTTTTCACGAAATTCAAACCCAGACCGCACATCAGCTCAAATTTAATACCCGGTATCACCTTTACGGGTAATGTCAGTTTCTGAAGAAGACCTAGCAATACTTTTTGTGAGGGGCATATATAAATAGTTTTCTTGCTGGCATTTCACAGCTAAGGGGGGATCATAATAATGGTTTTAAATGATAAGCGTCACATTTTAAGTATAAATTTAATCCCATATTTTTTGATGGGCAAAAAATGATAGGCATAATATTTTGTTCATTAATTGCATGTGAACAGTTGTCATTTGCCATAACCAGGCCACAACTGGTTAAATAAAATAATTAAAAGTTGTTTTGTTGTATTATTAAGTAGTGATATTGTAGTATATTTAATTTTCCATTATTGCGGTAGTCGAAAAGTAACCAAACGCAAATGACCTGAAAAACCATGTTCACTCAAAATATTTAAGTATAATCTTGGGCAGATATTCAGGTAGGCTCAGGTTTCAGAAAAATATAACTTCGTTTCTATTGCAATTTGTGGTGGGTCCATTCATATTTTGACTGGACTACTAATGTTGTTGGATTATAACGGCGTCCCTGCCAATACAATATATGCAAGAGAAGTTGCGGGAATGACTCTTGGCAATGTAACGCCGAAGGAATTTTAGTCACCGATACAGCTCACAACATACCTGATCTTTTTTGGTGTCTCAAGGAAAGCGTCTTCACCACCAAGAGTTTAACCCTTGACTGCCGCGCGTGGTGAGGGAAATTTATTTAAACCTATTGGAAGATACGTAATCAGAATTTTGAAAAGACATTCTTCTTTAGACCGAAATTCAATGGTAGAGGAGTTATATAGTTTACATATATATCTCCTCTATCTCGTGATGTATCTACGTTACCGCGAAATCTTTTACTCATTGTGTTTTGGTGTTCTGTGGTGGCTAGAGCCCCACTACCGGGGCTCAGTGCCACGCACATCTTACGAAACAGCGACACCCCAAACCCAAACCCCCCCCCCTTAAACCCTGCTGCTTTCAAATAAGAGGTTATATGGAGACCGAGGGAGGACGATGCAACTTTCTGTTTAAAAGTCGCTTTTTTCGCGACAATTCTGACCAGTCTGGACTGGCTCGGCCGGCCGGGTCGCTTTCCCAGCTCTGTGTATTCCGTCCAGTCCACCTTTGTTTTCCCAAACAAAAACAAAACGCGATTTGGGCATGCCAAAGGCGAATATTTACTTAATTGACTTGTTGATTGTTACCCTTTCCCCCAAAGCATTTTCTATAGGGTTTACCCTTAGTCCCCCTAAAGCTTTTCTATAGAGTGTTCCCTTAGTCACCCCTAAAGCTTTTTTTCTATAGAGTGTTACCCTTGTCCCCCAAAAGCATTTTCTATAGATTTTTCCCTTATCCCCCCAAAACTTTTCTGTGAGTAAATGTGGCCCCGTTAAATAAGCGAGCGTGTTGGGAGGTAGAAAAAAATAGCTGGGTGAGCGGGTCTCTTTTTGGGTGGACGCTTGGGTGAGGAGCTAGGTGTGGAGGCTCCGTGGGGGCCACGTTTTTGGCGAGAGGGGAAAAGGGGAAGAAATGTGTGTTTATGTGTGATTTGGTGTGTGCTTACTTTGGGCGCGTAGCCTGGTGTGGTTTGGGTGTGCTTGATTGGGCGCGTACCCCGGGTGGGTGTTTGGTGTGTGCTTGATTTTGGGCCTAGCCTGGTTTTCTTGATTTTGGGCGAGTACCCGGGTAGGGGTGATGGTTGGATGGGGGATTTTTTGGATTGATCTTGAGTATCAAAGGGCTACAAAGATATATTTCTTTGCTTTGTTGTATGTTTTGTATGTATGATTGGAGTGGTGATGACTGAGGTGGTGCAACTGTTTTGTGGATGATTTCATGATTGATTTGATGCGGGGTCATCTGGCCTCATAAATTTTTTTATTTTTTATGTACTTATGATTGTAAAAATACTTATATTTAAATTGGGAAGTGAGTAAATATTTGCCGGGTGTTGTGAGTGTGGGGAGTAAATTCTAGTTCCCAAACTAGCCGCCCGGGTACCTTCTCTGGGGGGAAAAGAAAGGGTACAGTGCACAATACAGTATTATGCAGTATTCCCAAAATTTTTACTGTGCTTTTTTCCCAGCAAGGAGCTGCGTGGGTGAAGGGGTGGCTGGGGACGTAACATGATAAAAAAAAGGGCCTTCCCCGGGCGTCTTACGACAACTCCCTTTGTTTACAAACAAAGGGGGGGGGGGGTCGCGAAATTTACTAAAAAAGTTGGGGAAAATTATCCCCCAACACCCTCTCATAATTGGTAAGGGGGTTTTTTTGTTCCCCCCCCCCTATGAGAGAGTTAGTCCCTCGTCAGGGGGTTATATATTATTATTATATTATATTTATATATATTTATATTTTATATATATATATATAATATTATTAATTATATGTAATGGGTATTTTAAAGGGTATTTAATAAATGATTAGTACGGGGATAGGATAAATTAATTTCTCAGTGCTTTTAACCTTTGCACCTTATAAAATTAGCCCTTATTTGAAGCGGGTCATTGGCTATCTCATTAGTTTTTCTAGCCACAGGGAATAATATACGGGTAAGGATTTGGTAGCCGGGGTCGCCGCCGCTCACCAAAGCAGTACCTTAGACCCTTCCAGGAGTAACATCTAATTACTGCTTGTCTAAAACAATACAAATCAAATACCACTCCCATCGGTTAATTCTCTTCTCTGATTATAAAAGAGTTTGTACATATTATTGTACATATAAATGAAAACCAATAGGGCAGTGTTAAAAATTTAACCAGTGTTATGCCGCGGTCAGGATAACTGAGTTTAAAACCCCCCGACGCCCCTATCGAAACATAGTCTCCAGCCCCCCCTTTGTCCTTCACGGGCGGGCTAATCACGCGCAAACCACTTCGGTCACACTCATGCAGATTAATCAAGCCTACAAAGATTCAACCCAATCCCCCGATAAGTATCCTAGTTAGTTGATTAGCTAGGGTTTGTTCGGGTAATAGAACATGGTTTTGATTGGTAAAACCTCCATTATATATATGTTTTTTTTTTAAATCACCCCAATTTTTTGGTGCCCCATAAGGAATATTGATGTTTCTGTGATTTAGGGTGGGCGTTAAGTGAGGCGTAAATTTTAACCTAACCACAAATTGCTGGTTATGGGCTGGGCGGGTTTTCGGCGTCGGAAGGGTCGCTGTTCAACTACCACCTGCCAGGGAGTAGATGGGTCAGAGGTTACGAACAGTTAGTTGTAATAAATTTAGTGGGGTTGGGCATAGGCCTGGTTATGCGCCCTTTT
>JACEEZ010008469.1:0-16426 GCA_016584305.1 Chionoecetes opilio | reverse complement strand
ACTTCCATACAGACAGAATAATTTTACAGGAATATAATTTTAAACTCAAGACAAATTTTATGATTTTTATTATTTTTTTGGTACTAACTCAAAATTGAATGCAATGTGACAGGATAGTAGTAATAGTAATAGTGCAATCATTGATAGCAGTGCTTGCTTATAGGGTGAGGATATATTTCTAAATTACATATATATTACTTTTCTCTCTCAAACCAAAAAGTTTTCCATAAATTCACACTCTAGACATTTGTAGCATTATTATTATTACTATATGGATTTATTTTATTGATACAGAAGATTTCTATTTATAGGTAACTGGTTTTAATGTTTTTTTTTCTATATATATATATATATCTTTACATATTGGCACACACCACACACACACACACACACAAGGCCTGAGTTATCTCTCTATTCGCACATCAGAATTACTCATTTAGTCCACAAAACAGAATCTCTTAGAACGTGGCGAGACTTTTCTTCAAGTATGTATATATAAACACAGAGAGTAATGTCTATACTGGTCTTATTAAGCAAGTCAACGTTGTGCTGTGGCTAATTATCATCCTATCTAGACACTTTGCAAGTACCCACCACAAGGTGACCAGGGAAATCCAGATGGTTGAATGGTTGAAGGGGAAACAACCGAACACAGGTTGGGGACCATTAATCTAGCCAATCACCATATCTTCACTCCTTAACAGCGGCGTGACCACTACTGGACACAGCAATCTTCACTACAAAGGGTGACAAAATCAAAACACCCTCTGTAGTGAAGATTGCTGTCCAGTGGTCACGCCGCTGGTAAGTAGTGAAGCTGTTGTGATGGGTGGTGATGATACCAGGAATGCACCAATCAGCTGCCCCGTAGCATAGAAGGGGAGGCAGGGGGCGTGGCTTCCTGACTGCATTTTGTCCATAACACCAAAAATAGACTATAGCTGTGTCAATCAGTGTATAGAAAGAGATCCAAGGCTTTAGAACATCGACTGCAAAAGATTTAAATGAAAATAAAAAAAAATGGCTTTGAGAGAACAGTAGTAGTAGTAGTAATATAAGTAGTGATAGTGGTGGTAGTAGTAGTAGTAGTAATATAAGTAGTGATAGTAGTAGTAGTAGTAATATAAGTAATGATAGTAGTAGTAGTGGTGGTGGTAGTAGTATTAGTATTATTATTAGTAGTAGTAGTGGTGGTGGTGGTGGTGGTGGTGGTGGCAGAAGTAGTAGTATTGGTGGTAGTAGTAGTAAGTAGTAGTGGTAGTAGCAGTGGTGGCAGAAGTAGTAGTAGCAGTGATAGTAGTAGCAGTAAAGTAATAGTAGTAGTAGCAGTAGCAGTGATAGTATACCTCAGGCCTTGTATGCTACACACACACACACACACACACTTTTAAATGGATAATATAATTCCTTTAGAGTTTATACAGAAATGATATAATAACCTCACACACATACACACACACACACACACTGTATATACACAAATAAAGTAAAGAGTCCACAAAAATGTCAATAATAATATGCAAGAGAAAAACAAAAATTTTATGAACAAAAAAAAACGTAAATTGCCTTTGAATATGAAAGTGGTTTTTTTTCTCCTTGACTTAATTAAATTCTATATAAAAAAAAAAAAATTCTGATGGTTATATGGTAGCTCTCTCTCTCTTTCATTCTCTCTATTTCTCCTCTCTCTACCTCACTCACTTTCTCTAATTCTCTCTAACTAATTTGGAATTCTCTCTCTCTCTCATTTCTCCTACCGCCTTTCTCTCTCTTTTATTCTCTCTCTTTCGAACTATTTCACACACACACACACACACACACACACACTTCCCTTCCTCCTCCTCCTCTTTCTCTCTTCTGCTGGTAATTCCTTCTTATTCAGTTCTTACTCTCTCTCTCTCTCTCTCTCTCTCTCTCTCTCTCTCTCTCTCTCTCTCAGACACGGCCATACACACTCTCGTCACTGTAGGCGATGTAGAGGAAGAAATCGTCCTCGTGATGCTCCTGCAAAGATAAGATAAGGGAGATTAGTAGTAGTAGTAGTAGTAGTAGTAGTAGTAGTAGTAGTAGTAGTGGATGTGTGTCCTGTTGGGTCTGGTTGTGAAGAGGAGGAGCAAGGCATGGTGTGGGAGGGGTAGTAGTAGTCAATAGTAGTAGTAGTAGTAGTAGTAGTAGTAGTAGTCAATAGTAGTAGTAGTAGTAGTAGTAGTAGTAGTCTAGCTCGTGTCAATCATTCCCGGGAGGATTTAACAATAAGCCTAATAATAATAATAATAATAATAATAATAATAATAATAATAATAATAATAATAATAATAATAATAGAATAATAAATTGCCTCTAACATGAAATACAGATAAATGGACATATTTTCTATTTCTGTGATGGAGGTTGTCACACCAACAGGCCTGGGTCTATAAGCACGTTTTTGCCAGGCCGGTCTAGACTGGTCCAGGCTGCACTGATGCTCGCGAAAACACATCCAGACTGGCCTTGTCCCATTGGTGGTTCCTGTTGGCTGGGGGATGGAGTGGGTGGTCTTTACCGTCCTGCAAGCCTTACCCCCCCCCCCACCCACCCAGACACACCAAATTATTATAAATTTAACCTCCTAGCTGGCATATGAAAGGTCATCATTCTGTCTGTGGTGAGAGTCAGCTACATAAAATATTGCCTGACTTATCTATATCCTGCTGTAGGGGCTAATTGTCCAGTCATTCCTGCTCCTGGACTTCCCAATGGCAGGCAGTGGCATTGTTGTTGTAGTGATAATTACTTCGCCGGTTAAACAAGAGAATTATATTTTTTTGTTTGATAATTAATCATAATGCATATTACACTTTGATTTGTGTGTTGAGGATAATGCCTCAGAGCCATAGTGATCTACCACTGCAGCTTAGTGTTGGGGGAAGCCACCACCCCGGGAGGCGGGTCACAAATCCCCGGCTAACACCCCACACCCATTCACTGCTGGGTGGACAGGGGCTCGGGTTTTAAGAAGACCGCCCGTCTGTCTTCGCTCCGCCCGGGGATCGAACCCGGGACTTCTCGGTTGTGAGCCCAGCGTGCTAACCACTACACCACGGAGTACCCTGTGTGTGTGTGTGTGTGTGTGTGTGTGTGTGTGTGTGTGTATGTGTGTGTGGGTGTGTGTGGGTGTGTGTGGGTGTGTGTGTGTGGGGGTGGTGGGTGTGGGTGTGTGCGTGTGTGCGTGCTTGTGGGTGTGTGCAGGTGTGTGTGTGTGTGTGCAGGTGTGTCTGTGTGCAGGTGTGTGTGTGTGCAGGTGTGTGTGTGTGTGCAGGTGTGTGTGTGTGTGGGTGCGTGTGTGTGGGTGGGTGCGCGCTTGTGTGTGTGTGGGTATGCGCGCTTGTGTGTGTGTGTGGGTGTGTGTGTGCGCGTGCAGTAATGACAGAAGTAGCAGAACTGAGGCAAGCAATAACCTCCCCAGAGTGTTCCTTCGCCCAAAACCTTCATGCCACACCCTACAATGTGAGTGTGTGTCTGGGTGATATCCTGTGTCCTGTGTGAGGGCTAAGGTTTGTACTATTTCTAAGAGAGGGAACAGATCGGGGGCCAACCACTACAGAGGTATTAGCATCATTCATTGTCTAGCCAAGCCATTTGATATGATTCTTTGCTTCAGAATGAATCCGTGGTAACGCGAATGTGGTTGTAGAGAGCACGGTCACTTTGCAGCTGCTCACCGCTAGGGCCCAAAGACTATACTGGACTTGCTACTCGTGCCCCGCGCCAACTCGCCCAGGACCAGTGGAGGCCAGTTTTGCGATGCCTGACATTTTCTAACATCACCCCCATCTCCCTTCCTGTGGTTTAACAATACTGTATAAATGATATACCGTTATCTTCGTAAATGTTTGTTCTATAATGTTATCAAATAAAAAACTGTAAAATACCCTAAAGAAATGCCATTATGAGAGAGTGAGGAAATTTGCATGAACTTATTCACTTAAACTCATCGCCATTTAATATTTTGCGAGAAAACATTTTACATGAAACATATCAATAGAAGTGGATTATCATCAGCTTGCCATTGATATATTTCGTTTTCTGATAAATGAATTAGAACCATGCATAAATTACCGTTAACTAAATAAATGACATCATCAATCGGGTAATTTTCCAGATTGATGATGTTATTTATTTAGTTAACGGTAATTTATGCATGGTTCTAATTAATTTATCAGAAAACTAAATATATCAATGGCAAGCTGATTACATTCCGCTTCTATTGATATGTTTCATGTAAAATGTTTTCTCGCAAAATATTAAATGGCGAAGAGTTTAAGGTCATGCATATTTCTTCACTCATATAATGGCATTTCTTTAGTGTATTTTACAGTTTTTTATTTGATAATATTATAGAACAAACATTTACGAAGATAACAGTATATCATTTATATTGTTAAACCACAGGAAGGGAGATGGGGGTGTTGTTAGAAAATGTTAGGCATCGCAAAACTGGCCTCCACTGGAAATAGCCCAAACTGAGTAGCAAGTCCAGTCTACAGTAGTCTCTGATTTGACACTTAACCATTATAAGCATACAGCATACAGCATACAGTAGTCTTTGGGCGCGCCGTAAGAAGTTGAAGCTTTTCGTAACTTTTATTGATTTTAGTAAAGCATGCGAAGAAAATATTTGTTATCCTGAACCTGCGTTTAGGCTGTGGTTGTTGTCAGCCGTGATGGCCGTGTACAAGGTCACAGAGTCCGTGATAGGTCATGGCGGCCACACTTGGGGTCAGGCAGGTCACCCACGTCCTGCCTTGTATGCATAGTACAGTAAAACCTCGCGTATTCGGACTTTGACATTATTCGGACCTTTTTTTTTCGCTTTTTTTAGGGGTGGAAATTTCCTATCTATATATACGCCTATAAATATTTTTTTTTTTTTTTTTTTTTTTTTTTAGGGTCGAAATTTCCTACCTATATATACGCCTATAATTTTTTTTTTTTTTTTTTTTTTTGGGGGTGGAATTTCCTAGATATATATACGCCTATAATTTTTTTTTTTTTTTTTTTTAGGGGTCGAAATTTCTTACCTATATATACGCCTATAATTTTTTTTTTTTTTTTTTTTTTTTTAGGATTCGAAATTTCCTAGCTATATAAATTATATATACATTAAACACCTAGATTTTTTTTTTTTTTATACATCCCCCATTATTCGGATCCTTGCATTACTCGGACCACTCCTTGGCCCAATTAGTCCCCTAGAGAGCCTTTACTGTATTTGTAAATGAACTTAGAATGATAACAGAGAGAAGAAAGTAGGGGGTTTTTTTCCCAGGGCTGCACACAGTGTCATGATGGACGATAGTTTTGTTATCTACCCGGCGCCACAAACGTGATGAACAAAGGGGGGAATTCCCGGATAATTTATAGTTTCACCCCAACCAACGTTTTCTGATGCGCCTTGTGTTTTTCTGGTGTTTTTCTGGTGTGTTTTTCTGGTGTTTTTTTCTGGTGTGTTTTTCGTGTGTTTTTTTGTTGTTTTTTCTGGTGATTTTTAAAAAAAATGTTTTTCCTTAAAAAAATCTGGTATCTTAAAAAAAAACTTATTTTAGTAATAAACGGTGTTTTCCTTCTTTAAAAAAATTTTTCTGGTTTTAAAAGAAAAATCTGGTGTCTTTACAAAAAACTTGCTTTTAAAAAATCCTAGTGATTAAGGGTTTTGGTGATTTTCTGGTGATTAATACTTTTCTTTAAAAAAAAATATCCTTGTGATTTAAATGAATCTGCTAACTTTTCGTACTTTTTTAATTTCATCGTTGCAAAAAATAAAAATAAATTATCCTTTAAAAAAATAAACTATCCTTTAAAAAAAAAAAAACCTATCCTTTAAAAAACACCACTATCCTTTACAAAAAAAAAACAAACCTTTAAAAAAAAAACCCTATCCTTTCAACAAAAAAAAAAACCTTCCCTTTAAAAAAAAAAAACCCTACCCTTTAAAAAAAAAAAAAAAAATATCCTTTAAAAAAAAAAAACCTATTTTTTAAAAAAAAAAAAAAAAAACCCCTTAAAAAAAAAAATAACCTATCCTTTAAAAAAAAAAAAAACTACCCTTTTTAAAAAAAAAAAAAAACCCTACCCTTTTTAAAAAAAAAAAAAAAAATAGCGACAGCCCCGGGTAGCATTCATTCAAACACACCAAAAAACAAAAGGGCCCCTCGAAAATCGTTGTTTTGGGTGAAACTAAAATTTTCCCCAAAATTTCCCCCTTCACCAGGGACGGTCGGTCATGCAAAGAATAAGTTGGTCTTTTTTTAAAAATTTTTGGGTCATTTTAAATAAAAGCAGCCTTCATAGTGAAATAAAGATACAATTAAGGCGAGGCAGGGAAATTTTCTCAGGGCTAAAACCGGGGTAGCACAAGAAGTCACGGATTTAAGCTGGAAGGGCGAGAAAAAAAAAAGGGAAATGGGAAAAAAAACGGGTTCAAAAATAGGGTGGGAATGACTATGGACTCAGTAAAAGGTATTTAGGGGTTTTCCCCACATAGGGTGGTGATGAGGGGCAGGGGACTCAGTAGACGGTAGTTAGTGGTTCACAAATAGGGGGGGTAAATAGGCGGACTCAGTAGACAGGTATTAGTGGGAGTCTTCGGGAGCTTTAAAGGGGCTGGATAAATTCATGGATGGGGATGAAAGGGGGATTGGGTAGGTTGGTGCAGGAACTCCCACGTGTGGGTTCCCACCCTCTTGTAGCTTCCCTTTTTTTCTTATGTTCTTATGAAAAAGACGAGTTTTTGACGCCCATGATGACGTCACCCTTTTTGTGGCTGTTTGTCAGGGGTGAGGATTTAAAAAACCCGTTATCAAATGATACAAATTTGGCCCCAACAGTTTTGGGGTAAAAAATGAACCCCAAAAAAGGGTTTATTACCTGTTCCCTCCCTCCTCTCCCCTCCTTCCCTTTTTTCTACTACCTGCCTCCCCCATCTCCTCTCTCTCTCTCTTTCACTGGCTTCCTTTCCTCCCTTCCCCTTCTCCCCCCCCCCCCCCCACCCCAGTCTCTCCAAGGCATTACCCGATAGCATTCAATTAAAAAAAAGACAATTCTTTCTGTAATAGATCCGAAACATCCTCTAATGTTGGCCGGGATTTAGGATAGTGACAAAACCCTGGTGCTACAGGCTGCCTTGACTTAAAGAGGTTTAATTTTGTAAATCAATTTGCTGTATATCAAATCAGTTTTCCCCCCCTTGAAAATTTAATTTAAATGCCCCCAAACCTTTCCAGCCCCAAAAAACCCCCCAATTTTTGGGGCTGTGCCCGTATTGGTGTGCCTGTATGACTGGACTGTGCCTGAGACTGGGCTGTGCCTGTATGACTGGACTGCCGACTACCCTCCGCCATTTTTCATTCGCCTGTGTGAGCCAACACAACAAGATCTTCCACGGCGGGTAAACCCCGTAAAATGAACGGTGAGCCCCGGGATCTGGAGGATGTTGTGGCGTTCGTGGCCAAATAGCGCGGGTATCTGAAACCGTCTATTAAAAAATAATAAAATAAAAAAAAAAAAAGCTCTTTAAATCGATTTTTGGGTAGCAAAAAGGACCAAAAATCGACGCTCGTAAAATCGGAAAAATCGTAAGTTTGGGGGTACTCGTAAAATCAAAGGGACCACTGTACCTATTGCAAAATGTGATTTATCCATCATCCAGCCCCTCAATGCTCAAAATGTATCCCTACAAAAACATCATCCCCACCTACTGTTCAGATAACCACCAAACACCACAGCACTCTTAAAAGACCGCCATAGCATAAATTTTTCCTGTTTCCGGGTGTGGGCAGTTTTTGAGGGGATTACAGCACACCTGGTTAACTACCCTCAGGTCACGGCCCTCTCTTAATTTCCTTTCCTCGTACTCGCCCCCACTTTCCTGGCGACGTCACCCCTTTTTTTCCCCTTTTTTATCCTCCTCTTTCTTATCCTCCCTTCCTCCTCTTTTTCCTCTTTCTTATCCTCCCTTTTTCCTCTTTCCTTTTCCTCCTCTTTTTTCCCTTTCTTTCCCTCTTCCCTTCCTCCCCTTTTCCCCTTCCTTTTCCTCCTCTTCCCCCCTTCTCCTTCTCTTCTCTTTCCTTTTGCATCTTATATACCAAGGGGCCTGTCAGACAGCCTTCACTCAGAAATCTGACCCCCCAAAAATGCTCTCTCCAAAAAACCAACCACCAACCTGGCTGTCTGTTCAACATCCAGTAGGGCCCATTCACTACACTTAAAAGAAACCAGACGACAGACAGAAAAGTCGCGTGTGTGGGCAGGTGCGACAACAGACATGGGGTAGAGGTGCCCTTTTTCTGATACAGTAAACCCCTCTCATACCCGGACTAATTGGCCAAGGAGGGGTCCGATAAGCAAGGATCCGAATAAGGGGGGGATTATATATGGGGGGGAGTGTAAAAAAAAAAAAAAAAAAAAAAATTCTAGGTATATGTATATTATAGCTGGAAATTTCACCCCCTAAAAAAAAAAAAAAAAAAAAAAAATCTAGGTATAGTATATTTAGCTAGGAAATTTTCGACCCCTATAAAAAAATTCAAAAAAAAAAAAAAAAATTAAGGTTTTAAGTATGTCTTATTAGTAAAAATTTTGACCCCCCCCAAAAAAAAAAAAAAAAAAAAAAAAAAAAAAAAAAAAAAAAAAAAAAAAAAAAAATCTAGGTATATAGTATATTATAGTGGGAAAAAATTTCCCCCCCTTACAAAAAAAAAAAGAAAAAGGAGGTCCGAAAAGAGTGTCCGAATACGCGAGGTTTTACTGTGGTTTTAGACAAGCCTTTGGCCCCACCCACGTACGTTTTGGTTTTGTAGATCTGACCCGACAGACCTGATCCGTGGTATCCTACCACCCACTAACGATCCGACTGCACCCGGCAATCTTTGGTGAAGAAACGGTGGAGAGGGGTTCCCAGGGGGGTCTAGCAACAGGTCGAATTATTTTTTGTGGAATCTGATACCACAATGAGGAGGTAAACATCATCCGCGCTCGAACCAAATTTCACGAGGAAATTATTTTCAATTTTTTTCCGGGCACACATTCTCTATTTTTTTTTTTTTATTACTGTTTCAACATTCCCTGACTTCGCGCACTGTCGTCCTGGAGTTTCCCTACCAAATTTTAAAGCGCTTTTTTTTATTTTTATCCATTTATTTTTTGTTTTTTATTTCCCCAAAAATTCAGTTTCTATTAATTGGATAAATTCTGCCCCAAAATGCTTGTCATAAAAAAAACATTCATTTTGGTAGTCCTCTCGCGTGCTGTCAGGGCGAAACTAAAGGCTGGTCCCCGTCAGCACACTAAAGGTCCCCATCATTCTGAACAGGATGGTCTGTCGGATCTAAAAACCCAAACACTGTTTGGTCGCATCCGACCAGCGTCAGTCGGTCGGACAGCCAAAATCCCCCACTCAGATCCAATCTGGTTGGATCCAACCAGATCTGTCCCAGGTTTACCCCAGATCACCCCGTGGGGGGGCCTTTTGGCCTCAACCAGATAGAGGAGCTTTTTAAGGGGCGGTCACACTACCATTTTTCCCCGTGGACTGGGGGGTTTTTAGCGTGGACTGGGGCGTCCAATGGCCGTCCAGTGGCTGAAAAACTGCCCAGCATCGACCCCCAGGTGGAGGAGCGAATCTTTTATCCTGGGCGACCCCCCTACTATGTCTGGGCAGCAGAGAGGATTGAGGGTCAAGTTGAAGAAAGCTAATTGAAAAAAAATGTATATAAATTCAAAAATAAGGAAAATACATGGTTAATCTAGAAAATTAATTTTTTTCTGAGATGATAAACGATGGGGGATATAAAAATGATCCAAAGGGAAAAGTACACACTCGTTTGACCTTGGAGCTTCAAGTATAAACAAACCCTTTTAATGCCGTATAAAAAAAACCCTTCTTGGTGTTTTTAAAGGGTTTGCGAGATTCCCTAGGCCCCTTTTTAGACCCCTGGTGATGTCCTATGATCCCCATCACGGGCGCGGCACCAGCATAGGGGGGTAGGGGAAAAACGTAGGCGGGGGGGAGGTTTATAAAAATACGAGGGGATTTTTTCCCAAAAAAACCAACCGAAAATTTCGCCGACGTGGAAATTTTAACCAACCCAGGACATTGGCCTTACAACCAAAGGAGCAAGCTTTTGCGGCATTTCACCCCGAATGCAGAAAACGGGTAAAACCTGGGTTTAAAATGGACGAGGATGCGCGGTCATTTTTCAGAAAACCCCGACAAATTTTTTTGCCCAAAATAGGTGCTTTTCGAATGGAGATAGTTTTTTTTTTCCGGAAACCAAATTTGTCATAAAAAAAAAAAAAATAATACCAAATTTTGGTCGCCGTTGCCATTAATAACACAAATCCCATCAGAAAAAGCACAAAAACTTGACGGGGAAATGTGTCAGGGTCTCAGAAAAAGGAAGTGTTTGAATAGAACATCCCAAAACCAAACCCTTAACCTAACCTTATGGTTTTAAAAAACCCCTAACCAACCTTAACCAAGGTTGGGTTAGGTATACTTATGGAAAGGTTAGGTTAATTTTTCTTAAAAACCCTATAAGGTTAGGCTAAGGTCCAGGTTTGGTATGTTCATTCAACATTCCCGTTATCTGAGACCCTGAAATTTTTTCTTGGAAAAGTTTTAGTGTTTTTTTTATAAAAATTTCAGTTTTTTAATGGAAAACGGGACCATAAAATTCGGTGAAGATTTTTTTTTTTGATGAAAAACTATTGCTTTCTAAAAAATAAAAATGATCCATTAAAAAAAGCCTTTTTTGGGGGCGGAAAAAATTTGTCAGTCTCAAAAATGACGCAAAGTCCCGCCCATTTTTTACCAAAGCCTGTTTAAAAATGGAAAATTTGGGGCCCTGTAATATAAGACTTGGAACTCTCCCCGTGGGGGATTTTCTGATCGGCGACAGTTCCGGGCACCCCCGCCGATGGGAATTCCGCCGCTGTGTCAAGTGTTCCAATTCTTGAATTTTCAGGAGCCAATTCATTTTAAACAAGTTTTTCCAGGTTTTCATTCAGGGGTAAAACATCGTTAGCTTGATCAGTTAGGTTAAGTTAGGTGCCAATGTCCAGGCAGGTTAACATTTCCCCCTCGGCGAAGTTCTAGATTTGGTGTTTCGGGGATAATTCCCATCGGCGACAGTTCCATAAACCCGGCGCTGTTTACTCCGGCACCAGGGTGTGTGAGTTGTCGGGGATATCTTTAATCCCAAAAATACCCAAAACCCTAAAAAACTACCAAAATATACCAAAAATCACCTAAACAATTTTCCAAAAATACCAAAATATACCAAAATACCCTAAACACATACCAAAAAAAACCAAAAAACACCCAAAAAAACATACCCAAAATTTTACCAAAAAACACCTAAAACTACCAAAAAATACCCAAAAAACACCTAAACACATATCAAAAATACAAAAATATACCAAATACACCCAAACACATACCAAAATACACCGAAAAAACACCTAAATATTTCCCAATATACCCAAAACAAAAAAATATACCGATAATACCCGAAATATACCCAAAAACACCCTAAAAACTTTAAAAAAAAAGTATGTATTTTGTCTCTTGATACCTTTTTTTATGTATTTCATGTATTTCGGTGTTTAACGGTATTTTTGGTATTTAAAAGACGCCCTTGCGCGTTTTTTTTGATTTTGGGTCTGCCCAGCACTGGGGTGGGAGGCGCCCGGCCAGACACAGTGTGACCATTTCTCTGGGCGCCCAGAAGTAGCTCTGCTCCCAGCCCCCGCAAAACCGCCCCGGGCCCGGGTAAAATGGCTAGGTGACCCTAGCTTTACGGGGAGATCCCTCCCATGATACAACCTGTCCCGTGGTTCACCATGTCCTCAGAGTAGTAGTCAGCGGGAGTAATGCCTCAGCGGGTTTAGTCCATATTTGGGGGGCAGTGGTCTTCAGGGATTCAACAAGAAAAAAAAAAAAACTCTTGAAAAAAAATAAAAGGGGACCAACTCATCCGGGCCTGGGGGCACTGTTCTGGGGGGACTGTTTTGGGGGGACTATTCGGGGGGACTGTTTTGGGGGAAATATTTTGGGGCACTGTTCTGGGGGCCATTCTGGGGGCAATTTTGGGGGCCTGTTTGGGGCCTGTTTGGGGGCACTATTCTGGGGGCTGTTCTGGGGCACTGTTCTGGGGGCACTATTTTTGGGGGCACGGGTTTTGGGGGCCTATTCTGGGGGCACTATTCGAGGGGACTGTTTGAGGGGCACTGTTCTGGGGGCACGTTCTGGGGGGGACTGTTCTGGGGGCACTATTCTGAGGGGCCTGTTCTGGGGGCCTGTTCGGGGGCACTTTCTGGGGCCTATTTTGAGGGGCCTGTTCGGGGCAATGTTCTGGGGGCACTATTTGAGGGGGACTGTTGGGGGCACTGTTTGGGGGCACTGTTCGGGGGCATGTTCTGGGGGCACTATTCGGGGGGACTATTCTGGGGGGACGTTCTGGGGGGACTATTCGGGGGCACTTTCTGGGGGGACTGTTCTGGGGGCATGTTCTGGGGCATTTCTGGGGGCACTTTTGGGGGATGTTCTGGGGGCCTATTTGGGGGCACTATTCTGGGGGATATTCTGGGGGCACTGTTCTGGGGGCAATGTTCTGGGGGACTGTTTTTGGGGCACGTTTTGGGGGCACTTCCCGGGGGACTGTTCTGGGGCACTATTCTGGGGGCCCCCTATTTTGGGGGCACTGTTTGGGGGGAGTCTGGGCCCCCCGAGATTTTTTTTTAAATTTTATGCTCTGGGAGAGCTTCTGAGGGGCCTTGGTTATAAATCTATAATAATTTCTGGTCTCAATTTTTTCTTTTTTTAATTTTGTTAAAGTATAATGTATATGTTTCATGGTATACATCAAATTTTAAAATTTGAAATGTATATGAATTTTTAACCATTTTGACATGGACAATGAAAAATTAATACTGTTTACGTTTGGGAAAAATAATCACACTAAACAAAATATTTGTCATATATTCAGCAACTTTTTCCCTTTTTTAGGTGCCCTATAAATGTATAAACAAATTTAGGTGCCGTATAAATGTATAAACAAATTTTTTAGGTGCCTTTTTAAATGTATAAACAAATTTAGGGGCCGTATAAAAAGTAAAACAATTATTTAGGGGGGCCGTATAAAATTTTAAACAATTATTTAGGGGCCGTTTAAAAGTAAAAAACAATTATTTAGGGCTGTTAAATGTATAAAATATTTTGGCACCCTATAAATGTTTTAAACTTTTTAGGCCCGTATAAATGTTAAACAATTATTTAGGTGCGTTTTAAAGTATAAACAATTTTTTAGGGGCCGTTAAATGTATAAACAATTTTTTAGGCGCCGTATAAATGTTAAACAATTATTTAGGCGCCGTATAAATGTAAAAAAAAATTTTTTAGGTGCCGGGGATAAATTTAAAAAAATTTAGGGGCCCTTTTAAAGTATAAACAATTTTTTAGGCCCGTAAAATGTATAAACAATTATTTTGGCGCCGTATAATTTTAAAAAACAATTATTTTGGGCCGTATAAAAGTATAAACAATTATTTAGGTGCCGTTAAATGATAAACAAATTTTTTGGCGCCGTATAAATGTTAACAATTTTTTAGGCGCCGTTAAATGTATAAACAATTTTTTAGGCCCGTATAAATTTATAAAAATAGACAATTTTTCCTGCACCTGTGCCCTGCCCAAAACTCTGCATGATGAAAGAATACTTGCCAATTTACTAAATCGTTTGTAATCAAATATTTGACCCTCAGATCATAAGAACTAAAAAACAATGGAAGCACAAGAGCCGTGAGACCCACCCCTGGGAGTTTCCCGACCTAACACTACCTACTCCCCCTTTCATCCCCACCAGAACCTATCCAGCCCCTTTTAAAGCTCCCTAATGACTCCCCCCTAATACCTGTCTAGACAGCCAGTCATCACCACCCTATTTTTGAAAACCCTAACTACCCGTCACTGATCCATGCCCGTCATTCACCCCCCTATTTGTGAAATAACTACCTGTCTACTGAGTCCCGCCAGCATTTACCACCCTATTTTTGAACCGTTTTTCCCATTTCCTTTTAAATCTACGCCCTTCCAGCTTGAATCCGTGACTTCTTGTTCATACCCTGGTCTACTTCTGATCCTCCCTGACCTGCCCAGTCACACACGCACACACACACACCTGACCTACCCAGTCACACATGCACACACACACACACCTGACCTACCCAGTCACACACGCCACACCTGACCTACCCAGTCACACATGCACACACACACACCTGCCCTGCCCAGTCACACATGCACACACACACACCTGCCCTGCCCAGTCACACATGCACACACACACACCTGCCCTGCCCAGTCACACATGCACACACACACACACCTGCCCTGCCCAGTCACACACGCACACACACACACCGACCTACCCAGTCACACATGCACACACACACACCTGACCTACCCAGTCACACACGCGCACACACACACCTGACCTACCCAGTCACACATGCACACACACACACCTGACCAGTCACACATGCACACACACACACCTGACCTGCCCAGTAACACATGCACACACACACACCTGCCCTGCCCAGTAACACATGCACACACACACACCTGCCCTGCCCAGTCACACATGCCACACACACACCTGCCCTGCCAGTCACACATGCACAACACACACCGGCCCTGCCCAGTCACACATGCACACACACACACCTGACCTGCCCAGTCACACATGCACACACACACACCTGACCTGCCCAGTCACACATGCACACACACACCTGACCTGTCACACATGCACACACACACACACTGACCTGCCCAGTCACACATGCACAGTCACACCTAACCTGCCCAGTCACACATGCAGTCACACATGCACACACACCACCTGACCTGCCCAGTCACACATGCACAGTCACACCTAACCTGCCCAGTCACACATGCACAGTCACACCTAACCTGCCCAGTCACACATGCAGTCACACATGCACACACACACACCTGCCCTGCCCTGTTGATAACAAATTGTATAAACACAATCATACAAATCACACTCTACACTATGGTCAGAATAGCCAGGGCATCTTGTACACTCCTATACAACAATAAGAACATGTCAGGCAGACAGTAGTAACTTCCCGCTAGGCAGCCAAAACATGTGTTATGGTCTGTGCTGATCAGTGGCCGGGGGACAGGTGCGGCTGTGGGCTGGCCAACTATGTACACCCCCCCCCCCCCCCAAATTTGTAAACCGAGTCTACACGATTCACATTAATGAACCAGCTGGCAATAAAATACTCGGAAATCCGCGAGTCCGCAAAAAATTGACATCTCATATTTTTTTCCGTTAAGTTTATTTCATTTTTTTGTCTTTCCTAGGGACGTAGATCAAGCTGGCTGCTTGTTGAATTTTATGTGTTTAGTAGTTTATGGTAGTAGTGGTAGTTTTAGTAATTATTTTTTGTTGGACTAGTTTGTTACTCAAAATTTGTGGGAATGTTTCATTTTTTGGACATTGAGTGTTTTTGTCTATTATTAATGATATTATGTGTAATTTATGTATAAAGCTGTGGTCAATAAATATCTATCTATCTATCTATCTGTGGGTGTAGTGTGTGTGTGTGTGTGTGGGTGTGTGGGTGTGTGTGTGTGTGTGGGTGGGTGGGTGTGGGTGTGTGTGTGTGTGTGTGTGTGGGTGTGTATGTGGGTGTGTGTGTGTGGGTGTGGGTGGGTGGGTGTGTATGTGGGTGTGTGTGTGTGTGTGTGTGGGTGTGTGGGGGGATGTGTGTGTGTGTGTGGGGGTGGGTGAGGACCTACCTGGTAGAGGGAGCCCATGGTGGCGGAGGTGGGGGGGATCACGTTGTTCACAAAAAGAAGAGAGCGTCTTCGGGGCGCAGGTGGATGCGTTTGCGGATGAGGAAGTAGAATTGTCCCACGGTGAGGTCGGAGGGCACCAAGTACTTCTTCTTGTCCAGGTCACCAATCCGAGCCTTGGGGGCCTTCTCCACGATGACCTGGGAGGGCAGGGAAGAAAGTAAAAAAATACTAATACTAATACTAATGATACTACTACTACTACTACTACCACTACTACTACTACTACTAATAATAATCAACAGTCTGGGGCTACAGGAAGAAGGGGCCAAACAACTATTAAATGTAGAATAATGATTAATAAACATGTAGGCAGAGGGAATACTACTACTACTACTACTACTACTACTACCAATACTACTACTACTACTACTACTACTACCACCAATACTACTACTACTACTACTACATACTACTACTACTACCAATATACTACTACTACTACATAAAACCCCTACACACATACCTACTATAACTACTACTAAACCAAATACT
>JACEEZ010008468.1:62500-69835 GCA_016584305.1 Chionoecetes opilio | reverse complement strand
AAATTTTAAAAACCCCTTTTTCCCTTTTTTTTTTTTTTTTTTTTTTTTTTTTTTTTTTTTTTTTTTTTTTTTTTTATCAGGCGATTGGTTTTTTATCTATTTTTAACCCAATATAAGAACTTTAACCCCACTATAAGAAATTTTAACCCCACTATAAGAAATTTTAACCCCACTATAAGAAATTTTAACCCCACTATAAGAAATTTTAACCCCACTATAAGAAATTTTAACCCCACTATAAGAAATTTTAACCCCAATATAAGAAATTTTAACCCCACTATAAGAATTTAAACAATATAAATTAACCCCACTATAAAAAATTTAACCCCAACTATAAGAAATTTTAACCCCATATAAGAAATTTTAACCCCCAAAATATAAGAAATTTAACCCCAATATAAGAAATTTTAACCCCAATATAAGAAAATTTTTAACCCACTATAAGAAATTTAACCCCAATATAAGAAATTTTTAACCCCAATATAAAGAATTTAACCCAATTAAGAATTAACCCCCACATTTCCATAAGAAATTTAACCCCAATATAAGAAATTTTAACCCCACTATAAGAAATTTTAACCCCAATATAAGAAATTTTAACCCCAATATAAGAATTTAACCCCAATATAAGAATTTAACCCCAATATAAGAATTTAACCCCAATATAAGAATTTAACCCCAATATAAGAATTTAACCCCAATATAAGAAATTTAACCCCAATATAAGAATTTAACCCCAATATAAGAAACTTTAACCCCAATATAAGAATTAACCCCAATATAGAAATAACCCCAATATAAGAATTTAACCAATAATAAGAAACTTTAACCCCATATAAGAAATTATACCCCAATTATAGAAACTTTAACCCCAATATAAGAAACTTTAACCCAATATAAGAAACTTTAACCCATATAAGAAACTTTAACACCCAATATAAGAAATTTAACCCCAATAAGAAACTTTAACCCAATATAGAATACTTTAACCCCATATATAAGAAACTATAACCCCAATATAGAAAACTTTAACCCCAAATATAAGAAACTATTAACCCATATAAGAAACTTTAACCCCAATATAAGAAACAATAACCCCAATATAAGAACTTTAAACCCCATATAAGAAACTTTAACCCCACTATAAGAAACTTAACCCCAATATGAAACTAACCCATATAAGAAATTAACCCCAATATAAGAAACTTTAACCCCAATATATGAGAACTTACCCAATATAGAAACTTAACCCCACTATATAGAAACTTAACCCCAATATAGAAACTTTAACCCCAATATATAAAACTTATAACCCCATATAAGAAACTTTAACCCCAATATAAGAAACTTAACCCCAATATAGAACTTAACCCAATATAGAAAATTAACCCCATATATAGAAACTATAACCCCAATATAAGAAACTATAACCCCAATATAAGAAACTTTAACCCCAATATAAGAAACTTTAACCCCAATATAAGAAACTTTAACCCCAATATAAGAAACTTTAACCCCAATATAAGAAACAATAACCCCAATATAAGAAACTTTAACCCCATATAAAGAAACACTTTAACCCCAATATAAGAAACTTTAACCCCAATATAAGAAACTTTAACCCCACTATAAGAAACTTTAACCCCAATATAAGAAACTTTAACCCCAATATAAGAAACTTTAACCCCAATATAAGAAACTTTAACCCCAATATAAGAAACTTTAACCCCAATATAAGAAACTATAACCCCAATATAAGAAACTTTAACCCCAATATAAGAAACTTTAACCCAATATAGAAACTTTTAACCCCACTATAGAAACTTTAACCCCAATATATAAACAATAACACCCAACTATAAGAAAACTATAACCCCAATATAAGAAACTATAACCCCAATATAAGAAAACTTTAACCCAATATAGAATAAACAATAACCCCAATATAAGAAACTTTAACCCCACTATAAGAAACTTTAACCCCAATATATGAAACAATAACCCCAATATAAGAAACTTTAACCCCAATATATGAAACAATAACCCCAATATAAGAAACTTTAACCCCACTATAAGAAACTTTAACCCCAATATAAGAAACTTTAACCCCACTATAAGAAACTTTAACCCCAATATATGAAACAATAACCCCAATATAAGAAACTTTAACCCCAATATAAGAAACTATAACCCCAATATAAGAAACTTTAACCCCATATAAGAAACTTTAACCCCAATATAAGAAACTTTAACCCCAATATAAGAAACTTTAACCCCACTATAAGAAACTTTAACCCCAATATATGAAACAATAACCCCAATATAAGAAACTTTAACCCCACTATAAGAAACGTTAACCCCAATATAAGTAACTTTAACCCCAATATAAGAAACTTTAACCCCACTATAAGAAACTTTAACCCCACTATAAGAAACTTTAACCCCAATATAAGAAACTTTAACCCCACTATAAGAAACTTTAACCCCACTATAAGAAATTTTAACCCCACTATAAGAAACTTTAACCCCACTATAAGAAACTTTAACCCCAATATAAGAAATTTTAAACCCGCTATAAGAAACTTTAACCCCAATATAAGAAACTAACCCCAATATAAGAAACTAACAGATCTATCTATCATATTTCTAACCTTTTTAGCTAATTTTAATCAATGTCTGTCTCTTCATCAATTTTAATCTCTGTCTGTCTCTATTTTTTCAGGTGAGGACTAAAGGTTGTCTCCATAACGTAAGTACAGCCTTAGTAAGTACCCCTCAAGTGACACCCAGGTAAGTACTTCAGAGTGTATTTAATATAGTACAAATAAGGTATTAAGGTAAGGTAAGGTAAGGTAAGGTACATATATAGGTAAGGTAAGGTAAGGTAAGGTAAACAGTCTGTTTTTTTAAACGAGGCAAAAATTCCATTCTATCATAAGGTCTCCTGGTTAAAATGATGCCTGTGTTTACCTGATACTATGGTTAACTATGATAAAATACAGCTGAAATTAAGAAGAAGTGTAGTATTCCCTTCTCATGGTTAAAATGATGCCTGTGTTTACCTGATACTATGGTTAACTATGATAAAATACAGCTGAAATTAAGAAGAAGTGTAGTATTCCCTTCTCCTGGTTAAAATGATGCCTGTGTTTACCTGATACTATGGTTAACTATGATAAAATACAGCTGATATTAAGAAGAAGTGTAGTATTCCCTTCTCCTGGTTAAAATGATGCCTATGTTTACCTGATACTATGGTTAACTATGATAAAATACAGACTGAAATTAAGAAGAAGTGTAGTATTCCCTTCTCCTGGTTAAAATGATGCCTCTTGTTTACCTGATACTATGGTTAACTATGATAAAATACAGCTGAATTAAGAAGAAGTGTAGTATTCCCTTCTCATGCTTTAAAATGATGCCTGTGTTTACCTGATACTATGGTTAACTATGATAAAATACAGCTGAAATTAAGAAGAAGCGTAGTATTTATTCCCTTCTCCTGGCATATATCCATTCTATCTTAAGGTCTCATGCTTAAAATGATGCCTCTGTTTACCTGATACTATGGTTAACTATGATAAAATACAACTGAAATTTAGAAGAAGTGTAGTATTCCCTTCTCATGGTTAAAATGATGCCTGTGTTTACCTGATACTATGGTTAACTATGATAAAATACAGCTGTAATTGAGAAGAAGTGTAGTATTCCCTTCTCATGCTTAAAATGATGCCTATGTTTACCTGATACTATGGTTAACTATGATAAAATACAGCTGAAATTAAGAAGAAGTGTAGTATTCCCTTCTCCTGGTTAAAATGATGCCTGTGTTTACCTGATACTATGGTTAACTATGATGAAATGCAAGTGAAATTAAGAAGAAGCGTAGTATTCCCTTCTCCTGGCATCAAATATCAGTCAGGAAGCAGCAAGGGGGCACCATTTTTCACCTCGTTAAAAAACCCAGCCTATAGGTACATAATATAGGCAGTGTTAGGTAATGCTAACCTTCTAAGGCATTAACCCCTTGAGGCCCAGAACGTAATTTCCATTATAATTTGGGTACCATTAGACGATTTTAATGACTATAAGCAATATATTTATAGCTATGACCTGTTTAGTATCCTTGCCCACTAACTAATTTGGTATATTCAGTGACTTTTCGTTATTTTATGGCTAACAACAGATGATTTTATATAGCAAAGGAAAGATCTGGGCGTGAAGGAGGTAAGGTAAGGTAAGGTAAGGTAAGGTACATATATATAGGTAATGTAAGGTAAGGTAAGGTAATGTAAGGTAAGGTACATGCATACACATATATACAGGTACATCAATAAAGGTAGTGTGTTTTTAAGTCTAGTAATAATTGTCACTATCAGGAGATCTGTTTACATTGCCAGCTGTTTTGTCTATCGTCTTGTTGCTACGGTGAGTTGTGTGTGTGTGTGTGTGTGTGTGTGTGTGTGTGTGTGTGTGTGTGTGTGTGTGTGGGTGTGTGGGTGTGTGTGTGGTGTGTGTGTGTGGTGTGTTTCCTCCTCCTATGTATTCTATATGTATTTTTCCTCTCTCCTCTCCAACTCCTTCTCTCTCCTCCTCCCTCCTCCTCCTCCTCCTCCTCCCTCTCCTCCTCTCTCTCTCTCTTTTTTTTCTCCTCCTCCTCCTCCTCCTCCTCCTCCTCCTCCTCCTCCTCCTCACTCCTTCTCTCCTCTCCTCCTCTCCTCCTCTCTCCTCCTCCTCCTCCTCCTCCTTCTCCCTCTTTTCTTCTTCTTTTTTCTCCTCCTCTCTCCTCCTCCTCTCTCTCTCACTTCCTTCTCTCTCTCTCTCTCTCTCTCTCTCTCTCTCTCTCCTCTCTCTCTCTCTCTCTCTCTCTCTCTCCTCTCTCTCTCTCTTTCTCCACTGACCTGGTTTGCTGGCTAATTTGTCACCAGCTGAGAGAGAGAGAGAGAGAGAGAGAGAGAGAGAGAGAAGAGAAGAGAGAGGAGAGAGAGAGAGAGAGAGAGAGAGTTATAAAACGAATTAATATTTTGCCTCGAGGCGACGACCTTTTAAGTCAAATAATTTCAGTCGTTCTGTAATTAATGACTTATTACTTGACTTTCGATTTGAGAGAGAGAGAGAGAGAGAGAGAGAGAGAGAGAGAGAGAGAGAGAGAGAGAGAGAGAGAGAGAGAGAGAGAGAGAGAGAGAGAGAGAGAGAGAGAGAGAGAGAGAGAGAGAAAACACACACAGAGAGAGACACACACACACAGACAGACACACACACACACAGAACAGACCACACACACACACCGAGAGAGAGACAGACAGAGAGAAAGAGAGACAGACACACCTAGAAAGAGAGAAAGAGAGAGATCATGACACCATCTCGTGACCCAGCACTGTCACACTCACTCATTAAAACAGTCAATCTTCTCACGTGACCAAAACAAAAAATATATATCACGCCACACATTAATAATCCCCACACACTAACCAGGTAAAGCGTCCCAGCGTCTCTTGTGGCGGGAAAAGACTTAGAGATCCTTAAGACAGTGGATAAGAGCTCGAGGTTACTGATAGAGGTAGAGCACGAGAGTTCCTAGTATTGCTTCAGAAGAGGGTGGGAGGCAGGGGTGAGGTTAGGTCAGGTGTAAGATGTACCTGTTGATTTTGAGGTGTTGTGGTGTTGTTGTGGTAGTGGTGGTTGTGGTAGAGTGGTGGTAGTGGTTGTTGTGGTAGTAGTAGTAGTAGTAGTAGTAGTAGTAGTAGTAGTTAGTAGTTGTTGTTGTTGTTGTTGTTGTTGTTGTTGTAGTAGTAGTGGTAATGGTGGTTGCAGTAGTGATTTTAAGTATGCCATTTTTTTTTCTTCTCCCTCTCTCTCGCTCTATTGTTGACCTGACACGTGGGTTAGAGAGAGAGAGAGAGAGAGAGAGAGAGAGAGAGAGAGAGAGAGAGAGAGAGAGAGAGAGAGAGAGAGAGAGAGAGAGAGAGAGAGAGAGAGAGAGAGAGAGAGCATAATTGTAGGTATGAGAACAATCAATATCGATTTAAAAGAAAATAAGTCTACTACTACTACTGCTACTACCACTACTACTGCTACTGCTACCACCACTACTACTACCACCACTAATACTACTACTACCACTACCACCACTACTACTACCACAGTGGTGAGATAAAACATAGGAAGTGAAATATGGCAATACGGACCGCAGAGTTTCAGACGCCAGATCGATGTTGAACAGTCGTAGTCTACCACAAACACTACCCTCCTTTCTAAGTGTTTACAGCTACATACGGGTTTGTTAGGGGGTGTGGAGGGGGTTGAAGGGGTTGGGGAAAGAGGGGGTAATGGTTGGGGGTTGGGGGTAGAACGGGGCGGGGCTGGGAAGGCTAGTAGAGTGAATGTCCCGTCCCAGTGACCATTTCCAGGCTCCAGTTGGTTGTCAGACCTCACACACGTAGGTCCTGTTCTAGACCGTCCCAGACCTCTCTAGACCGAACCCCAACCCACCCCACCGGTTATAGTGGTGGGGTTATTGATTGTACTGGACGACAGGTTGATATAGGGGTTTTTAAAGGACGCGTGGTGGTTATATCGGCATCTTTGTGTGTGTGTGTGTGTGTGTGGGTCGGTTTAGCCGCATTCCTGACGCAGAGGTGTTGGAACTCGCGATTCGTCCCCGCCCAGCCTACCACGCCCACTTTCCAGGCAGGATTGTGTGTGTGTGTGTGTGTGTGTGTGTGTGTGTGTGTGTGTGTGTGTGTGTGTGTGTGTGTGTGTGTGTGTGTGTGTGTGTGTGGGTGTGTGGGTGGGTGGGTGTGTGTGGGTGTGAGGTTTTAAATGGTAGTTCTCTCTGCTTACGTACATACATACATACGTTTTGACCTTCTGTTCCTTCATTCATTCATTCCTCCTTCATTAATTAATTCTTCTCTTCCTTCTTCCTTCTTTTGTTCTTCATTCCCTCCTCCTTCCTTCCTTCATTTCTCTCCTCCTCCTCCCATCTCTCTCTCTCCTCCTTCATCATGCATCTCTCCTCTCCGCTTATCCTTCCTTCTTCTCTCCTCCTTTCATTCTTCTTCCCTCCTCTCCTTCCATCTTCCTTCTCCTCCCTCCTCCCTCCTTCCTTTCTCCTCCTCTCCCCCTCTCCTTCTGCTCCTCCTCTCCTCCTCCGCCTCCTTCCTCCTCCTCCTTCCTTTTCCTCCTCCTCTCCTTCCTCCTCCTTCCTTCCTTCTCCCTTTCCTTCCTTCCTTCCTCCCTTCCTTCCTTCCTTCCTTCCTTCCTTCCTTCCTTTCTTCCTTCCCTCCCTCCTTCCTCCTCCTCCGTGACAATGAGAAAATATATGAATATTTT
>JACEEZ010008468.1:0-57500 GCA_016584305.1 Chionoecetes opilio | reverse complement strand
ACAAAGCGACGGTATTTAAAAGTGCCAACCAATCACCACTACCATCTGTCGTTCCCAAGTAAGGGTCTCTCTCTCTCCCTCTCTCTCTTCTCTCTCTTCTCTCTCTCTCTCTCTCCTCTTCTCTCTCTCTCTCTTCGTCTCTCTCTCTTCTCTCTCATATACGTGCTACATATCTGCCATAAGAAAACGAAAAAAAAAAAAAAAAAAAAAACTTTCTAATTTACGTATATGTGTGGTGTGTGTGGTCCGTGTGTGCGTGTGTGTGTAGGCCGCAGATGATGGTGCGGCTAAAACTACCACCACAACCCCTGCTACCACCACCACACCACCACAACTACCACAGTCAAGATAGAGCCGAAACCCGAAAAACCGACGACGCAGAACGGAGTCGTCGTCACCGAACACGACGACAACGACGATGTAATTGTACGTAAGACGCTTCAACAAATACCGCTAAAAACGACGACTCCTTCCTTACCTGAGGGTGTGAAGACGGTAGTTTCAACGACTCTGATGGCGACGAAAAATGGGTTAGACGACGCTACGACTACAAAATCGCCGTCGAAATCTGTCGGGGAGAAGAAATCGCCGTTAGAAGAGGGATTACTTACAGGTAAAGATGATAGGGAGAAGGGAGATGATATTAGGGAGAAGGAGAATAAGGAGAAAGGAGATGAGGAGAAGGAGATTGATGAGAAGGAGGAGGAAGGGGAGATGAGTGTGTTAGGTGACGAAAAAGTGATGAAAATGGGCGATAAAGTGCTTGATAAAGATGTAAATGGTATAAATGGTAATAATGGGCTTGAAAAGAAGATGGGTGATAGTCTTAATGGTGTTAATGGGGTGGAAAAGAAGGAGGGAGTTAGTGATAATGGTAGTAAAGATGGTGTGAAGGATAATGTGATGAAGGAAGGGAATGGGAAAGGTGTTAGTGATGAAAAGGGGGAGAAGGAAGGAATGGAGAAGAATGGAAAAGAGAAGGAGGGAGATGGAGTAGATGGTGATAAAGAGGGTGGGAAGGAGGAAGACAAAATTGATAAGAAAGTTGATAAGGAAAATGGTGAAAAAGTTGATGAAAAAAAAGTTGACGATGAAAAAGTTGACGTAAAAAAAGTTGATGATGAAAAAGTTGACGATGAAAAAGTTGATGTAAAAAAAGTTGACGATGAAAAAGTTGATGTAAAAAAAGTTGACGATGTAAAAGTTGATGTAAAAAAAGTTGACGATGAAAAAGTTGACGATGAAAAAGTTAATGGTGAAAAAGTTGACGATGAAAAAGTTAATGGTGAAAAAGTTGACGATGAAAAAGTTGATGAAAAAAAAGTTGACGATGAAAAAGTTGATGAAAAAAAAGTTGACGATGAAAAAGTTGATGAAAAAAAAATTGACGATGTAAAAGTTGATGAAAAAAAAGTTGACGATGAAAAAGTTGATGAAAAAAAAGTTGATGTGAAAGTTTGTGAGAAGGAAGAAGGAAAAGAAACTCTTGCTGCAAAGGAGGAAAATAAGGAAGACAAGGAGGACAAGCCTGCAGTGAAGCCTGAAATTAAAGAAGAAAAGAAGGATGATAAGCCTGAAGTGAAGGAAGAAAAGCCTGCAGCAAAGGAAGAAAAGCCTGCAGCAAAGGAAGAAAAGGAAGCAAAACCTGAAATCAAGGAAGCAAAGAAGGAAGAAAAACCTGAAATCAAGGAGGCAAAAACTGAAATTAAGGAAGAAAAGAAGGATGACAAGCCTGAAGTGAAGGAAGAAAAGGAAGCAAAGCCTGAAATTAAGGAAGACAAGCCTCCAGCAAAGGAGGAAAAGTCTGAAATAAAGGAAGAAAAGAAGGAAGTAGAACCTGAAATTAAGGATGAAAAGCCAACAGTGAAGGAAGAAAAGAAGGAAGAAAAGCCTGAAATTAAGGAAGAAAAGAAGGAAGAAAAGCCTGCAGCAAAAGAAGAAAAGCCTGAAGTGAAGGAAGAAAAGCCTGCAGCAAAGGAAGAACAGAAGGAAGAAAAGCCTGAAATTAAGGAAGAAAAGAAGGAAGAAAAGCCTGCAGCAAAAGAAGAAAAGCCTGAAGTGAAGGAAGAAAAGCCTGAAATTAAGGAAGAAAAGCCTGAAATTAAGGAAGAAAAGAAGGAAGAAAAGCCTGAAATTAAGGAAGAAAAGAAGGAAGAAAAGCCTGCAGCAAAAGAAGAAAAGCCTGCAGCAAAAGAAGAAAAGCCTGAAGTGAAGGAAGAAAAGCCTGAAATTAAGGAAGAAAAGCCTGCAGCAAAAGAAGAAAAGCCTGAAGTGAAGGAAGAAAAGCCTGAAGTGAAGGAAGAAAAGCCTGAAATTAAGGAAGAAAAGAAGGAAGAAAAGCCTGAAATTAAGGAAGAAAAGCCTGAAATTAAGGAAGAAAAGAAGGAAGAAAAGCCTGCAGCAAAAGAAGAAAAGCCTGAAGTGAAGGAAGAAAAGCCTGAAATTAAGGAAGAAAAGCCTGAAATTAAGGAAGAAAAGCCTGAAATTAAGGAAGAAAAGAAGGAAGAAAAGCCTGAAATTAAGGAAGAAAAGCCTGCAGCAAAAGAAGAAAAGCCGGAAGTGAAGGAAGAAAAGCCTGAAATTAAGGAAGAAAAGAAGGAAGCAAAACCTGATATCAAGGAAGAAAAACCTGAAATCAAGGAAGACAAGCCAGCAGCAAAGGAAGACAAACCCAAAGAGAAGGAAGAAAAGGAAGAAATTGCTGAAATAAAGGAAGAAAAGCCAACAGTAAAGGAAGAAAAGAAGGAAGACATACCTAAAATTAAGGAAGAAAAGAAAGAAGACAAACCTACACCAAAGGAAGAAAAGGAGGATGTAAAGGAAGAAAAAACAGATATTAAGGAAGAAAAAACTGAAATTAAGGAAGAAAAGGAAGATGTTAAACCAGCAGCAAAGGAAGAAAAGAAGGAAGACAAACCTGCAGCAAAGGAAGAAACTAAGGAAGACAAACCTGCAGCAAAGGAAGAAACTAAGGAAGACAAACCTACAGTAAAGGAAGAAATGGCAGAAATTAAGGATGCAAAGAAGGAAGTAAAACCTGAAATAAAGGAAGAAAAGGAAGACACACCTACAGTTAAGGAAGTAAAACCTGCAGCAAAGGAAGAAAAACCTCAAATTAAGGAAGAAAAGAAGGATGCAAAACCAGTAATAAAGGAAGAAAAGAAGGAAGACAAAGCTAAATCGAAGGAAGAAAAACCAAAAACCAAGGAAGCCAAACCAGAAAAGAGGGAAAAGGCTAAATTAAAGGAAGAAAAGAAGGAAGAAAAGCCCAAAACCAAGGTAGAAAAGAAGGAAGTGAAGGAAGAAAAGAAGGAAGACAAAGCTACAGCCAAGGAAGAAAAGCCTAAAACCAAGGAAGAAAAGAAGGAAATGAAGGAAGAAAAGGAAGACAAAGCTACAGACAAGGAAGAAAAGAAGGAAGAAAAAGACGTAGCGAAAAAAACAATTAACGGAAAGGAGACTGAGGAGGAGGCGAAGACAAAACAGGAAGAAGACAAGGAAGAGGAGAAGGAAGAGGAGGAAGAGAAGGAAGAGGAGGAGGAAGAGGAGAAGGGAGGCAAGGAAGAGGAGGAGGAGGACACGGAGAAGACAATGGCCGCCAGGAGAGGAAGAAAAATGACAAGGAGGAAAAAAACAGGTGGGCATAATAGAAGGAAATTATTTATATTATTTCTCTGGGCAGTTTGTTCTCTCTCTCTCTCTCTCTCTCTCTCTCTCTCTCTCTCTCTCTCTCTCTCTCTCTCTCTCTCTCTCTCTCTCTCTCTCTCTCTCTCTCTCTCTCTCTCTCTCTCTCTCTCTCTCTCTCTCTCTCTCTCTCTCTCTCTCTCTCTCGGTGTGTCCAATTTGTGAGAAGGAAAAAAAATCCTCTAGTTCTTTGTTTTTTGTTTGTTTTAATCAAGAGCTGGGCACTAAATATATTGAATGTATTTAAATACTAAATACTAAATACATCAATTGTATTTAGATACATTTGTAAATACATTTAAAATACACACAAATTTTAAAATGTCCGAAAAAAATGGATTTCCTTAGATTTTGGTTCTAGAAATGTCCTTCTACAGCCTAAATGTCTTGCAAATCCGGAACATTGCCTTGGCCGTGGCAACCCTGGTTTCACTGTAAACATCAGGTGCCTTGGCCGTGGCAACCTGGTTCAGTCAACATCAGTTGCCTTGGCCGTGGCAACCCTGGTTCACTGTAACATCGGGGTTGCCTTGGCCGTGGCAACCCTGGTTCACTGTAACATCGGGTTGCCTTGGCCGTGGCAACCCTGGTTCACTGTAACATCAGGTTGCCTTGGCCGTGGCAACACCTGGGTTCACTGTAACATCGGAGTTGCCTTGGCCGTGAAACCCTGGTTCACTGTAACATGAGTGCCTTGGCCGTGAAACCTGTTACACTGTTAACATCGGAGTTGCCTTGGCGTGCAACTGGTTCACTGTAACATCAGGGTGCCTGGCAGTGACAACCTGGTTACTGTAACATCGGGTTGCCTGGCCGTGGCAACCCTGTTCACTGTAACATCGGGGTTGCCTTGGCCGTGCAACCCTGGTTCACTGTAACATCAGGTTCCTTGGCAGTGACAACCTGGTTCACTGTAACATCGGGGTTGCCTTGGCCGTGGCAACCCTGGTTCACTGTAACATCGGGGTTGCCTTGGCCGTGGCAACCCTGGTTCACTGTAACATCAGGGTTGCCTTGGCAGTGACAACCCTGGTTCACTGTAACATCAGGGTTGCCTTGGCCGTGACAACCCTGGTTCACTGTAACATCAGGGTTGCCTTGGCCGTGACAACCCTGGTTCACTGTAACATCGGGGTTGCCAGATAGTGGGGCGGGTTTATGGCCAAATTAACTGTGAAAAAAGTATTTACATTTTTATATTATGAGTATTTAAATACAATGTATTTAAATACTCATAAAAGTATTTAAATACTGCATTTAAATACATGACAACCAATGTATTTATAAATACATTTCTAAATACACAAATGTATTTAAATACAAATGTATTTAAATACAATTGTATTTAAATACTGTCCAGCTCTGGTTTTAAGTGTATTAGAGAGAGAGAAGAGAGAGAGAGAGAGAGAGAGAGAGAGAGAGAGAGAGAGAGAGAGAGAGAGAGAGAGAGAGAGAGAGAGAGAGAGAGAGAGACTTTCTGCCTTAACACTGTAACCTTTAATGCCATTTCACACTCTCATTTAGTCATTTCGTACAAAATTCTATCCAAATTAATGAAGAATTGAAGTGAATTAGCAATGAATTAATATCAATATAAATCTATCATATATATATACATAGCAACCATATTATTTAATGTATATATGTTTATCTATGCATTTATATACCACCATTAGCCCATTATAGTTACTTAAGGGGCTTTAGTCTTATCACATTCCTATACTATTTTCTCTATTATTTTAGTATCTTAATGGCTATACATATTCTCTTATATGTTTCCTTAACCCTCACTGGAGTATCTTGTGTCAACCTTATTTCCCCCTTTAAACTATATAAAAACAAACAAAAAAAGTCATATCTGCCCTAAATTAATAAAAATAAAAAAAAATTGTCACCAGAAATTTCGTAAAAAAAAAAAAAAAAAAAAAAAACTTGTCACCCCAGAAATGTATCACCGAAAAATTTAATGAACACAAAAAACCTGTCCAAAAACCACCTTGTCAAGCCGCCCCCCCCAAAAAAACTGATGTCTCAAAATTTCGTCTACCACCACCAGCCACCACCACCTCAAGTGTATCTCTGGCCCCCCGAAAAAAATGATTTATTCCCCAAGACAGTCTCGTATTGGACATTTAATCCCTGAAGAAGCTCAAAACCCCCGCATTGCTATGATCTGTGGTGCCTCCATGGACTTAAAGGCAGCCGTCCCCACCACAAGATAGACCATGAGACAGACACACAGACAGACCCTGGCATGGGCTTCTGTCATGTCACACTGTCACACCCATATAGCCGCATATTAAGCTGACATTAGATCACATGTAGCTTTCTTCCTTAATTTTAGGCTTTTCTTCCTTGGCTGTAGCTTTGTCTTCCTTTTCTTCCTGCATTTCCTTCTTTTCTTCCTTGATTTTAGCCTTTTCTTCCTTCCTTTCTTCCTTGATTTTAGCCTTTTCTTCCTTCTTTTCTTCCTTGATTTTAGCCTTTCTTCCTTGGTTTTAGCCTTTTCTTCCTTGATTTTAGCCTTTTCTTCCTTCTTTTCTTCCTTGATTTTAGCCTTTGCTTCCTTGATTTTAGCCTTTTCTTCCTTGATTTAGCCTTTTCTTCCTTAATTTTAGCCTTTCCTTCCTTGATTTTAGCCTTTTCTTCCTTAATTTTAGCCTTTCCTTCCTTGATTTTAGCCTTTTCTTCCTTAATTTTAGCCTTTCCTTCCTTGATTTTAGCCTTTTCTTCCTTGATTTTAGCCTTTTCTTCCTTGATTTTAGCCTTTTCTTCCTTGATTTTAGCCTTTTCTTCCTTAATTTGAGCCTTTTCTTCCTTGATTTTAGCCTTTTCTTCCTTGATTTAGCCTTTTCTTCCTTGATTTTAGCCTTTTCTTCCTTGATTTTAGCCTTTTCTTCCTTGATTTTAGCCTTTTCTTCCTTCTTTACTTCCTTGGTTTTAGGCTTTTCTTCCTTGGTTGAGTGTGTACATAGGCCTATAGACGCATTTAAAGCTGTGACATAGGCCTATAGACGCATTTAAAGCTGTGACATAGGCCTATAGACGCATTTAAAGCTGTGACATAGGCCTATAGACGCATTTAAAGCTGTGACATAGGCCTATAGACGCATTCAAGGCTGTGACATAGGCCTATAGTGTATGTGTGCACGGAACTTATTACTATACAGGCTACTCATGCATTAGTAGTTATGAACGCTGTGTATTATTTTCTCCGCACTGATTTTTTCTTTCTTTTTTTTTCTACGTATTTTATGTTTTATTTCTGAGCGCTGTTACTATTATTTCTGAAATCTCTTGTTTCTGTATATTTTCTAACGCTATTTTCTCTTATATCTTTCTGGTATGTTAGGTTTCTGTTATTTCCGAACTCTGTGTTGTGTTTTCTCTCTACGATGTTTTTACGATTTCTGAACTCTGTTTCATATATTCTATTTCTCTGGTTTTATATTTTGTCGTTTTTGAAAAGATGAGCTGGTATTATATTTGGTATTTATATTGACTTGCATTCTTTTTTTTATTAATTTTGATTTTTCTATTATTTCCGACGAACTCTATTTCCTCTTTTTTTTCTCCGTAATTCATTTTTTCTTTCTCCGCGATGCTGTTTTTTATAATTTCCGAACTCTGTATAATCTTTTTTTTCTCCGTATTTCGTTTTTTTCTTTCTCCGTGATGCAGTTTTTTTTTATTATTTCCGATGTTTCTATTATTTCCGAACTCTATTTCCTCTTTTTTTCCTCCGTATTTCATTTTGTCTTTCTCCGCGATGCAGTTTTTAATGATTTCCAAACTCTATTTCCTACTTTTTTTCCTCCGTATTTCATTTTTTCTTTCTCCGCGATGCAGTTTTTGATGATTTCCAAACTCTATTTCCTCTTTTTTTTCTCCATAATTCATTTTTTCTTTCTCCGCGATGCAGTTTTTGATGATTTCCGAACTCTATTTCCTCTTTTTTTTCTCCGTAATTCATTTTTTCTTTCTCCGCGATGCTGTTTTTTATTATTTCTGAGCTGTATTTTTTTTTTTCTCCGTATTTCATTTTTTCTTTCTCCGCGATGCAGTTTTTTTATGATTTCCGAACTCTATTTCCTCTTTTTTTCCTCCGTATTTCATTTTTTCTTTCTCCGCGATGCTGTTTTTATGATTTCCGAACTCTATTTCCTCTTTTTTTCTCCGATCTTTTTTTCTCTCGCGATGCAGTTTTTTATTTTGAATTTTTCCTCTTTTTTCTCGTAGTCTTTTTTTTCTCCGCGATGCTGTTTTTATGATTTCCAACTCTATTTCTCTTTTTCTCCGTATTCATTTTTCCCCGCGATGCGTTTCTTATATTTCCGACTCTATTCCTCTTTTTTTCTCGTATTTCATTTTTTCTTTCTCCGCGATGCTGTTTTTAAAATTATTTCTGAACTCAACGTAATTTGTTTTTCTCGTTTTAGTTATTTGCCATTTTTGAAAAGACGAGATGATATATATTTAGTATTTACATTGAGTTTAATTTTATTTATTTTCTCTTTTAAATGTTTCTATAATTCCTGAACTCTTTTTTATATTATACGTATTTCCAAACTTTTTTTTTTTTTTTCCCTCCGCATTCCGCACTCTTTCTATTATTTCTGAACTCTAACATTTTCTCTGGGCACTACGTATTTTTGATGTTTCCTCCGCTCAGTGTTTTCCTTTAGACGTCTCAGTGTGCCGTTCATGCTTGTTGTGGGTTACCGGTCATTTCGCCCACACGTCACTTCGCCCACAAGACATTTCGCCCACATGTAAGAGTCAATTCACCCACATGTAAGAGTCAATTCGTCCACTCTTAAAGTCAATTCGCCCACACGATCCATGTCACGAAGTCATGTAACTATATCTTCCTCTGTAAGAAATGGCATGAACCACCAGTAACCTTGGGCGAAATGACTCCATAGTGTGGGCGAACTGACTCCATAGTGTGGGCGAATTGACCTGTGGGCGAAATGACTCCATGGTCTGGCGAAATGGCATGTGGGCGAAATGACCGGATACCTTGTTGTGTCATCGGATAAACGCCGCTATTAGTGTGTAGTGTGCAGAACGGTTACGTACAACACACTCAAGCACTTACACAAAGGCCACAGCATCTAGTGTTATACTTATATAATAATAACAACTGCCCTAAATTAATGACCTCCCCGATCCCCATCCCGCCCCCCCCCAAAAAAAAAAATCCTGTCACCCAAAATTGAAAATGCCAAAAAACCAAATTGTCAAAAAGTGTCTTAAAATTGAACAAAAAACCAACAGAAATTTAGCACCAAAAAATTGAAAATCTCAAAAAACCACCTTGTCAACCCAAAAAAAACCTCCACCTTGGCAACCCACCCCAAAAAAAGTGTCTCAAAATTTCGTCTACCATCACCACCACCACATAGCCATGTGGTGTATTATGGAGCAGCATCAAACCCTACATACCACATACCACATACCACATACCACATACAGTACAGTACAGTGTGTCTATGTGGGTACAGCATATTCCCTCACACACACACACACACACACACCACCACCACAGCCTGTCACCACAGCACACACCAGCCTGGCTCAAGGATATATGACCTAACAAGCCAAGCCAAGATGACCTGACCTGACCTGACCTCTGCCTCTCAGCTGCCCTATGCTTGCACCTGTATGCCTTTCGCTGCCCTGACTAGCGGAGTCGCCTTACTACAGCTGCTTGAGAAAGGAAATTACGACAGCTGCCTCGCTCGCCACACAACAACCACTCTACACGCCACTACAGTTGTACCTGTGTGTGTGTGTGTGTGTGTGTGTGTGTGTGTGTGTGTGTGTGTGTGTGTGTGTGTGTGTGTGTGTGTGTGTGTGTGTGTTTACCTAGTTGTAATATAAAGGAGAAAAGATGTGAAAAAAGTGTGCATGTGTGTGTGTGCCTATGTGTGTGTGTGTGCCTGTGCCTGTGTGTGTGTGTGTGTGTGTGTGTATGTGTGCCTCTGTGTGTGTGTGTGCCTGTGTGTGCCTGTGTGTGTGTGCGTACGTTGGTCCTCCGTCAAACAGGTAACGTATTCCGCTGTTTACTCTGTCGCTTGTTTGCCATTTCTTGTCTTGTTGTTCGAGGGTCATTGTTTCCCCTACCACCGCAGTGCTTCCTTATCCGTGACAGTAAGTGCCGCTATACTGGCTATATGGCACTCTACATGGCACTCTACATGGCATATATTAGTGTGTTTTAATGCCATAATATAGATGTTAATTATCAGGCATATCTTGTTGTTTTTAAATAATGCCACACTATAGATGTTAATTGTTCTGCTAATAGCCTTATGACTTGCTATTAGATATACATTAGATAACTGTACATACATATACATAGGTACACAATGTATATATTTACTTAACGAATATCTAGCATTAATATTTGTAGTGATAAGTATCGTAACATTAACCCCTTCACGCCCAGATCTTTCCTTGGCTATATAAAATTGTCTGTTGTTAGCCATGAAATAACGAAAAGTCACTGAATATACCACATTAGTTAGTGGCAAGGATACTAAACAGGTCATAGGTATAAAATATTGCTTATAGTCACTACAAATCGTCTAATGGTACCCAAATTACAATGAAATTACGTTCTGGGTCTCAAGGGGTTAACCATGTCGTGAGTGATTTATGTCGCCGAGGGAGTCAATGTTTTGTTTGATGAATAAATGGGGATAGATTAAGGGAAGGAGGGAATAAAGGAGGGAATTAATGTTTAGTATCAATGTTTAAATGGTAATAAATGAAGGGAAGGAGGGAATATATGAGGGAATAAATGTTGTGTATCCATGAATCAACGTTTTGTATCCGTGTTTGATGGCTCTCTGTGTTGTGTTTCAGAAGAAGGTCATGACAGTGGTGTTGATGAGTCACACAGGCAAAGGTGAGGCCTACACTGTTACTGTGACCTATGTACAGCTAAGTATTAATTATCCGACCTTTTTCCGGCAGTTTCATATCGTTTCAGAATTAATATTGTTAGAAGCAGTAAAAATAACTTAGAAAAACCTCGCTGAACGAATACAAGACATGTAGAAACCTGCCTGGAACCCCATTAGTTAACCCCATTAGTTAACCCCATTAGCCAGCCCATTATAATGCTACGACTAAAAGGGTAACTATACAGCTAAGTATTAATTATCCGACCTTGGGGGGACCGAAGGTAGGTCGGATAATTGGAATAGTCGGATGTTGGGATATCACAGTAACCATAAACGTAAGGACAAAATGGTATAGAACATAAAAGATGCAGCTCTTGAAGGCCGAGCCAGTGGTAGACGCCAAAGTAAAATTCATGCATAAATAAAGCCACAAATCAATGTTTTCTATACACTAAAAAAACTAAGTCAAATAAATGGCCAAAACAAGACACAATGTGGTGGTGAAAAAAGTCAGGTTGTTTGGACAAGTCGGATGTTTGGAGGTCGGATGTTGGGATTTGGCTGTATCCCTTAAATAAACCTTAAATGACCATAAATAAAGAAAAATACCTTTATCTGATACATGATGTTATTACTGTTCTATTCACTCCCCTCTTTAGGCTTGTACTACCTAGATATTTACTCTGTCACTGTTACCTTCAAATACCTTAACACTACCTACAGAAACAGTGACTACAGTAAATCCTTGCTATATAGACGGACCCGAATATAATGGATATACAGTAAAACCTCTCATATTGGGACTAATTGGGCCAAGGAGTGGTCCGAGTAATGCAAGGATCCGAATAATGGGGGGATATGTAAAAAAAAAAAAAAAAAAAAAAATAGCTAGGAAATTTCGACCCCTAAAAAAACATTAAAAATAAAAATATCTAGGTGTATATATATAGGTATACTAGGAAAGTTCGACCCCTTAAAAAAAAAAAAAAAAAAAAAAAAAAAAAATCTAGGTGTATATATAGCTAGGAAAGTTCGACCCCTTAAAAAAAAAAAAAAAAAAAAAAAAAAAAAAAAAAAAAAAAAAAAAAAAAAAAAAAAAAAAAAAATCTAGGTGTTCACGCTAATAGCTAGGAAATTTCGACCCCTAAAAAAAAAAAAAAAAAAAAAAAAAAAAAATAGGAGAAGGTCCGAATAATGTCAAAGTCCGAATAATGAGTGTCCGAATACGCGAGGTTTTACTGTACGTATAACGGATATTGGACATAACGGATTATTGGTTATATCGGATGACCCTACCTACATCTTCCCCTACAGGAGAATGGGAGCCGGTCGCCGTGCAAGGGTTCCCGCAGCTCCCCCAAGAAGCGCCCCCCCCGCTCCTCCGACCCCTCCCCCATCAAGCCCCGCACACCCCACTCCGCACCCTCCGCTGAACGTAAAGGTGAGGTCGAGCGAAAAAACATCGTCCATATTCTCGTGTTACTAAACTCTATTTTTTTTAACGAGGCAAATTTTTATTCTATCTAAGGTCTCATGCTTAAAATGATGCCCTGTTTACCTGATACTATGGTTAACTATGATAAAATACAGCTGATATTATGAAGAAGCGTAGTATTCCCTTCTCATGGTTAAAATGATGCCTCTGTTTACCTGATAATATGGTTAACTATGATAAAATACAGCTGACATTAAGAAGAAGCGTAGTATTCCCTTCTCATGGTTAAAATGATGCCTCTGTTTACCTGATACTATGGTTAACTATGATAAAATACAGCTGAAATTAAGAAGAAGTGTAGTATTCCCTTCTCATGCTTAAAATGATGCCTGTGTTTACCTGATACTATGGTTAATTATGATAAAATACAGCTGACATGAAGAAGCGTAGTATTCCCTTCTCATGCTTAAAATGATGCCTATGTTTACCTGATACTATGGTTAACTATGATAAAATACAACTGATATTATGAAGTGTAGTATTCCCTTCTCATGGTTAAAATGATGCCTCTGTTTACCTGATACTAGGGTTAACTATGATAAAATACACTTGAAATTCAGAAGAAGTGTAGTATTCCCTTCTCCTGGCATCAAATATCAGTCAGTAAGCAGCAAGGGGGCACCATTTTTCGCCTAGATAACAAAAACAGTTAGATAAATACACATATCACTGCATTCCTAACACCAAAAACCTTTCCTATTTCCCCCCAGCCGTGCCCATGAACAAGATAGAGGTAGGCAAGACCGCTTCCCCCAACCTCAAGTCCGTGAAGAGCAAGATAGGCAGCATGGACAACGCCACCTACAGGCCGGGGGAGGCAAGGTCAAGATTGAATCCAAGAAACTTGATTTCACTAAGGCATCAAGCCGGATTGCCGCCAAGAATGATCAGTACCAACCAGGCGGAGGCGATAAGAAGGTGGGGATTTATACTGTGGTTTATTCTGCCTTATTATTATTATTATTATTATTATTATTATTATTATTATTATTATTATTATTATTATTATTATTATTATTATCATTAGTACTATCATCATTATCATTATTGTTATCACGGGCCTCTTCGCTCCTTCACGCATCCTACAGGAGTCATGGGAGGGCATTAGAAGTCCCACAGGATTGCTATAGTATTCCTAGGTTTTTATAAGTACTTTGACAATCGCATGGGTGGCTCAAATAGGGATTAATAATACTAATACTAATACTGAAAATACTAATACTGATCGTTGTATTGAAGTAATGATTAATCTAGCAATGCCTGTCATATTGTTATGTCTTGTAGTAAGTTTTGTCTAATTTGTGGTTTTTAAGGAATATCTGGAAGTATCATGTCATTGTGAATTGGCTGAAATAGGGACTTCTAATCATTGTAACTGAAAACTGACTCCAGATTCGTGTTCAGCATGCCCGATAACTGCTAGGAACTAATTTTCAAGCAAATCTATTTTTCAAAAAATATTGAAAATTTTGCAAGGCCTTGATTTTTTTTAAAAATCACATTTTTTTCAATAACTAAAAAACTATGGCAGATACGTGCAAGAAATATTCAGTAAATATGAAGTAGATCAAGGGCTATCATGTGGCGTAAAGCAAAAAAATATTGATTGGTAAATAACCGAGAAAATAGCATATTCGTACATTTATACAAAATATCAATTTTCTCGACAATCATGAGGTGTTTTGACAAGCCGATTACTGCGTCGTGTAGAACACCTCAAGATGAACCTTTGTTACTTCCATAAGTTTTCTTACGACTCATAGTTTTGCGGCAAAATAACAAAAACCTGATTTTTGTCAATTTTGGAATATTTTTGAGCAGCCAGAAATCCGATTTTTTTTTTCGTTAGATAATTGTAAATGCCGGGGATACAATTGTAGATCCATCCATTTACAATAACTTTTGATGGGTAAGTGTTGCTGTGTGAGAAACAAGTTGTGAGCTGAACGCGTTATAGTAAATATATAAGTTTATAATTCAGCAAGCGTTCATGATAGGTCAGTGTTATGCAGGGACCAGTGTTGCCACCTCAGTGTAGGGGAAGGGACTCACTCTATAGGATTGTCACGCATAGTAACATATCAGACTTCTAGTTTAAAGCAGTTTTACTTTGAAAATCGCAAGTTAGACTGAACCTAAGAACACAAAATAGAGGGAAATATACATCTATGTTAATGTTCTCTTGTAGCTTCATGATGTTCTGATGCTCTGATGTTAATGTTAATGTGTCCGCAGATGGAGTCACAGAAGCTCAAGTGGAATGTGACAATGTGCATTATTGTCTATGTTCTTATAGCTTCATTATGTTCTGATGTTCTTAAGTAATGTTCTCTTGTAGCTGCATTATGTTCTGACGTTCTTAAGTTCTCATGTTCTTAAGTTCTGATATTAATGTGTCCGTAGATTGAGTCCCAGAAACTCCTATGTTAATGTTCTTATGTAGCTGCATTATGTTCTTATGTTCTTATATTATGTGCATTATTTTCATGTTCTTAGGTTGTTATGTGCATTATTTTCTGATGTTCCGATGTTCTAATGTTCTTATTTGATGTTAATGTCTCCAGATTGAGTCTCAGAAGCTGAAGTGGAATGTGACCAGCAAGATCGGGTCACTGGACAATAAGGACCACAAGCCCGGCGGAGGCGACAAGAAGATCGAGAGCCAGAAGGTCAAGTTTGCCGCGCAGTCCAAGGTCGGGTCAAAGGAGAACATGAAGCACAAGGCAGGTGGCGGCGAGGTCAAGGTAGGTCATCGTAGTTATTATTATTATCATTATTATTATTATTTTTTTTAACATCACAAAGGACTGGCCAAGGTTTTATCATTATTTGTTAGTGTTATCATTCGCTGTTATCATTACGGTTATGTAAAATTAATGCCGTTCTGACTTTTAATATTGCCACGGTGACTGCTACGTAATCTTACCTGGAGGATATTTTGACGCTTGACGTAATTCAAGAATACGTATAAATAATTTTGACTTCATTAAATTTCCTATGTTATTTTTACATATGCCATTTAAGTTACTATAAAAAATCACTTAGTAGTTAACCATTAAAAATAATATGTTACGACTACTAAACCTATTCTTCCGTAACCACCCAGCCATTGACTACAGACTGAATACGGCGATAAACTAGAGGTCCTGGAATATTACCACACACACACACACACACACACACACACACACACACACACACACACACACACCCCTGAAGCCTTAGTAAAAGTCTTTGTCGATAGAAACCTTTTTAGCCAGACAGGTCGGCGCGGTGCAAATTTGTATCTTTCTTTATATTGTGAGTGTCTGAGAAGAGAGAGAGAGAGAGAGAGAGGAGAGAGAGAGAGAGAAGAGAAGGAGAGAGAGAGAGAGAGAGAGAGAGAGAGAGAGAGAGAGGAGAGAGAGAGAGAGGAGAGAGAGAGAGAAGAGAGAGAGAGACGAGTGAGAGAGAGACGAAGAGAGAGAGGAGAGAAAAGAAGACAGTGAGAGAGAAACGACAAGAGCAGATGAGAGAGAAACAGACAGACAGTGAGAGAGAAGAGACAGACAGGAAGATGAGAAGACAGTGAGAGAGAGGGAAACAGACAGACAGTGAGAGAGAGAAACAGACAGACAGTGAGAGAGAAGAGAGAAACAAAGGACAGAACAGAAGAGAGAGAAGAGAAACAGACAGACAGTGAGAGAGAGAGAGAAGAAACAAGAAAAACAGAGACAGTGAGAGAGAAAACAGACAGACAGAGAAGAAACAGACAGACAGGAAGTGAGAAGAGAGAGAAACAGACAGACAGTGAGAGAGAGAGAAACAGACAGACAGTGAGAAGACGAGAGAGAGAGAAAAACAGTACAAGGACAGTGAAGACGAGAGAGAAACAGACAGACAGTGAGAGAGAGAGAGAAACAGACAGACAGTGAGAGAGAGAGAAACAGACAGACAGTGAGAGAGAGAGAGAGAAACAGACAGACAGTGAGAGAGAGAGAAACAGACAGACAGTGAGAGAGAGAGAAACAGACAGACAGTGAGAGAGAAACAGAGAGGAGAGAGAAACAGACAGACAGTGGAGAGAGAGAGAAACAGACAGACAGTGACAGAGAGAGAAACAGACAGACAGTGAGAGAGAGAGAGAGAAACAGACAGACAGTGAGAGAGAGAGAAACAGACAGACAGTGAGAGAGAGAGAGAGAAACAGACAGACAGTGAGAGAGAGAGAGAGAAACAGACAGACAGTGAGAGAGAGAGAGAGAACAGACAGACAGTGAGAGAGAGAGAGAAACAGACAGACAGTGAGAGAGAGAGAAAACAGACAGACAGTGAGAGAGAGAGAGAAACAGACAGACAGTGAGAGAGAGAGAGAAAACAGACAGACAGTGGAGAGAGAGAGAGAAAACAGACAGACAGTGAGAGAGAAGAGAGGAAACAGAACAGACAGAGAGAGAGAGAGAGAAACAGACAGACAGTGAGGAGAGAGAGAGAAACAGACAGACAGTGAGAGAGAGAGAGAAACAGACAGACGTGAGAGAGAGAGAGAGAGAACAGACAGACATGAAGAGAGAAAACAGACAGACAGTGAAGAGAAGAGAACACAGACAGACAGAGAGAAGAGAAACAGACAGACATGGAGAGAGACGCATGAGAGAGAGAGACAGGATGAAGAGAGAGAGAGAGAGAGAGACAGAAGTGATGAGAGAGAGAGGAGGAAAAGACAGACAATGAGAGAGGATAAGAAGACAGACGTCAGAGAGAGAGACGCAGACAAACAGGAAACAGACAACAGTGAAAGAGAAACAGACAACTAAGAGACAGACAGACGACAAGAGAGAGAAATCAGACAGACAGTGAGAGGAGAGAAACAGACAGACAGGAGAGAGAGAGGAAACGACAGACAGAGAAGGAGAGAGGAGATGGAACACAAGAAGATAGTCAACATGACATTAAGGAAAATATAATTAAACTGTTGATTAAGCGTACTTTCTTCTCTCTCTCTCTCTTCTCCTCTCCTCTCTCCTCTCTCTCTCCCAATAAGAGAGACCTTTCCACCCTTGTCATATTCCCATGGTATGTGAAATATTTTAAAGACATTAAAGTAATCATCCTATTGATCACCACCTATGAGATGTATGTGATGGATGTGACTTGAGTGATCGTAACAGTAGAACACAGGCAACATATAGGCTGTTATTATGCACATGCTAAATGGGTCAAAAAAAATTAATATGTTTTTGTAGAATTCAGTTTAGTGAGGTGATTCAGTAGCAGTTATGTGTTAGCAATGTTACTAATAAAGGAGACGTACACACCACACACACACACACACACACACACACCACACCACACACACACACACACACACACACACACACACACACACCGAAAGTCCCGAGTTCGATCCCCGGCGGAGCGAAGACAGACGGGCGGTCTCTTACTTAAAACCCGAGCCCCTGTCACCCAGCAGTGAATGGGTACCGGTGTTAGCCGGTTTGTACCCGCTCTCCTGGGTGGTGGCTTCCCCCAACACTAACCCCTAAGGATGAAGTAAATAAATGTGATATGAGACGGCCATACATGTAGTTCAGGCCCTGTAAATACACTAATGTCCAACACACACACCACACACACACACACACACACATCAAGAGTAAGTTTCTACAGTGCAAAGTGGTAGCTGGACGTGAAATTATAGATCCAGGAGTATTCATTTTTAAAGCTAACATGACCCATGAGACAAGAGACGACCCCACCAAGAACCCATTCCGATACACAACTAGTAAACACACACACACACACCCCAACACACACACACACACAACACACACACACACACACACACACAAAAAGCTGTATCCTAGAACCAAACTATTTCTTCATCTCACTCGGCACGCAGAAGAGCAACACACAGTCAGAGGTCAAAGTAAGTGTGTAGCGGAAAAGTGTGTGTGCCTTGATTAGTGTGTGACTGCCCAGTGCTATGGTATACACACACACACACACACACCCCACACCCCCACCCACACACACCACAGCACCAACACACCCCCAACCACACGCACACCCCCACCATACCCCCACACACACCCACACACACCCACCCACACACCCACACAGCACAAGGTAAGGCATGAGAACAGCACAGAACAGCACAGAACAGTAGTAACGTCATCATCAGCCGCTCGGAGACACAGCAAAGTAAGGTATCGTTTAGCTGTAATCACCGCAGTCGTTAGCGCTTTATTGTAGTGTATTGGAGTATGCCTGACTACATTACCTATCAGACGGTGGTATTGAGGCAGCGACTATACGACTCCCCTCCACGAACGAACGCACTCACCGTACCACACATAGAACTACTTTCTGATGTTCGCCGCACTTTACGTCGGCGAAAATGCAAAAATAGGGAGGTCTTCACTCACTACTTACGAATGCACGAGATTGGAGAAATAGGGATTAATGGGTTCAGAAATAGGGAGAAATAGGGATTAATGGGTTCAGAAATAGGGATTAATGGGTTCAGAAATAGGGAGAAATAGGGATTAACTGGTTCAGAAATAGGGATTAACTGGTTCAGAAATAGGGAGAAATAGGGATTAATGGGTTCAGAAATAGGGAGAAATAGGGATTAACTGGTTCAGAAATAGGGAGAAATAGGGAGAAACTGGTTCAGAAATATGGAAATAAGGAGAAACTGGTTCAGAAATAGGGAGAAATAGGGATTAACGGGTTCAGAAATAGGGAAAAATAGGGAGAAATGGGTTCAGAAATAGGGAGAAATATGTATTAACTGGTTCAGAAATAGGGAGAAATAGGGAGAAACTGGTTCAGAAATAGGGAGAAATAGGGATTAATGGGTTCAGAAATAGGGATTAACTGGTTCAGAAATAGGGAGAAATAGGGAGAAACTGGTTCAGAAATAGGGATTAATGGTTCAGAAATAGGGATTAACTGGTTCAGAAATAGGGAGAAATAGGGAGAAACTGGTTCAGAAATAGGGAGAAATAGGGATTAATGGGTTCAGAAATAGGGATTAACTGGTTCAGAAATAGGGAGAAATAGGGATAAATGGGTTCAGAAATAGGGATTAATGGGTTCAGAAATAGGGAGAAATAGGGATTAATGGGTTCAGAAATAGGGAGAAATAGGGATTAACGGGTTCAGAAATAGGGATTAATGGGTTCAGAAATAGGGAGAAATAGGGAGAAACGGGTTCAGAAATAGGGAGAAATAGGGAGAAACGGGTTCAGAAATAGGGATTAATGGGTTCAGAAATAGGGATTAACTGGTTCAGAAATAGGGAGAAACTGGTTCAGAAATAGGGAGAAATAGGGATTAATGGGTTCAGAAATAGGGATTAACTGGTTCAGAAATAGGGAGAAATAGGGATAAATGGGTTCAGAAATAGGGAGAAATAGGGATTAATGGGTTCAGAAATAGGGAGAAATAGGGATTAATGGGTTCAGAAATAGGGATTAATGGGTTCAGAAATAGGGAGAAATAGGGATTAACGGGTTCAGAAATAGGGATTAATGGGTTCAGAAATAGGGAGAAATAGGGATTAATGGGTTCAGAAATAGGGAGAAATAGGGATTAACGGGTTCAGAAATAGGGATTAATGGGTTCAGAAATAGGGAGAAATAGGGAGAAACGGGTTCAGAAATAGGGAGAAATAGGGAGAAATGGGGAGTAATGGGTTCAGAAATAGGGAGAAATAGGGAGAAATGGGTTCAGAAATAGGGAGAAATAGGGATTAACGGGTTCAGAAATAGGGAGAAATAGGGAGAAACTGGTTCAGAAATAGGGAGAAATGGGTTCAGAAATAGGGAGAAATGGGTTCAGAAATAGGGAGAAATAGGGATTAACGGGTTCAGAAATAGGGAGAAATAGGGAGAAACGGGTTCAGAAATAGGGAGAAATGGGTTCAGAAATAGGGAGATATAGGGATTAATGGGTTCAGAAATAGGGAGAAATAGGGATTAATGGGTTCAGAAATAGGGAGAAATAGGGATTAATGGGTTCAGAAATAGGGAGATATAGGGATTAATGGGTTCAGAAATAGGGAGAAATAGGGATTAATGGGTTCAGAAATAGGGATTAATAGGGATTAATGGGTTCAGAAATAGGGAGAAATAGGGATTAATGGGTTTAGAAATAGGGAGAAATAGGGATTAATGGGTTCAGAAATAGGGAGAAATAGGGATTAATGGGTTTAGAAATAGGGAGAAATAGGGATTAATGGGTTCAGAAATAGGGAGAAATAGGGATTAATGGGTTCAGAAATAGGGAGAAATAGGGATTAATGGGTTCATAAATAGGGAGAAATAGGGATTAATGGGTTCATAAATAGGGAGATATAGGGATTAATGGGTCCAGAAATAGGGAGAAATAGGGATTAATGGGTTCAGAAATAGGGAGAAATAGGGATTAATGGGTTCAGAAATAGGGAAATAGGGAGAAACTGGTTCACAAATAGGGTGGTGAATGATTGGCATGGACTCAGTAGACAGGTAGTTAGTGTGGAGTCAATAGGGAGCTTTAAAAGGATGCTGGACAGTGTTATGGATGGGGATGAAAGGTGGATGTAGGTAGTGTTAGGTGACAGGAACTACCACGTGTAGGTCTCCCAGCCTCTTGTAGCTTCCTTATTAACTTATGATAAACCGCGGTGTTGGGTGAGAATACCTAATGTCTCCCCTAAAGCCCAACACCCTATTCAGCCAATCCCGTGCGTTCGAAAGGGAGCGAAAAGGCCCTATTTTCGCCAACTTAACATGCGGCGAATCTACAAGTCATTTCGTACTTTTCCTACCTGCTGAGTACACTGACTTGCTTATCAACACTGTATCTCTCACTGTATGATTTCTAGCTTTAATACTTAGGCGTGATATGATAGCTATTGAAGTAATGCTATATGGCTAGCTAGTATGATAAATAGCCATTGTCATAATAGGTATAGTTATGCTAAGTCAATATTGGGTTCTAGTTATGTATGCTAGAAAGATTAGGTTAGGTTAGTTAGTGTATTTGGATAGAGTATTGTTTGTGTGTGGGTGTGTGTGGGTGTGTGTGTGGGTGTGTGTGGGTGTGGGTGTGTGGGGTGTGTGTGGGGGTGTGTGGGTGTGTGGGTGTGTGGGTGTGTGGGTGTGTGTGTGTGTGGGTGGGGTGTGTGGGGGTGTGTGTGGGGGTGTGTGGGTGTGTGGGTGTGTGGGTGGGTGGGTGGGTGTGGGTGTGTGGGTGGGTGTAGGTGGGGGTGGGGGTGGGGGTGTGTGGGGGGGAGGAGAGAGAGAGAGAGAGAGAGAGAGAGAGAGAGAGAGAGAGAGAGAGAGAGAGAGAGAGAGATTAAGCTAGTATCAGAAGCTTAAGAGATCTTTAGGTAAACAGAACTTGAAATAGAATTGTGAGTTTTTTGGGCCACATATTTCCCTCACCAACCAACACCAGTATTTAGCGGCCTGAGCCTGCCTTCCTTCCTTCCTTCATTCCTTCCTTCCTTCCTTCCTTCATCCTCACATGCACATCATAAGCCAAGATTTTATACATGACAGTAAAACGGCATAAGCTAGACAGTTTCTCTTTTGCTCTGTCTCTCTCTCTCTCTCTCTCTCTCTCTCTCTCTCTCTCTCTCTCTCTCTCTCTCTGTGCCACCATCTCCCCCTGTCTCTCTGTCTCTCTGCCTCTAAGGGTCTGTCTCCCCGCCACCATCTGTCACAGCCTCTGGTTTTCCCTCTGCCTCTTTGTCTGCCTGTCTCCCTCTCTCTCTCTGTGTCTGTTTATGTCTCTGTCTCACTGTCTGCCTGTCTCTCTCTCTCTCTGTCCCTCTCTCTCTCTCTCTCTCTCTCTCTCCCTCTCTCTCTCTCTCTCGTCTGTCTGTCTCTACCTCTCCCTCTCTCTCTGTCTCTCTATCTGCTCCCCATTATCTGCCTGTCTCTCTTTCTGTCTCACTGTCTGCCTGTCTCTCTCTCTGTCTCTCTCTCTGTCTTCCTCTACCTCTCCCTCTCTCTCTGTCTCTCTGCCTGTCTGTCTATCTGTCCCTCTCTCTCTCTCTCCCTCTGCCTGTCTGTCTCTCTCTCTCCCTCTCTCTCTGTCCCTCTGTCTGTCTGTCCCTCTGCCTCTCTCTCTCTCTGCCTCTCCCTCTCTCTCTCTGCTTGTCTCTCTCTCTCTCCCTCTCTCTCTCTGCACCACCACCGCCACCACAAGCTTTACAACCCCACAGATTGACAACCAGAAGGTGGATTTTAAAGACCGGGCAGCCAGTAAGATTGGCTCGCTTAACAATGTCACGCATAAGGCTGGAGGGGGCGACAAGAAAATATTTGACGACAAGGATTACCTGAAACAGAAAACTGGTTCCCCATGCCAGACTCCCACTAGTAAGGCGTCCTCTGAGGCTAATCTCTCACGCACACAGGTATGATTTTCACCCTTATTTGCCTGTTATGCTAAGGGTAAGATAATGCTATACTGTTTCTCGTGTGAATTTGTGATTTTTATATTTTTTGTCATGTCGTGTGACGTTTTTTCACACGGTGTTATCTTTCTGTTTCGTTAGTCGGATTTCCAAGAGATTGACGTTTAGATATTTCTCTTGTGAACTGTGGTAAATAGCAGTTGAAGTAGAAGTAGTAGTAGTAGCAGTAGTAGTATAGTAGGAGTAGTAGTAGTAGTAGCAGTAGTACCATTACTGAAGATAATACACAGTAGTTTATATCATGACTGTATAATCTACCCTGTTTCAGCATTGTTTTATGCTTTGTAGCTGCAGGTATTTACTTATTCAAATTTTGCTACTCGCTTCTCACTGCCGTAGTATTGATGGAAACTTTACTTGAAAACAATGTTTCCCAACTGTTTCCAAAGGTTGGAAACAATGTTTCCTGAATGTTTTCTGTCCAGACTTCAGTAACTGTTGTTCTCAGGGTGTCTGTGAGTGAGGAGGTTTGTTTAGGTATTTTGGTACTGTACTTGCAACCAGTAATTGCCATGATCCGCGGGTTGCATGCTGTCCTGACTGCCGTGTGGCAATCGGGTACCATTTCTCCTGACTGTAAAAGGGGGCTGGTCGTCCCTATCTGGAAAGGGAAAGGGGACCGTCAGGACTGCAACAATTACCGCGGTATTACACTGCTCAGCGTGCCAGGCAAGGTGCTTGCCCATCTATGGCTGACACAGATCCGCAGTCATCTGCTGAAGTATCAGAGACCTCAGCAGTCTGGGTTCACGCCTGGTAAGTCAACAACGGACCGTATCCTAGCGCTTCGTGTCCTGGTGGAACGCCGACGTGACTCTTGAGAGGGGATGCTTGCAGCCTATGTTGATCTCAAGAAGGCGTTTGACTCAGTGCATCGTGAGTCACTCTGGGATCTTCTGCGACTTCGAGGGATTCCTGCAAGGACTATTGGTTTGATAACTGGTCTGTATTCTGGGACTGAGAGTGCTGTGAAGTGTGGGGCAGGTGTATCCAGCTTCTTTCCTGTGAATACAGGAGTGAGGCAAGGGTGCGTCCTTGCCCCATCACTTTTCAACGCTTGTATGGACTGGGTATTGGACAAGGTTGTAGATCAAAGTGATTATGGAGCATCCGTCGGCAACACCAAGATCACTGATCTTGGTGTTGCCGATGATGCAGTAATCTTTGCTGAGTCGCTGGAGGTCCTGGTGATGGCTCTCGAGGCGCTGCACGAGGAGGCAAAGCCTTTGGGACTTGAGGTCTCCTGGCTGAAGACCAAGGTCCAGGTGTTTGGAGACTTACTAGATGAAGCAGTACAGTCTGTTCATGCATGTGGCGAGGACATTGAGATCTTGGAAAGTTTTACATACCTTGGTAGCGCAGTCCATAATGACGGCGGGTCACGTCAAGAAGTCTTACGGCGGATTGGCATAGCCCACGGTGTTATGGACTCGCTCAGCGGGAGTATTTGGCGTTGTCGGTACCTGTGCAGGAGGACAAAGATCCGGATCTTCAAGTCGCTTGTGATCCCTGTCTTACTCTATGGTTGTGAGACATGGACACTAAATAGTGACTTGAAGAGAGTAATCAATGCCTTTGGTAATAAGTGCCTTTGCAGAATCATGGGGTATCGCTGGGATGATTACGTGTCAAATCAGCGATTGCACCGTGAGACTGAATCGAGGCCTATTACCTGCATAGTCCGTCAGCGCCAACTTGGGCTATATGGGCATGTGGCACGCTACCCTGAAACCGATCCTTCCCATCGGGTTGTATCTGTAAGAGAGTAGTAGTAGTAGTATAGTAGTAGTAGTAGTAGTAGTAGTAGTAGTAGTAGTAGTAGTAGTAGTAGTAGTAGTAGTAGTAGTAGTAGTAGTAGTAATAGCAGTAGTAGTAGTAGTAATATTAGTAGTAATATTATTATTATTATTAGTAGTAGTAGGGGTAGTAGCAGTAGCAGTAAAACATACATATATATACCAATAGACTAAGAATAGAGGTAACTACACTACAACTATAACTACAACTATAACTACAACCCCCATTCCCTTACAGAGTCCCAGCCCGGTCCTCACCTCTCCGGCCACACAGGTAAAGGTGTGCCCCTGCCATGGCCCTCACACCCTCCGCATGTCTCTCTTGATGTCTTGGGGGCACCTTGCTTGCTTGCTGGGTACCTCTTGGCTTGCTTGCTGGGTACCTCTTGGCTTGCTTGCTGGGTACCTCTTGGCTTGCTTGCTGGGTACCTCTTGGCTTGCTTGCTGGGTACCTCTTGGCTTGCTTGCTGGGTACCTCTTGGCTTGCTTGCTGGGTACCTCTTGGCTTGCTTAGATAGGCTCACTTCACTTCACTTCAGGCTCACTTCACTTCACTTCAGGCTCACTTCACCCTAAGAGAGATAAGATAATATGTGTGATAGTGATAGTATTGTGTATTTTATTTTGGGAATACATATAATTAAGGAAAGATTATATATGGTAGATTTTTCAATGTTTTTCATGAGTTAAATATCTGATTTTCTTGCTTGCTGGGTAATTTTTGGCTGATAATATTTAGACCAATTTCTTTAAGCCCTTTTTGCACTTAACATACACACACACACACACACACACACACACACACACACACACACCCACACACACACCCACACACACATGCCTAATGGTAGAAGGAATGACACTTTTGCCTATATATATAACAGGACAGTTTCTTTCTGCCTCAGTCTGTGTCAGTCAGTGTTTACAGTCTAGTTTCTATCATGCTATCCTGTCATCACTTTGTCAATGCTTCCCACGGCTGTCACTATGATCTCTGCATGACACACACACCTCAATGTTATATAGAAGTACTGTAAAACCTCTCATATCCGGACTAATTGGGCCAAGGAGTGGTCCGAGTAATGCAAGGATCCGAATAATGGGGGGATTATATATGGGGGGATATGTAAAAAAAATAAAATAATAATAATAATAATAATAATAATAATAATCTAGGTGTATATATTAGCTAGGAAATTTTGCCCCCTATAAAAAAAAAAAAAAAAAAAAAAAAAAAATTCTAGGTGTATATATTAGCTAGGAAATTTCGCCCCCTAAAAAAAAAAAAAAAAAAAAAAAAAAAATCTAGGTGTTATTAGGTGTTATTAGCTAGGAAATTTTGACCCCTTAAAAAAAAAAAAAAAATCTAGGTGTAGTATATATAGCTAGGAAATTTCGACCCCTAAAAAAAAAAGAAAAAAAAAGGAGGGTCCGAATAATGTCAGTCTGAATAATGAGTGTCCGAATACGCGAGGTTTTACTGTAGCTGTCTATTAGTAGAGGGCCTTTATTACTACATGTATAGTATGCTGTATATCTATTTATTTACAGACTCAAGTAATATGTTTTTAAAAATGCTGAATGTAATGCTTTAATGCTCTACTGCTTTAACCTAAATGTTATATAGAAGTACATGTATATTAGTATAGGGCTTATATTAGTACTACAATGTACATTAGGGGGGTCCAAGAAGAGGAGGTAAAATTTCAAAGTGCACTGGTCCTTTCTCCACACCACTGCTTTTTTTTGTGTTGCATTCCTCTCCTTGTGTGCAACATTTCATGGCGATACAATGATATTTAGAGGTCGCCTCATCATCTCGCTTTCTATCATAGGATTTAACCCGGAAAATATCACATACCCGAATTGGAGCACTTCCCGACATCACAGACCCAAATGGTGTTGATTTCTGAATTCTCCGGGGTTGATAACCCCATAGACCACATTTTATCAACTAAAAACTGATATACAGCTGTCTGAATGCTGACTTTCATTATTTGGTTTTCACAGTAAATTTTAGGGGTAGGCCTACCCTGGTTAGGGTACTTCTAGTAGAGATAGAACAAAATGGTTCGCATTTTTTAACTCAGATTTGCACATAGAAGTGGTTTCAGCGACACTGATTTATTGACAATTCACAAAATATTGCCAAAACAATAGTTTTTCTATAGGAAAATAGAGAAATTGAAATTTTCTGTCATATTTTGCAGGTTTTAGTAAATAAATGAAATATGAAAGCATTTCTATGTGTAAATCGACCCTTCTGAGATCAAAAATGCAAACCATTTTGTTCTATCTCTATCAGAAGTACCCTAACCAGGGTAGGCCTACCCCTAATTTACGGTATGAAAACCAAATAATGAAAGTCAGCATTCAGACAGCTGTATATCAGTTTTTAGTTGATAAAATGTGTATGGGGTTGCTAACCCTGGAGAATTCAGAAATCAACACCATTTGGGTCTGTGATGTCGGGAAGTGCTCCAATTCGGGTATGTGATATTTTCCGGGTTAAATCCTATGATAGAAAGCGTGATGATGGGGCGACCCCTAAATTAAGTTTTATCGCCATGAAATTTCATAGGCTTGTAACCTATGGGTAATGGACAAAAAATAACCTTGTGGAGGAATAAAAGTAGAAAAATATTTATGGTGGACCACTCTAGTGTATATGCTATCAGTATTTTGTCTGCACTGACTTGAGCAATATATTTTTTTTATGCATGTTGATGTAAATAGAATAATGAAGACTGTTGTACTGTTTACATGCATACATACATACATACATATACATACATACATACAAATACATAACTGAAAAAGAATTAATAAGATCATAGGCTCAAAAATACCCTAGGCCTAACCCTTTGAGCTGCGCCAATAATGTATAATTTTGCAACGCCAGGCCCGTCAATTTTTACTATTTTTTATCACACGGAAATCTGTTAAACTCACATAATTATAACACATAAACCCTAAAATATCCGTCATCATAGCCATTTAGCAGTCAATAGGGGGTCACATTCTGAGTCACCCTTCACATAGTTATAACACATAAACCCTAAAATATCAGTCATCATAGCCATTTAGCAGTCAATAGGGGGTCACATTCTGAGTCACCCTTCACATAGTTATAACACATAAACCCTAAAATATCAGTCATCATAGCCATTTAGCAGTCAATAGGGGTCACATTCTGAGTCACCCTTCACATAGTTATAACACATAAACCCTAAAATATCCCTCATCATAGCCTTTTAGCAGTCAATAGGGGTCACATTCTGAGTCACCCTTCACATAGTTATAACACATAAACCCTAAAATATCCCTCATCATAGCCTTTTAGCAGTCAATAGGGGTCACATTCTGAGTCACCCTTCACATAGTTATAACACATAAACCCTAAAATATCCCTCATCATAGCCTTTTAGCAGTCAATAGGGGTCACATTCTGAGTCACCCTTCACATAGTTATAACACATAAACCCTAAAATATCAGTCATCATAGCCATTTAGCAGTCAATAGGGTCACATTCTGAGTCACCCTTCACATAGTTATAACACATAAACCCTAAAATATCAGTCATCATAGCCATTTAGCAGTCAATAGGGGTCACATTCTGAGTCACCCTGTGTGTGAATATTGAAACGCACGCTATGACCCTTATGTATGGAGACACAAGGCTGACAAGAGCGTGGCTGTAGAGGTTAACAAGATGAAGACATTGAGATACATAAACAGTATAAACCCAGACAACTGATAACACTAACCCTTCACGCCCAGATCTTTCCTGGGCTATAAAAAATCATCTGTTGTCGAGCCATAAAATAACGAAAAGTCACTGAATATACCACATTAGTTAGTGGACAAGGCTACTAAACAGGTCATAGCTATAAAACATTGCTTATAGTCACTACAAATCGTCTAATGGTACCCAAATTACAATGGAAATTACGTTCTGGGTCTCAAGGGTTAACAATCTAATGGTGACTTCTAATGACGTCAATAATTAAAATCCCTAATAATGTATATCTCCATCAGGACGAGAGCCTGGAGCAGGGCGTAGCAGCCGCAGCAGCAGCAGCAGTAGCAGCACCAGCAGCAGCAGCACCAGCACCAGCAGCAGCAGCACCACCAGCAGCAGCACCAGCAGCACCAGCAGCAGCAGTGACATCACCCTCCAGCCGGGGCACCACGCCAGCCCACTGAAAAGCCCACCACCAGCCCACCACACCCGAGGCAGTGACCACAACATAACAACATAAGGAAGCTACAAGAGATAACAGTGGCCGGCAGACAGACAGAGGGAAGGGTGGAGAGGCGCAACGTTCAGACCCATAGACCAGACCCATAGACCAGTCAGACCCAAGCCTTTAGACCAAGACCAAAGTATAGAAGGCTAGTTACTGTTGGTTCTCCCTATGTGGTTTTCTTATAGCTTGGAGACAGGTAAATTGGCTCCTAATATGGTTTTCTTATAGCCTGGAGACATTTAAACAGCTTGGAGACATGTAATAAAGCTCCTATTATGGTTTTCTTACAGCCTGGAGACATTTAAACAGCTTGGAGACATGTAAAACAACTCCTAATATGGTTTTCTTACAGCCAGGAGACATGTAAACAGCCTGGAGACATGTAAAACAACTCCTAATATGGTTTTCTTACACCCAGGAGACATGTAAACAGCTTGGAGACATGTAAAACAGCTCCTTATACGGTTTTCTTACAGCCAGGAGACATGTAAACAGCTTGGAGACATGTAAATAAACTCCTAATATGGTTTTCTTACAGCCTGGAGACATGTAAACAGCTTGGAGACATGTAAAAAAGCTCCTAATATGGTTTTGTTATGGCTAGGGGATGTCAAAAAGTGACTCTATATATCTAGGGTCAAATAAGGTGGTTTTTCCTGCCTGGTAATCTATCTGAGCGCTATGTGATGTATGTGTTTTAGGTCTAGGCTCTGCTCTCCATGTAATGCAGGGTGGTGACTTATTTGGCTAGGGTGATATCTAGGCTGCTTCTGTCCACTGTATCATTTGTCTGACATGTATCACACACACACACACACACACATACACACACACACACACTGGTTCTTGATCTATATATATTGTGACACCCTTGAACTTGTGAAATGCATTTAGGCATTAGCGAATATTTAACTTTTTGGGGGCAAGTGCTTTTGATAATATATGGTAAATGGTTTATTGCTGCTACTACTACTACTACTGCTACTACTACTACTACTACTACTGCTATTACTACTCTACTACTATTACTGGTCCTTGTCCTATCCTTGTCCTCCTACTACTACTACTACTACTACTACTTCTACTATTATTACTGGTTCTTCTCCTATCATTGTCCTCCTACTACTACTACTACTACTACTACTGCTACTACTGCTACTACTACTACTACTACTACTACTACTACTATTACTGGTCCTTGTCCTCCTACTACTACTACTACTACTACCACTACTACTACTACTACTACTACTACTACCACTACTAACACCTTTCCTCCTCCTCTTCCTACTTCCAATCCACCACCACCACTACTACCACTACTACTACTACTACTACTACTACTACTACTACTACTACAACTACTACTACTACTACTACTGCCATATTGCCACACGTTTCCATGTCAACCCTTTAATCATATACTTGTACATAGCCGCTAGTTATCATAGGAGTGTGTCATAACCTACCATTATAGGCTTTACGACAAGGGGCTGTAGCTTCGAGAATCAGGCCCCAATAGTGTTATGAATCAATACTTTTGCTTATGACTCTATCTTATGTAGGTTATAATCTTGCCATAGCCGACAGCAATAACTATGTAGCCCCATAAACAGCCCCATAAGTATTTTGACAGCTTTATGAGTTACTGTATTGAGAAGTGAGGTCATATTGATGGGTAGGATGTGTTAAAAGGTCATTTATGTACATTTTCAGAGGTCAGAGGTCATTATATAAGCACATTAAGAAAATTAGGAAGCTATAAGAGGTCACTATGTACATGTTAAGAGGTCAAAACAGGTCATATGTACATGTTAAGAGGTCAAAACAGGTCATATGGACATGTTAAGAGGTCAAAACAGGTCATATGTACATGTTAAGAGGTCAAAACAGGTTATATGTACATGTGAAGAGGTCAAAACAGAGGTTACTATGGACATGTTAGGTCAATTCGTGCTAAAAGTTTACTGAGACCCAAATGAGCGCATGTTTTTAATGCCAGGATGGACTACATGTTTTTAATGCCAGGATGGACTACATGTTTTTAATGCCAGAATGGACTAAGGAATACAGTGGTTAATGCTATGGTGTATTTACAGAACCCAGGATGAACGACACACATATATTATAACCGAGCCTAAAACACACACACACACACACATACACACACTTGAGTAAAAACAGACATACTAAAGGAAGGCAATATTGTAGTCTTTTAATGATATAGAACCTGATATTACTACTGCTCTATCATCTGTCAGCATGTCAACAATGATTACCGATGCTTAGAATTGCTTCTAATAATTGCGTCAGGTGTGATTGAGGTGACACTTTCCATTTCTACGCTCCCTTCCCTAACAATGTCTTCTGCATACAAATCCTCCGTCTGAGGGAAATGTCAAACTGTGGAGGAAGAGAAGTTTTCTATGACCTAAGCTTGCTGGAGTCCTGCCTCTAAGTGTCAAGGGCTCAAGTCATTGCCAGCCGTGTTACTCCCTGCACTGAAATGTTACATCTTTCATCCTGTGTGTGGAGTTTTCTATGACCTAAGCTTGCTGGAGTCCTGCCTCTAAGTGTTGGGGCTCAAGTCATTGCCAGCCATGTTACTCCCTGCACTGAAATGTTACATCTTTCATCCTGTGTGTGGAGGGACTTAGACTCAGTAACATTGCATCATGGGTTATATAGTTAAAGGGAGGCTGCTATAATGGTCAGGCTGGCTTACCATGTTGTTCTATAAGCTTTTCCTTGCCTCAAGACCCATTGCTTCCCTTCATTCCATTACTGCCCTGTAGAGAGAGTGATGAAGGGTGCAGAGACTGACCAGCTTCCCCGGCTTGTGATAAATGGCTTATATAAAAGGAAAAAGGATAAAAATGGTCATTATTAACCTGTTTCAATTAAAAATCAAACCGTTAATCAGATTTTTGAATGAATGTTAACTTCAAGTATGTACACACACACTTTTATTTAGGCGCGACAAAAAAAAAAAAAAAAAAAAATACGATTACTACATCAATAATATTTCAACAATTTTATTCTTTCAAAATTATCCGAAGTAAAAATCTGATAGAATTACCGAAAAAAAAACGATATAACGGTCTAAATACGTGATTTTTTGAGAACTAGATCAATAACAAGACCAGAAAGTAGTTATTCATGACCTTAAACCTTGACCTTCAAGTATGTACAGGGTAAATACACACGTTAGAAGACTGTGGTTAACCCGTTCAGCCCCGCCAGAAATGTATAATTTTGTAACGCCCAGACCCAGAGTTTTGAGTCGTCCTGTCGGGGCTGAGCGTTACACACCTATGCAGTGGCTGAGAGTCGTCAGAGGGGCTGCACTGGTTACTGGAGGCTGGTCAATATCTCACTCCTGATTCTCAAGTTAGGTCAAGGATAACATATGACCCGCTATGTTGCTTTAAAGGGACGTATGTATGTGTCATAAGATCCTCTGTGTCATCCTAAACTTCCCAACTATTAGGACCAAAAGCATGAAGAATTGTCAAAGAATCTTACAATGTGATATGTATGCCTGTATGTATGTAATAGCCATGCTTGCCTCTCTCTGCCTTTCTCTATCCCTTTAAATAGCCATATGTCTTAAATAGTCATGTCTTTTAAATAGCCATGTCTTTTAAATAGCCATATGTCTTTTAAATAGCCATGTCTTTTAAATAGCCATGTCTTTTAAATAGCCATATGTCTTTTAAATAGCCATGTCTTTTAAATAGCCATATGTCTTTTAAATAGCCATATGTCTTTTAAATAGCCATGTCTTTTAAATAGCCATGTCTTTTAAATAGCCATATGTCTTTAAATAGCCATGTCTTTAAATAGCCATGTCTTTAAATAATAATAGCCATGTCTTTTAAATAGCCATATGTCTTTAAATAGCCATGTCTTTTAATAGCCATATGTCTTATAAATAGCCATGTCTTTTAAATAGCCTATGTCTTAATACATTTTAATAGCATGTCTTTTAAATAGCCATGTCTTTTAAATAGCCATGTCTTTTAAATAGCCATATGTCTTTTAAATAGCCATGTCTTTTAAATAGCCATGTCTTTTAAATAGCCATGTCTTTTAAATAGCCATATGTCTTTTAAATAGCCATATGTCTTTTAAATAGCCATGTCTTTTAAATAGCCATGTCTTTTAAATAGCCATATGTCTTTTAAATAGCCATATGTCTTTTAAATAGCTCTTATGTCCTTCTTAAATAGCCATGTCTTTTAAATAGCCATATGTCTTAAATAGCCATGTCTTTTAAATAGCCATGTCTTTTAAATAGCCATATGTCTTTTAAATAGCCATGTCTTTTAAATAGCCATGTCTTTTAAATAGCCATGTCTTTAAAATAGCCATATGTCTTTTAAATAGCCATGTCTTTTAAATAGCCATGTCTTTTAAATAGCCATGTCTTTTAAATAGCCATATGTCTTAAATAGCCATGTCTTTTAAATAGCCATGTCTTTTAAATAGCCATGTCTTTTAAATAGCCATATGTCTTTTAAATAGCCATGTCTTTTAAATAGCCATGTCTTTTAAATAGCCATATGTCTTTTAAATAGCCATGTCTTTTAAAATTTCCATATGTCTTTTAAATAGCCATGTCTTTTAAATAGCCATATGTCTTTAAATAGCCATATGTCTTTTAAATAGCCAATGTCTTAAATAGCCATGTCTTTTAAATAGCCATATGTCTTTTAAATAGCCATGTCTTTTAAATAGCCATGTCTTTTAATACCATGTTTAATAGCCTATGTCTTTTAAATAGCCATATGTCTTTAAATAGCCATGTCTTTTAAATAGCCATATGTCTTTTAAATAGCCATATGTCTTTTAAATAGCCTATGTCTTTTAAATAGCATGTCTTTAAATCATGTCTTTTAAATAGCCAATGTCTTTTAAATAGCCATATGTCTTTTAAATAGCCATGTCTTTTAAATAGCCATATGTCTTTTAAATAGCCATATGTCTTTTAAATAGCCATATGTCTTTTAAATAGCCATGTCTTTTAAATAGCCATATGTCTTTTAAATAGCCAATGTCTTTTAAATAGCCATATGTCTTTTAAATAGCCATATGTCTTTTAAATAGCCATATGTCTTTTAAATAGCCATATGTCTTTTAAATAGCCATATGTCTTTTAAATAGCCATGTCTTTTAAATAGCCAATATGTCTTTTAAATAGCCATGTCTTTTAAATAGCTATGTCTTTTAATAGCCATTGTCTTTTAAATAGCCATGTCTTTTAAATAGCCATGTCTTTTAAATAGCCATATGTCTTTTAAATAGCCATATGTCTTTTAAATAGCCATATGTCTTTTAAATAGCCATATGTCTTTTAAATAGCCATATGTCTTTTAAATAGCCATGTCTTTTAAATAGCCATGTCTTTTAAATAGCCATGTCTTTTAAATAGCCATGTCTTTTAAATAGCCATATGTCTTTTAAATAGCCATGTCTTTTAAATAGCCATGTCTTTTAAATAGCCATATGTCTTTTAAATAGCCATAAGTCTTTTAAATAGCCATATGTCTTTTAAATAGCCATGTCTTTTAAATAGCCATGTCTTTTAAATAGCCATATGTCTTAAATAGCCATATGTCTTTTAAATAGCCATATGTCTTTTAAATAGCCATATGTCTTAAATAGCCATATGTCTTTTAAATAGCCATATGTCTGTTAAATAGCCATATGTCTTTTAAATAGCCATATGTCTGTTAAATAGCCATATGTCTTTTAAATAGCCTATGTTTTAAATAGCCTATGTTCTTAAATAGCCATATGTCTTTTAAATAGCCATATGTCTTAAATAGCCATATGTCTTTTAAATAGCCATATGTCTTAAATAGCCATATGTCTTTTAAATAGCCATATGTCTTTTAAATAGCCATATGTCTTAAATAGCCATATGTCTTTTAAATAGCCATATGTCTTAAATAGCCATATGTCTTTTAAATAGCCATATGTCTTAAATAGCCATATGTCTTAAATAGCCATATGTCTTAAATAGCCATGTCTTTTAAATAGCCATGTCTTTTAAATAGCCATATGTCTGTTAAATAGCCAATGTCTGTTAAATAGCCATATGTCTGTTAAATAGCCATATGTCTGTTAAATAGCCATATGTCTGTTAAATAGCCATGTGTCTTTTAAATAGCCATATGTCTGTTAAATAGCCATGTGTCTTTTAAATAGCCATGTCTTAAATAGCCATATGTCTGTTAAATAGCCATATGTCTGTTAAATAGCCATGTGTCTTTTAAATAGCCATATGTCTGTTAAATAGCCATGTGTCTTTTAAATAGCCATGTCTTAAATAGCCATATGTCTTGTCTAACATTAGCAAAACTTGTTGTATAATACCAGAATCATTGGTTTCTCAATGTAACAGCTATTAACACTATTAACATTATGAAAAACATGTGATTTATATATGATCTTTGACTAGAATGTTTTTTTTCTTCATGTAAAACTATGTTTATAATTTTAACAGTATGAAGAACAAGTGTAGTATGTTTTGCTATTGTATGTTATTAGTATGTTCTGGGTTCTAGTACTTGATGAAAGGTGAGTTTTTATTTTAAGAATTTTTCTTTTTTTTTGAATGTGTATTTGACAGCGATTAACATTATTAACAGTATGATATGTAAAACGTGATAAGTGTATTTTTGCTTGTTGTGTTGTAGAATTATGAGTTTTTAGTTAAATTATGAAAAAATGTGTTTCTTATTTTGACCAGAATTAATTTGTTTTGCTCATGTTTAATTCTTAAGTTTGTGTGCATGTGGGTTTACAGTTCCTATGTTGTATACTGGTGTTTAAGTTTGTTTTAAATATTTGGTTTTCTATTGTTTGAAGATGGTAGTATTGTGAAGAACTTGACCATTTTAAAATTATAGTATGTAAGCTTGCTCCCGCTGCTTATTTCCTCCCTCTTGCCTTGCTCGTCCCTGTTATGTGCTGTGCTTCTCTGTCCCTTTCTGTCTTTTCCCTTTTATTACTCATAGTACCCTTTTTTCTCAACTGTTCTTTCTTAAACGTGTTCCCTTTGCACTGTTTCTGTTATACTACTTCGCTCTACTTTAATCTCCTTCCTCGCTTTGCCTTATATGTGCTTCTCCTGTGTAAGTGGCCTAGGACACAGTTTCCAAAAAATTGTGATGAAATGACCCCGCTGCCTTACCTCCCTCCTCCCCTCTCCCTTCTTCCCCTCTTAATTACCCCTCCCTTCCCTTTCCTCTTTCCCTTACCTATATTCCCCTCTTAAATTCCTCATTACCCCTATCTCTAAATTACCGTTCCCTCTTAATATTTCCCCTTACCTCCCTTTAATAGTCTCCCCTTACCTCTTAATACCCCCCCTTCCCCTCTTTATAATTCCCTTATCCCCTTGCCCTTCCCTCTTCCCTATAATTAAACCTTGCTCCCTACCTCTTCCATTCCCCTCCTCCTTCCCCTCTTAATACCGTCACCTTCCCTTCCAGATTCCCCTCTAATATTGTCCTGGTCCTTAATTACCTTCCCTTCATTTTCCCTGCTTATTCCTTCCAACTCTAATTCCCCTCTTAATTACCTTTCCCCTTCATTTTCCCTCTTAATTACCTTTCCCCTTCCCTTCCCCCCTTCCTTTCCTCTTAATAAACCTTGCCCCCCTCTCCCCCCTCCCCCTCCCTCGTAATCCCCTACAGGCAGCCCAGGAGGTTCAGCAAGGCGTGTGAGGTTGTGTGAGGTCATGAGAGGTCAGAAAGCCTCCTCACTTCTTAGCTGTGTTTTGCATCCTAACCTCTAAGTCATCGGTGTCATTATAACAGAAAGACATTAAAAAAAGGCACAAAAAATTGAGACTATTATTATGAGGGGACCTTTGAAGTAGTGATGGGTGGGGACCTTTAAAGTAGTGATGGGTGGGGACCTTTAAAGTAGTGATGGGTGGGGACCTTTAAAGTAGTGATGGGTGGGGACCTTTAAAGTAGTGATGGGTGGGGACCTTTAAAGTAGTGATGGGTGGGGACCATATTCTCAAACATAACATTAGGACCCTGTTCAAAACATTGAAGTGTAGTACAGGTTGAAGTTCCCAAACTCGGCATCCCAAGCCTCGGCAACACCCAAAACTCGGCTATGGTTCCGGATTTTCCAAAACACGGCAGAACACCCAAAACCCGGCGCGTAGTAGCCGGGTTGGCCGCTGGGTGCCACCACACTAGGCCGCTGGGTGCCACCACACTAGGCCGCTTGGTTTCTCCCGCCGATTTGTTTGTTGTTATTGTTCAGTGGTGTTGTGACTGTAGAGTTGTGTACACTGCTATTTTGTGTACTTCTACAGGTCTGTTATTGGTATTATGGCTCCCAACGTCCAGGAACACCTACTGGTGCAAGTGAAAAGAAAAGGAAGAACAATGTGTTAACTATTTCTGAGAAAGTTGCTTTTTTTCCCTTAATATATCTACGTTCTAAAAGTCGGGAAATTCCATTACTCGGCTCGGCGCTGGTCCCGAGGTTGCCGAGTTTGGGAACTTCAACCTGTATTTATTATTAGCGCGTTTTCGCGACCGCTCTGGCCCGGTCTGGACTGGGCTAGTCCCGGGCGGCCATTGTTTTCGCAAGGCGGATTGGACCAGGCTGGAACGGGCGAGACTGGGCCAGGCCAGCGAGCAGGACCACCTTGGACCAGTGTGGGGAGAACTGGCACATGAGCACTACAGTCAGCGGGGAAGACGACCAGGAGGTTCTCGTGCTGCTGATAAGACGTGAAACACCATGATGGCCGACCATAAGACTAAAGTAATTTCACGAAAAATTACAATATTGGCAATTTGCTGAAACATCTTGGGGAATGACTGTACCGTCCACAACACTATATTGCATTTCTGCCCGGAGGACCGCCCACTCCATCCCCCAGCCAATAGGAACCACGAATGGGACGGGGCCAGTCTCGATGTATTTTAGCGACTATCAGTCCACCCTGACCTGGCCTGGCCTGGCCTGGCCCAGGGCGGTGAACGTCACGAAAACGCGCTATATGTTACCTTAAAAGTATTCATTGATGTGAGTTCCTTCATTGACGATTGAATGGATTGACAACTACCACCTCTATTATAACTACTACGCAGCGCTGGCCACTATTTAAATACATTGGTGTATTTATAACTATTTATAAATACATTGGTTTTCACGTATTTAAATACAGTATTGAAATACTCATGATATAAAAATTAAATACTTTTTTATCAGTTAATTACTGAATAATCTCAATCAATAATCTCCAAGACAAGTTAATGGTACAATTAATTAAATACACACTAGTAAAGTATCCTTCATCCTTTATCAAATATTATATATTGTTAATCATGAAACACTGAATACATGTTAACATTTGTGTGTATTTACAAATGTGTTTAAATACAATTGATGTATTTAGTATTTAAATACATTTCTCCCATGTATTTAGTATTTAAATACATTTCTCCCATGTATTTAGTATTTAAATACATTTCTCCCATGTATTTAGTATTTAAATACATTTCTCCCATGTATTTAGTATTTAAATACATTTCTCCCATGTATTTAGTATTTAAATACATTTCTCCCATGTATTTAGTATTTAAATACATTCAATGTATTTAGTGCCCAACTCTGACTACTACTACTACTACTAATATTACTCTAATAACAACCCAACCAGTTACTACTACTACTACTAGAACCACCACTACTACAACCACTACAACCACAACCACTACTACAACACCACTACCACAACACCCCACCGCCAGGACTGTCACCACAATAACAACTACAACGTCAGAAAAACAATTTATTTCACACAATGGAAGAAAAATACAGTGAAGAAAATTATCGCCAATATAAATGCTAGGAATATAACTCAGTACATTATTATTATTATACATTTGTGAAAGTATTGATTGTATAGCGAACGTTAGGCCCTGTGTGCGTGTGTGTGTGTGTGTGTGCGTGTGTGTGCGTGTAGTTTGTAAAAAAAAAAAGTTTAGGTAGTAAAAAAAAAAAAAAGTAGGTAGATATGTGTGTGTGTGTGTGCGTGCGTGTGCGTGTGCGTGTGCGTGTGCGTGTGTGTGTGTGTGTGTACGTCGCTGAGATAAAATGCTGAGCTTAACAAACAACCAAAGGACATTAGTAATAACGAAGAAATCTTTACACACACACACACACACATACATACATACACACACATACATACATACATACACACACATACATACACACACACACACACACACACACACATACATACATACACACTCTCCTATTTGGGCGAAAAAAAAAAAAAAAAAAATACGATTACGTCATCAATATTTCAACAATTTAATTCAAAGTAAAAATCTGATAGAATTACCGAAAAAAACCCTATATATTACGGTCTAAATACGTGATTTTTTGAGAACTAGATCAATAACAAGACCAGAAAGTAGTTATTCATGACCTTAACCTTGAAAACTGACCTTCATAGCATCTGACCTTGTTTTGAAAAAGGTCGACAAAATTTCAAAATATACGCTATTTCGACCTAAATACGTGATTTTTCGATATTTCATTTAACAACAAGACCAAAAAGTAGTTATTAATGACCTTGAACCTTGAAAACTGACCTTACTATCATGTTATCCTGGTGTAACTATATAAAGGCACTGATAGGAGCGAAAAACGTGACAACCTCCCCCCTTGAACGCCACGAGGTAACTGATTCATCTGATTGGCTGTCGTGATGCCGCTCCGATGTAAACAAAACCCTGGCCTGTGATTGGTCCATTCCTCCCTCCATTCATAAGAGGGATTTAATACTACTACTACGTTAATATTGACGTTATTAATACGCTTATAATTCATTCTCCGACGTAAATAACTATGAGAGGAGTTAATATATATGATCGGTTTATTATTACCTATGTTTACCTATTAAATCCAGGCTCTTGAGTGAGTTTATAATGTATATAACGTGATTTTTTTGTATTTATTGGAGAAAAATTGATGTATTTGAGTGGTTTATGTCAATCGTTTATACATACGGGTCTTTTAACTGCGTGGTTTAGTGGTTAGACACACACATACACACACACACACACACACTCTCTCTCTCTCTCTCTCAAAAGAAGCACAGACACCTTTTAAAACTCTGTTATTTCCTTCAAAAGTAGCGTAGTAAATACCTTCTCTCTCTCTCTCTCTCTCTCTCTCTCATTTTCCTCCATTTAAAACTACCCTCTCTCTCTCTCTCTCTCTCAAAAGCGCAACACAAGCTCTAAAACGCGTAAGAGATAGTAACACAGATAGAGATAGATAGCAACACTAAAAACACTCTGGAAACACAACGTAACACTAGAGTAACAACAAGTACATCGCAATACATACATGTCTTTGCTAATAACACTAAGGACACACTGTTAATTGCTCCCCTAATGAGTTTAAGGCGTCGATAATTAGAGTATTTATATTTTTTATTTATTTGTTAGATGAATTGATGACTGCAACGTCTTTTTATGCTTTTTTTAAGCTATTATTATTATTATATGCATTTTATTTAGCAATTTCTATTATTATATGCCTTTTTTTAGCAATTTCTATTATTATCTGCCTTTATTTTAGCATTCTATATTTTTTTTATTAGCATATTTCTTTATTATATGCCTTTTATTTAGCAATTTCTATTATTATATGCTTTTTTAGCATTACTATTATTATATGCCATTTTTTTTAGCAATTTCAATTATTATATGCCATTTTTTAGCTATTTCTGTTATTATCTGCCTTTTATTTTAGCAATTTCTATTATTATATGCCTTTTTTTTAGCAATTTCTATTATTATATGCCTTTTTTTAGCAATTTCTATTATTATATGCCTTTTTTTAGCAATTTCTATTATTATGCCTTTTATTTAGCAATTTCTATTATTATATGCCTTTTATTAAGCAATTTCTTTTATTATATGCCTTTTTTTTTAGCAATTTCTATTATCATATGCCTTTTTTTTAGCAATTTCTATTATTATATGCCTTTTATTAAGCAATTTCTATTATTATATGCCTTTATTTTAGCTATTACTATTATTATATGCCTTTTATTTAGCAATTACTATTATTATATGCCTTTTTTTAGCAATTTCTATTATTATATGCCTTTATTTTAGCAATTTCTATTATTATATGCCTTTTATTTAGCAATTTCTATTATTATATGCCTTTTTTTAGCAATTTCTATTATTATGCCTTTTATTTAGCAATTTCTATTATTATGCCTTTTATTTAGCAATTTCTATTATTATATGCCTTTTATTTAGCAATTTCTATTATTATATGCCTTTTTTTTAGCAATTTTTATTATTATGCCTTTTATTTAGCTATTGCTATTATTATATGCCTTTATTTTAGCAATTTCTATTATTATATGCCTTTTTTTAGCAATTTCTATTATATGCCTTTTATTAAGCAATTTCTATTATTATATGCCTTTTTTTAGCAATTTCTATTATATGCCTTTTATTAAGCAATTTCTATTATTATATGCCTTTTATTTAGCTATTACTATTATTATGCCTTTATTTAGCATTATATTATTATATGCCATTTATTTAGCAATTTCTATTATTATATGCCTTTATTTTAGCTATTGCTATTATTATATGCCTTTTATTTTAGCTATTTCTATTATTTTTATACTTTTTTCATAACTGTTATTATTTTTATGCCTTTATCGTAGCTATTACTGTTATTTTCTAAGCATTTTTCATAACTTTCTACTGTTCGTATGCCTTTCTCATAGCTTAATTTTATGTTTATGCCTTTTTTCATCGCTATGACTAATAGTGTTATGCTATTTTCAGAACTTGCTAAAGATCTATAAGCTTTTTTCGATGCTATTACTATTATTTTTGTTTTTTTCATCATAACTATTACTAGTATACTATTTCGTTGACTATTTTGTGCTAAGGTATAAGTTATTACTGCGCAAATAGACGTATGTATGTATGTATGTATGTATGTATGTCAAAGCCACTGTTCAAACCTTTCCAAATACTGAAATATTTCGCGTATATAATTAATTTCGCGGCCTCTTGTAGCTTCCTTATTTTCTTATGTTCTAATTTTGTTATAACGGGAGAAAGATAAAATAACAAATACATTGATAAGAAACTGGGATCTTATCTTGGCAATTCGACTCAAATTGCAGTGAGAGGGGATCGAAACGTGGGGTATTCTTACATTCGACCGGTCTTGACCACTGAGCACCTGACAAAAAATATGAACAATGATATAACAGAAAGAAGCAGAATAACATCCCAGTAGGCCTATATAGTATTGTCGTTAATTTGGATTTAATCGTTGTAATATTCGCCATGATCATGGTTTTATATTCTTGGTGGTTTATTTTTTCGGGAGAGAAATTTTGCGTTCTTTTTCCATCATTTTTTTGTAACATTAACCATTATCATTATTAATTTTTTTCCTTTTTATTCTTCATGTGGTTTATTTTCGGTTTTTTTACCATGTGGTTTAATTTGTTTGGTTTATTTTTTCGGGAGAGAAACTTTGCGTTCTTTTTCTATCGCTTTCTTTTGTAATATTCGCCATTATCACTATTATTATCATTATCATTATCATTATTATTATCATTATCAGCTTTTTATTCCTTGTGGTTTATATTTTTAGGTTTATTTTTTCGCGAGAGAAGCTTTGCGTTCTTTTTCTATCGCTTTCTTTTGTAATATTCGCCCTTATCATTATTATTATCATTATTAGTCATATCAGTTTTTTATTTTTGTGGTTTATATTTTTAGGTTTATTTTTTCGCGAGAGAAGCTTTGCGTAGCTCTTTTTCCATGGCTTTCTTAGTTTCGTTTTCCAGGAATTTCGTTCTGTCCCTTGTCATCTGCACGCCCTCCAGACAGCACTGCTGGTAAGGCTTCACGGCGCCCTGCAAGATAGAAGGAACAAGGTTTTATAAGATAGACCTTAATGTAAAACACTCAATTAACTATCTATCTCTATCTATCCTGCTTCCTCGAGAGTTGAAATTCGATCTAATACCCTGGGTTTTTATTCTGACGTAACTTCTTTTTTTTTCTTTTCTTTTTCTTTTTTTAATTGAAAATGCAAAAATCGGGACTAAATGTATATAATAATAGTATGTGAAATGTATAGAAATAATTTAGTTTACGGTCTGGAAATTAAAAGAATGAGGTTTACGGTCTGGAAATTAAAAAAATATGAGGTTTACGGTCTGGAAACTAAAAAAATATGAGGTTTACGGTCTGGAAACTAAAAAAATATGAGGTTTACGGTCTGGAAACTAAAAAAATATGAGGTTTACGGCCTGGAAACTAAAAAAATATGAGGTTTACGGTCTGGAAACTAAAAAAATATGAGGTTTACGGTCTGGAAACTAAAAAAATATGAGGTTTACGGTCTGGAAACTATACTACTGTGAGGTTTACGGTCTGGAAACTATACTACTGTGAGGTTTACGGTCTGGAAACTATACTACTGTGAGGTTTACGGTCTGGAAACTATAATACTATGAGGTTTACGGTCTGGAAACTATACTACTGTGAGGTTTACGGTCTGGAAACTATACTACTGTGAGGTTTACGGTCTGGAAACTATACTACTATGAGGTTTACGGTCTGGAAACTATAATACTGTGAGGTTTACGGTCTGGAAACTATACTACTGTGAGGTTTACGGCCTGGAAACTATAATACTGTGAGGTTTACGGTCTGGAAACTATAATACTGTGAGGTTTACGGCCTGGAAATTATAATACTGTGAGGTTTACGGTCTGGAAACTATAATACTGTGAGGTTTACGGTCTGGAAACTATAATACTGTGAGGTTTACGGTCTGGAAACTATACTACTGTGAGGTTTACGGTCTGGAAACTATAATACTGTGAGGTTTACGGCCTGGAAACTATAATACTGTGAGGTTTACGGCCTGGAAACTATAATACTGTGAGGTTTACGGTCTGGAAACTATACTACTATGAGGTTTACGGTCTGGAAACTATAATACTGTGAGGTTTACGGCCTGGAAACTATAATACTGTGAGGTTTACGGCCTGGAAACTATAATACTGTGAGGTTTACGGCCTAGAAACTATAATACTGTGAGGTTTACGGTCTGGAAACTATAATACTGTGAGGTTTACGGTCTGGAAACTATACTACTGTGAGGTTTACGGTCTGGAAACTATACTACTGTGAGGTTTACGGTCTGGAAACTATACTACTATGAGGTTTACGGTCTGGAAACTATACTACTGTGAGGTTTACGGTCTGGAAACTATAATACTGTGAGGTTTACGGTCTGGAAACTATACTACTATGAGGTTTACGGTCTGGAAACTATAATACTGTGAGGTTTACGGTCTGGAAACTATACTACTGTGAGGTTTACGGTCTGGAAACTATACTACTGTGAGGTTTACGGTCTGGAAACTATACTACTGTGAGGTTTACGGTCTGGAAACTATACTATTGTGAGGTTTACGGTCTGGAAACTAAAAAAATATGAGGTTTACGCTCTGGAAACTAAAAAAATATGAGGTTTACGGCCTGCAAGACAAAAAAATATGAGGTTTACGGCCTGCAAGACAAAAAAAATAGAGGTTTACGGCCTGCAAGACAAAAAAGTATGAGGTTTACGGCCTGCAAGACAAAAAAATATGAGGTTTACGGCCTGCAAGAAAAAAAAAAATGAGGTTTACGGCCTGCAAGACAAAAAAATATGAGGTTTACGGCCTCCAAGACACAAAATATGAGGTTTACGGCCTGCAAGACACAAAAATATGAGGTTTACGGCCTGGGAACTAAAATACTATGAGGTTTACGGCCTGCAAGACACAAAAATATGAGGTTTACGGCCTGCAAGACAAAAATATGAGGTTTACGGCCTGCAAGACACAAAAATATGAGGTTTACGGCCTGCAAGACAAAAAATATGAGGTTTACGGCCTGCAAGACACAAATAATTAAGTTTTCGGTCTGGAAACTAAAATACTATGAGATTGAAAAAGATGGACCTTAATGTAAACACTCAATATATTCGATCATCTATTTCTGTCTATTTATCCTGTGTCCTCGAGGGTTCAAATTCGGTCTAACTAATAACCTTTTTTTTTTATTACTATATTTTTGCTGAGATTTTTTTGTTTTAATTAGTGTAATAAGCTGACGTTTTTTTTATTTATTTTTTATTTTTATTGAATAAGCAAAAAAGGTGGAAAAACTAAGTGCTGGAGAAATTGGATCACTTACTACTACTACTACTACTACTACTACTACTACTACTGCTACTACTACTACTACTACTACTACTACTATTTCCACTACTATAATTACTACTCCTACACCTCTACTATTACTACAAAAATTACTTCCACTACCACTACAACAACTACTATCACCACCACTACTATTACTAAAAAAATTGTTCCCACTACTACTACTTCTACTGTTACCACCACTACTACCACTACTATTACTACAAAAAATAACCTTACTCCTACTACCACCTCTACCACATCACCACCACAACTACCACTACTAGGCTACTACTAAAAAAATAACTCCTACTACTACTACAACTACTATTACTACAAAAAATACCCCTACTCCTTCTACCACCTCTACCACTCACCACCACAACTACCACTACTACTACTAAAAAAATCACTCCTACTACTACTACTACCACTACTATCACTACAAAAATACCCCTACTCCTTCTACCACCTCTACCACATCACCACCACAACTACCACTACTACTACTAAAAAAATAACTCCTACTACTACTACTACCACTACTATTACTACAAAAAATAACCCTTACTCCTACTACCACTACCACAAACCCCACCACCCACACTACCACTACCCTACCACCCACTACCACTACCCGCCACCACCCACCCCAACCTCCCTACCACCACCACATACCTTCACGCGCTCGACCCATCTGTTAAACTCTCCATAACATTTATAGTTGTAGTCCATGGCATCTAGCTCGGTCACGGAAGCCAGCACCGCCACGTCAGCTAGGGTCAGCCGCTCCCCACACAGGTAAGGGACGCCACCGAGCTCCAAAAAATTGTCCAGGAAATCTAGGCTGGTTTTAAGTAGGTTTTCCTTCTCTGGGTCGGGGGGAAGGCCGTCGTATATCCTCGGGGCCTGTTAAGAGGGAAAACTATGGTCAAATGTGGGAATTGTAGGGAAAAATAGGGACAAAATAGGGGAAATATAGGGGAAATAGGGGAACGTACAGATAAATAAGTGAATTGGAGTGTGAAATAGGCGTCAGGAGGAAAGAATGTTACGTTTTTCTGATTGTTTATGCAGGACAACATTGATATAGATAATTTTAATAGTTCTTTGGGGTAAAGTTTATGATTGTTTATGAAGGACAACATTGATATAGATAATTTTAATAGTTCTTTGGGGTAAAGTTTATGATTGTTTATAAAGGACAACATTGATATAGATAATTTTAATAGTTCTTTGGGGTAAAGTTTATGATTGTTTATGAAGGACAACATTGATATAGATAATTTTAATAGTTCTTTGGGGTAAAGTTTATGATTGTTTATAAAGGACAACATTGATATAGATAATTTTAATAGTTCTTTGGGGTAAAGTTTATGATTGTTTATGAAGGACAACATTGATATAGATAATTTTAATAGTTCTTTGGGGTAAAGTTTATGATTGTTTATGAAGGACAACATTGATATAGATAATTTTAATAGTTCTTTGGGGTAAAGTTTATGATTGTTTATAAAGGACAACATTGATATAGAGAATTTTAATAGTTCTTTGGGGTAAAGTTTATGATTGTTTATGAAGGACAACATTGATATAGATAATTTTAATAGTTCTTTGGGGTAAAGTTTATGATTGTTTATGAAGGACAACATTGATATAGATAATTTTAATAGTTCTTTGGGTAAAGTTTATGATTGTTTATAAAGGACAACATTGATATAGATAATTTTAATAGTTCTTTGGGGTAAAGTTTATGATTGTTTATGAAGGACAACATTGATATAGATAATTTTAATAGTTCTTTGGGGTAAAGTTTATGATTGTTTATGAGGACAACATTGATATAGATAATTTTAATAGTTCTTTGGGTAAAGTTTATGATTGTTTATGAAGGACAACATTGATATAGAGAATTTTAATAGTTCTTTGGGGTAAAGTTTATGATTGTTTATAAAGGACAACATTGATATAGATAATTTTAATAGTTCTTTGGGGTAAAGTTTATGATTGTTTATGAAGGACAACATTGATATAGATAATTTTAATAGTTCTTTGGGGTAAAGTTTATGATTGTTTATAAAGGACAACATTGATATAGATAATTTTAATAGTTCTTTGGGGTAAAGTTTATGATTTGTTTATAAAGGACAACATTGATATAGATAATTTTAATAGTTCTTTGGGGTAAAGTTTATGATTGTTTATAAAGGACAACATTGATATAGATAATTTTAATAGTTCTTTGGGGTAAAGTTTATGATTGTTTATAAAGGACAACATTGATATAGAGAATTTTAATAGTTTCTTTGGGGTAAAGTTTATGATTGTTTATGAAGGACAACATTGATATAGATAATTTTAATAGTTCTTTGGGGTAAAGTTTATGATTGTTTATAAAGGACAACATTGATATAGATAATTTTAATAGTTCTTTGGGGTAAAGTTTATGATTGTTTATGAAGGACAACATTGATATAGATAATTTTAATAGTTCTTTGGGGTAAAGTTTATGATTGTTTATAAAGGACAACATTGATATAGATAATTTTAATAGTTCTTTGGGTAAAGTTTATGATTGTTTATAAAGGACAACATTGATATAGATAATTTTAATAGTTCTTTGGGGTAAAGTTTATGATTGTTTATGAAGGACAACATTGATATAGATAATTTTAATAGTTCTTTGGGGTAAAGTTTATGATTGTTTATGAAGGACAACATTGATATAGATAATTTTAATAGTTCTTTGGGGTAAAGTTTATGATTGTTTATAAAGGACAACATTGATATAGATAATTTTAATAGTTCTTTGGGGTAAAGTTTATGATTGTTTATAAAGGACAACATTGATATAGATAATTTTAATAGTTCTTTGGGGTAAAGTTTATGATTGTTTATGAAGGACAACATTGATATAGATAATTTTAATAGTTCTTTGGGGTAAAGTTTATGATTGTTTATAAAGGACAACATTGATATAGAGAATTTTAATAGTTCTTTGGGGTAAAGTTTATGATTGTTTATGAAGGACAACATTGATATAGAGAATTTTAATAGTTCTTTGGGGTAAAGTTTATGATTGTTTATAAAGGACAACATTGATATAGATAATTTTAATAGTTCTTTGGGGTAAAGTTTATGATTGTTTATGAAGGACAACATTGATATAGATAATTTTAATAGTTCTTTGGGGTAAAGTTTATGATTGTTTATGAAGGAAAACATTGATATAGATACATTTCATTGATAGTTTAGTGGAAATGTGGTAAAATATGGCAGGTGGAAGAGAAGAATGGGTGAAAATATGATAGATTGCTAATTAAAAGAACTACGGGGTGGGGAATGTGGGTGAAATGTGGAAGGAATTTATAGGCAAAAAATAGGGAGAAATAGAAAGGGAATAGGGAAGAAGTTGTTCAGGCAGGCTAGGGAGTTTTAAGTAAATCTAGTAAATCTAGTAAATCTAGTAAACTCTCTTACTGTCGTAAAAGAGACATACACACCCAAAACAGGTACTCAGTGAATGCTTACATACAAGTAGATATTTCCTGAAGCCTCATTCTGCTTGAACTTGTGTTTTTTTATGAAAAGACGATTTTTAAAGAATGAGTTTTCAAATATTCAATTGTTTTGCCAATATTTTCACCAAGTGCAGACAAACAAAATGTAACTAATAAAAAAATAAAACTACATTTTTTATTAAGAACTGTTTCAGTTGTTGTATTGAAGGGTAATTCTGATATGTCCCAAAGAAGTACAGGGAATTTACGGTAAATGATAGATCATTCAGCCTCACAGAGCAGAGGATGTGACAGCCTGAGAGACAGACTTGAGCGTGAGCTTATTAGAAAACTCCCCATAAGAATTGATAGTTCACGCAAAAAAAGTATGAATAAGAGAAAAAAACCATGTGGCAATAAGTTTTTAGCTGGCGACTTTAGTGTTATCTACGGTACTACTACTACTACTACTACTACTACTTACTACTACTACTACCACCACCACTACCACCACTACTACTACTACCACTACTACTACCACTACCACCACTACTACTACCGCTACACTCACGAAGTATTCCTTAATAGCGTGGTAGAGAGTTCCCATGTCAAAGAAGAGCATGCGGTCCACTACTACCACCACTACCACTACTACCCCTACCACCACCACTACCACCACTACTATTACTACCACTACTACTACACTCACGAAGTATTCCTTAATAGCGTGGTAGAGGGTTCCCATGTCAAAGAAGAGCATGCGGTCCACCAGTGCCCGCTCCACCGCGTCCTTAGGATACAGGTACTGCGTGTCCTCGGTGGCGTACTTGTTCATCAGATACATCATGATGGCGCGGCTGTAATAGAGATACATATTTTAATGAACACAACATACAAAAAAAAAAAATCAAAATCTAGCTTTCTACCCAAAAAAAATATATAATAATAATAATATTACGAAAAAAATTCAAAATGTGTGTGTGTGTGTGTGTGTGTGTGTGTGTGTGTGTGTGTGTGTGTGTGTGTGTGTGTGTGTGTTCTCTCTCTCTATCTGGGTCACACACACTTAAAAAACACTTAAATTAAATATAGCAAGCGCACACACACACACACACACACACACACACACACACGCACACACACACACACACACACACACACACACACACACACACACACACACATATATATACAGAAAAAAATATACGTAATAATAGTCTAAAATAAACTAAAACTCTCTATTAAATTCTTCTCATTCCTTTTCTCAAAAAATAATCACTACTTCGATCACTCAGTATTTACAAGTGTCTCTCCTTAATTAAAATTCCTTCCTTCCTTCCTTCCTTCCTTCCTTCCTTCCTTCCTTCCTTCCTTCCTTCCTTCCTTCCTTCCTTCCTTCCTTCCTTCCTTCCTTCCTTCCTTCCTTCCTTCCTTCCTTCCTTTCTTCCCCTTTTCCCTCCCTCTCTTTTTTTCTCTCTCACTCTCTCTCTCTCTCTCTTTCCTCCAAGAATAACTCCCTCACTCACTCCTGGCTTTCACGTCACAATCTCTCTCTCTCTCTCTCTCTCCTCCCTCTCTCTCTCTCTCTCTCTCTCTCTCTCTCTCTCTATGCTGTCATAACTTTAAATGAACCTTCTCTTTCATCTCCTCCTTCCTCCTCCTTCTCCCACACCTCATCTCCTTCTTCCTCCTCCTCCTCCTCCACTTAACTTACCAATATCTAACATCCTTCTTGTGTTGTCTCTCTCTCTCTCTCTCTCTCTCTCCCTCCTCCTCTCTCTCTCTCTCTCTCTCTCTTCTCTCTCTCTCCTCTCTCTCTCTCTCTCCACGTTTCTCTTCTTACTACCTTTCTTACTACCTCCTCCCTCTTCTTCCTCCTCCTCCTCCTTCTTCTTCCTCCTCCTCCTCCTTCACATCCGGCCTAAAAACATTAATTCAGGAAGGGCGCACCTCTCCTCCTCCTCTTCTTCCTCCTCCTCCTCCTCCTCCTCCTCCTCGGGTTGAAATATTTATGTCTTTGCATTAACACTACAGTTAGATCCTCATCCTCTCTCTCTCTCTCTCTCTCTCTCTCTCTCTCTCTCTCTCTCTCTCTCTCTCTCTCTCTCTCTCTCTCTCTCTCTCTCCCTCTCTCCTCCTCTCTCTCTCCTCTTTTCTGCCAAAACTATTACCACCAATACCATCACTACTACTACTACTATTACTATTACAACTACTTCAACTACTACTACTACTACTATTACTACTACAACTACTTCAACTACAACTACAACAACAACTACTACTACTACTACAATTACTTCAACTACAACAACTACTACTACTACTACCATTACTACTACAACTACTACTATCTCCTTATGTAACTAGTAATGAAGGTATGTGTGTGTGGTGTGTGTGTGTGTGTGTGTGTGTGTGTGTGTGTGTGTGTGTGTGTGTGTGTGTGTGTGTGTGTGTGTGTGTGTGTGTACTTGTGTGTGTACGTGTGTGTGTGGATATATTAGTATGCACGTACGGTACACACACACACACACACACACACACACACACACACACACACGCACATACCACTCCTTTCATACCTTAGATAAACCTGTCTTCCTCCTCCTCTTCCTCCTCTTCCTCCTTCTCTTCCTCTTCCTCCTCCTCTTCCTCCTCCTCCTCCTACTCCACCACAAAACCCAACAACAGGTACTTAAAAAACCCTGACTTATACCCACACAAGAGTAACTTAAGGGCCATTTTAAGGGTTTTCAGTTAAGGGACATTGAGTTTACATTAAGACCTTTCCCTAACACCTCGCCTTCCTCAGCGACCCCGTCAGGCTAATGGTCCAAAGAGCTTATATTTGTGAGTCGTTTTAACCCCCCGAAGTCACCCATCGAAACGACCGAAACGACCGAAACGTCCACGAGAGTTATGGGTGATTAGGGGTCGTTTGTGTGTGTGTGTGTGTGTGTGTCTGTGTGTGTGTCTGTGTCTGTGTCTGTGTCTGTGTTGTGGTTTTGTGTGTGGGGGCTGTGTGGGGTGTGTGTGTGTGTGTGTGTGTGTGTGTGTCCTTCGATGCCACACCTACACACACCTGTTGAGAGGAGGAGGAGGTGGAGGAGGAGGAGAGGGGGGGGAAGGAGGGAGAAGGAGGAGAGGAGGAGGAGGAGGAGGAGGAGAGGAGGAGGAGGAGGAGGGAGGAGGAGGAGGAGGAGGAGGAGGAGGAGGAGGAGATGTGCAGTACTATAAGAGAATGTGTGAGGGAAGGAGGAGGAGGAGGAGGAGGAGGAGGAGGAAGGAAGGACGGGTTTTTTCTCTCCAAGGTCACTGGCAAGGTCTTCTTTCTCGCTTCTTTCTCTTCTTTCTTCTTTCTTCTTTTTGTTTGTCTTCATTACTTATATTTATCATGACACAACAACACATTAACCTTACCCCTTGAGACCAGAACGTATTTCTTGAATTGGTACCATTACGATTTTGGACTATAAGCAACTTTTAACTATTACCCTGTTTAGTAGCCGCCACTAACGTGATTTCAACTTGTTATTTGGGTCACATAGACCTTTTATTAGCCAGAAAGACTCGTAAGGGGAAATGTTTTATAGTATATACCATTAGTACCTTAAACCATAACAAATTGTTATTCCGATTATCTTTATTTAGGCAACAACAATGAATTTTATATAGTCACAAAAATCCCCAAAGGGAACACACCAATATAAACACACACACACACTACTCACACGTATATAACAAACAACCATACTACACTACTATACACACAAACACACAAACAACACATCCACACACAAAACAACACAACCACAACTAACACACAACACACACACACACACACACACACACACACACACACACACACACACACACACACACACCAAAAACACACACACACACACACACACACACACACACACACACACACACACACCACACACACACACACACACACACACACACACACATTAATTTATTCCATTCATTTAACTTTTTTTTATCTTCTTATAACGTAAAAACAAAAAATATAGGCATTGATATATTCCATTCTCTCTCTCTCTCTCTCTCTCTCTCTCTCTCTCTCTCTCTCTCTCTCTCTCTCTCTCTCTCTCCCCTCTCTCTCTCTCCTTTTCTCTCTCTCTCTCTTCCCTCTTCTCTGTGTCTCCATCTTCTCTCTGTGTCTCCATCTTCTGTGTGTCTCCATCCGTGTCTCTGCGTCGATAACTGTCCCAGGTAATCTATCTTGTTCTCTCTGCTGCCGTATTTCAAAGGTAAACAAACCGGCAGCAAAGCAGAAAAAGACAGACCCACAGGCAGATGTCCAGGGCTTCAACCTACTGTAGAAGGGCGCCGGGCTACTGTAGAGGGCTGGGGCTACTGTAGAAGGGCTGGGGCTACTGTAGAGGGGCTGGGCTACTGTAGAAGGGCGCCGGGCTACTGTAGAAGGGCTGAGGCTACTGTAGAGGGGCTGGGCTACTGTAAAAGGGGCCGGGCTACTGTAGAAGGGCGCCGGGCTACTGTAGAAGGGCTTGAGGCTATTGTAGAAGGGCTTGAAGGGCTGGAGGCTACTGTAAAAGGGCTATAAGGAAGGGCTGGGCGAGGTACTGTTGAAGGGCTTGAAGGGCTTGAGGCTACTGTAGAAGGGCTTGAAGGCTGGGACGAGGTACTGTAGAAGGGCTTGAAGGGCTTAAAGCTACTGTAGAAGGGTTGAGGCTACTGTAGAAGGTCTGGGCGAGGTACTTGCTGGCTTGTTCTTGCTCTGTACCATAAAGAACATAAGAACATAAGAAAATAAGGAAGCTACAAGAGGCCGCGAGACCTACACGAGGTAGTTCCTGTAAAGGCCGTGACACAGAGGGTTATTTTCCGGCATCTTTTGGTATTCTGCTACCATTTGATGCCCGTAGTGGTGGCATAAAGTGCGCGTGTCGTCAATGCGTTTCGGCTACGAGCATCTTGTACTGGCCTCTTCCGGGACCCGCGACCACAACAAACACTATGGGTCCTGCAAGAAAGACTGTGTATGGCTGCTATAGTGTTTGTTATTGTAATTGTCCTTGTTGTTGTCCTTGTTGTTGTTGTTGCTCGGTGAGGGAGGGGTGGGATAGGGAGAGGGAGGGAGAGAGAGGGGTTTTGATGTGTGTGTGTGTGAGAGAGAGAGAGAGAGAGAGAGAGAGAGAGAGAGAGAGAGAGAGAGAGAGAGAGAGAGAGAGAGAGAGAGAGAGAGAGAGAGAGGGGGGTTTTGATGTGTGTGTGTGAGAGAGAGAGAGAGAGAGAGAGAGAAGGGGTTTTGATGTGTGTGTGTGTGTGTGTGTGTAAGAGAGAGAGAGAGAGAGAGAGAGAGAGAGAGAGAGAGAGAGAGAGAGAGAGAGAGAGAGAGAGAGAGAGGAAATATAAGCTAATCATCTATCTTAATAACTTCCTTTCATTGTCTACGTAAGCCATTTATAAATATTTACTTATCACTACTACTCCTACTTCTTCTACTACTTCTACTACTACTACTACTACTACTACTACTACTACTACTACTCCTACTCCTACTCCTACTACTACTACTACTACTACTCCTACTACTACTACTACTACTACCACCACTACTACTACTACTAATCCTACTACTACCACTACTACTACACCACTACTACTACTACTACTACTACTACTACTACTACCACTACTACTACTACTACTACTACTACTACTACTACTACTACCACCACTACTACTACTACTACTACTACTACCACCACTACTACTACTACTACTACTACTACTACCACCACTACTACTACTACTACTACTACTACTACCACCACTACTACTACTACTACTACTACTACTACTACCACCACTACTACTACTACTACTACTACTACTACTACCACCACTACTACTACTACTACTACTACTACTACTACTACTACCACCACTACTACTACTACTACTAATCCTACTACTACCACTACTACTACCACCACTACTACTACTACTACTACTACTACTACTACTACCACCACTACTACTACTACTACTACTCCTACTACTACTACTACTACTACTACTACTACTACTACCACCACTACTACTACTACTAATCCTACTACTACCACTACTACTACCACCACTACTACTACTACTACTACAACTACTCTACTACTAATCCTACCACCACTACTACTACCACTACTACTACTACTACCACAATCACCACTACTACTACCACCACAATCACCACTACTACTACTACTACTACTAATCATACTTCTACCACTATTACCACTACTACTAATAATAATAATCCTACTTCTACTCCTACTACTACCACAATCACCACTACTACTACTACTACCACCACCACTACCATCACATTCCTAACACTACACGTAAAGTTATTAGCATAGTCGTGTTAATCTTAAGACCACCACCACCACCACCACCACCACCACCACCACCACCTCCACCACCACCATATATTAACATTAAATTTACGGCCTACCCAGCATGAACCTTTTCTTTAGGCCTATAAGAGAGAGGGGGAGGGGGGGCGTCACGAATTTGGAGGAGGAGGAAGGAGGAGGAGGAGGAGGAGGAGGAGGGTGTGTGAATAAGGAAACGGATGTGAGAAGGAGGTAAGGTATGTCGAGAGAGAGAGAGAGAGAGAGAGAAAAGAGAGAGAGAGAGAGAGAGAGAGAGGGGAGAGAGAGAGAGAGTCGTGAGGAAGGTGAATTGAGTTATTTTTTGGGAGAAAGAAGAAGGAGGAGGAGGAGGAGGGAAGGAAGGAAGGAAGGAAGGGGGGGGGTTAAATCGTGAGAGCCCCCCCGCCCTCCTCAAACAACATGCTTTTATCATAGACTTCAAATCTGACCTCCTCCTCCTCCTCCTCCTCTTCCTCCTCCTCCTTCACATAACAAAGAACCTCTCTTACCTTTCTATTTTTCCTTCCTTCCTTCCCTCCTTCCTTCTTTTTCCTTCCTTCCTTCCTTCCTTCCTTCCCTCCCTCCTTCCTTCCTTCCTTTCTTCCTTCCTTTCTTCCTTCCTTCCTTCCATTCATTCCTTCTTCCCTTCCTTCTACCTTCCTTCCTTCCTTTCTTCCCTCCTTCCTTCCTTCCTTCCTTCCTTCCCTCTTTCTTCCCTCCTTCTTCCCCTTCCTTCCTTCCTTCCTTCCTTCCTTCCTTTCTTCCCTCCTTCCTTCCTTCCTTCTTTCTTTTCTTCCTTCCTTCCTTCCTTCCTTTCTTTCTCTAAAAAAAATCTCTCTTAAAGGAAGAATCTCTCTCTCTCTCTCCTCTCTCTCTCTCTCTCTCTCTCTCCCTCCCCCTCTCTCTCTCTCTCCTCTCTCTCCTCTCTTCTCTCTCTCTCTCTCTCTCTCTCTCGTCTCTCTCTCTCTCTCTCTCTCTCTCTAAGAACAAATTTGATTAAAAACGATACTATTAAACTTAAAAAAAATTAAACCTAAAGATAAAAAATGGGAATGAAGGGATGAAAGTAGAGAGAGAGAGAGAGAGAGAGAGAGAGAGAGAGAGAGAGAGAGAGAGAGAGAGAGAGAGAGAGAGAGAGAGAGAGAGAGAGAGAGAGGAGAAAAGAGAGAGAGAGAGAGAGAGAGAGAGAGAGAGAGAAAGAAGAGAGAGAGAGAGAGGAGAGAGAGAAGAGGGTACAGGTGAAATGGAAGGGGGGTGCTTCAAGACATACCCCCCCAAATGCCCAAGTGACCGTGGGAACCGAACTCTTGAACCCACACCACACAGCACAATCACACACACAACACACCACACACACACACACACAGTCACACACACACACACAACACTACTAATTGGGAGAGAGGGTAGGAGAGAGAAGAGGAGAAGAGAGAGAGAGAGAAGAGGAGAGAGAGAGAGGAGAGAGGAGAGAGAGAGAGAAGAGAGAGAGAGAGAGAGAGAGAGAGAGAGATGAAATAGAAAAATGAAAGAAAAAAAACTATTTATAAGTGTGTGTGTGTGTGTGTGTGTGTATTCATCTAGTTGTATTCATCTAGTAGTATTTTACAGGGCCTGAGCAAACGCTGGTGTGGCCCCGTCCCCATATCAACATTTTTTATCATTCATCCTTAGTGGTTAGTGTTGGGGAAGCCATCACCCCGGGAGGCGGGTCACAAACCCCCGGCTAACACCCGGTACCCCTTCACTGCTGGGTGGACAGGGGCTCGGGTTTTAAGGAAAAAGCCCATATGTTTCCGCTCCGCCCGGGGATCGAACCCGGGACTTCTCGGTTATGAACCGAGCGTGCTACCCCTACACTACGGAGTACCCGTACGTGTTGTGTGTTGTGTTTGTGTGTGTGTGTGTGTGTGTGTTGTTTTGTGTGTGTGTGTGTGTGCAGTGTCAAAGTGTGTGTGTGTGTGTGCACTTTGTGTGTGTGTGCATGTGTTTTGTGTGTGTGTTGTGTGTGTGTGTGTGTGTGTGTGTGTGTGGTGTGTGTGTGTGTATGTGTGTGTGCATGTGTGTGTGTGTGGGGGGGGTGTAAAAGTAAACTGTCATGTATGTAAACTATTTATACGCACACATGACAACAAGCTGAGCCATGTAGGTAGGAATGTGTGTGTGTGTGTGTGTGTGTGTGTGTGTGTGTGTGTGGGGTGTGTGTGTGTGTGTGTGTGTGTGTGTGTGTGTGTGTGTGTGTGTGTGTGTGTGTGTGTGTGTGTGTGTGTGTGACCTGCATTACCCATTAAGAGCGAAATTACGGGTATTCCTATTTGCTTTACAAGGCTAAATAGGGTGAAATAGGGTGAAATAGGGTTTATAATTATAGTTATCAGAAAATTGGCTCTATATTCGTAATCAGCGTCCTCGAAAACTACGACAAATCAATTTTCATGCAATTCTGAGATATCAAAATTTTCATGACAATTTGCTGGAGTACCCTTTGGAAATTTTGGGGAATCACGTTTTTTTGAATAACTAAAAAACTTATGAGATTTAAGTCGAAAACGTATAGAATATTGAAGATAGAGGAAGCAAAGACCTTTATAAAGACATGACAACGTTTGGGAGCTAAAAGGAAATAAACGTTTTGAAAAGAATTATATATTTACACCCAAGTTTTAGGAGAGA